>OX336389.2:1459243400-1459703439 GCA_946902985.2 Meconema thalassinum
CACATAATCGACTTAATGTAAAGTTTTGAAGCAATTTTTTTCAGTGTTGCCTACACAAACTATCAACACGAATTTTCCCAAAGACCATTATAATAGGGATCATAACTATAAGTAATACATATATTTTTCTTCTAGAGTGTTATTTACCTATTGTTCATATAATATACAGTATACATTGCACCCGGACCAGTTTCTGGGCAAAAACTTGTTGAGCGACTTAAGAGCTAAAACTGACAGCATAATCAACCTGTCAGCCACTGATAGAGCTCTGATTGTGCTTGGCTTTGGAGGATACCAAGAGCTTCGTAATAACTGAGAACTTTACAAAGAGAATTGCCTTGAAAATAAGAGACTCCACGAGGACTTGATTTTAAGACTACCAGTCCTTTTAGGGGTGCATAAAGACACCACACATTCAGTTTCACAGAACCCCAAAAAGAGAGTAATTTTCAAATTTGTATGTTTACATCGCATGCATACACACCAGAATTAATCAGGTATTGGTGGAAATAGACCTCCTTGATCATGCAAATGATGCTAATGATTGTGATGATTATTATGATGCTAATGATGACGATGATGATTGATGATGTTAATGATGGTTATGATGATCATGACGAAGGTAAACATGATAATATGTTAGATGCGTGATGCAGCGGTAAGGTTCTCGACTGCATAGATTGGGAGATTGATTCCAGGCCCTATCTGTAGGCATTTGATGGGGCCTAAATTTGAATGATCCATGTCAGTAAATTTAGTCATATAAATGTTCCATTTCATAGCATTATTCCAGCACCCCTGAATCTCTATCCTCAGTAGTTTAATAAGACGTAAAATCCATAACATATTTTTTTAAATTAAATATGATGGAGGTGAGAGTCATTTTAAAAGACGTAACATCTAGGTGACCTGCCTCCAATGATTCGATAAATCTGAATGTGAAAATAAAGCAGCTCTGTACAAAATTAAATCACCTCTTGTCATACATTACTACGATCATTTCCATATTTCAATCTCAGTTAACTTCAGGATCTGTGTAAAGGCCTGCGACATATAGGCTTAAACAGATAAATATAATACGACGCGGAAATTACAATATTTTTTTTAGAATATTTCAAACTGCCATCATGGATTTTACAAACAATTGAATTAAGCGTACAGTGTGAATGATATTAATAAGGTCAACATACATATTTTTTTTACGCCAAGTAACTCTGAACGCAGATGATTAGGTTACCAGAAACAGAAATTCAATCTTAAAAATTCACATGAACACCATGTTGGTTCGTTCGACGTCCATAGGGGTTTCTGATTTCTTTCGGTTGCATTCTAAAATTTTTGATTTACATTTATTAATTTTCATCATGAATTATTTTCTCAAGACAGAATCCAAACCATTTAAAAACTCATTCAAATCCCTTGGTGTGTCGGCTAAGTTGACAATGTCATCAGGAAATCTCAGAGTTGAAATGATTTCTCCTTGAATCTTTACTCCTACTTTCAGTTTTACTCCAATTTCCTTCATTGGTTGTACAACGTAAGTATTGAAAAGTATGGGTGATAAGTTGCAGCCTTGCCTTACACCTTTCTGAATATCAGCTTCTCTCTCATGTCCTACGGCTAGGAAAATTGCTGTCTGGTTTCTGTATAGAGTGTAGAGCACTTTCCTGTTCCTGTACTTTATTCCGATCGTTTTCAAAATGTGAAACCTTTTTCCTCCAATCAAAGTTATCAAATTCCTTGTCTAAGTTTACAAATGCCAAGAACGTTCTCTTATCCTTCCTTATTCTAGCTTCCAAAATCATCATAAGACTTAGTACAGCATCCCTTGTTCCTTCGTTTCTCCTGAAGCTAAACTGGTCTTGACCCAATCATTTTTATATCTGTATTTCCATCCCCTTGTAAATTATTCTAGTCAGGATCATTGAAGCATGAGTGATCAAGCTGATTTAACGGTAATTTTGACACCTCTCAGATCCCTCTTTCTTCAGCATAGGGATGATAATATTCTTCTTGGAATCAGAGGGTACCTCACCTGTCTCATAAATCCTACACACCAAGTGAAATAACCTGATCAGAACTTCATCACCTATGCAGCGTGTCAATTCAATCGGTATTTCGTCCATGCCAGTTCCTTTGATCCTACTTGAGCCTTCCAACGCTCTGTCAAATTCTGATCTCAATATTTAGTATCCTTTCCAATCCTCATCAATTTCCTCTTCCCTTTCCATTACACGATTCTCAATCTGCTTTCCCTTATTGAAACACTCTATGTAAGCTTTTCATCTCTCAACCTTTTCTTCCCTGTCTGTTAGAGGCTTTCCATCTGAGTCCTTAATATTACTCCATTTAGTCTTCCTTGCCCCAAATGTAAGCTTAAGTCATCGATAAGCTCTATCTTCTTTTCCTAATTTTAGACAATTTATTATACCTGCACATATCTATCTTTCAACAATTCTTCTTTTTCATCCTTGCACTTCTTGTTAACCTCATTTCTCACTTGTCAGCATTCTACTTTTCCCCTTTCATCTTTTACATTTTTGTGCTTCCGCCTTTCGTCCCTTAATAAATTGTAGTATATCGTGCGTGATCCACGGTTTTCTACCTATTCTTTCTTTCCTATCAATGTTTTCTACTGCAGATTTTGATATTTCATTCTTCAAAATTGACCATTCCTCTGCAATTGAAGTTTGTTCAGGATTTTTCATTGGTCCTTCCCTTATACTTGTCTTGAATCGTGTTTTCACGATCTTCTCTTTCATTCTGTCTTTTGTCCATCTTTTTGCCTCTTGACTTTTCTTCAAATTCTTCAACTTAAGTCTGAATTTCATAACAACCACATTGTGGTCAGAGTTTATGTCAGCAACGGGATATGTTTTGCACTCATCCATATATATTTTCTTATATTGTGGTTATTAAATGAGGTCTTAGGTATTACCAATTCATGCACGGTGCAGAATTCCATCAGCCTTCTTCCTCGATAAATCCTTTCAACTAATTGAAATTGTCCAACTATCTTCCCTTCTCCTTCTTTTCCTACCACAGCATTCCAATCTCCCATTACAATGACATATTCATCACCCTTGACATAACTCAAAATTTCGTCTATTTCTTCGTAGACCTTTTCAACATCATCATCATCAGCTTGACTGGTGGGCATATAGATTTGTATCACTCTGGTGCACTTTGCTTTTGTATTATTTTACTATCCGTTCACTATGTTGCTCATAATAGTCTACCCGTTGTCCAAGTTTCCTAGTCAATATGAGACCTACCGCTGCTTGGCCATTGTTTGTTTTATTGCTAATAATCCTACAGACTGTAGATTACTTTTCGTAAATCTTAGAAGCCGTGAATTTGACATTTCTTAAATTAAATTCCTGTGATGCGGTAGAGAAAGACGCCATCTCGCGGGAGGAGTCCTATTCGTCGATACTAAAAGTTATATATTCTAGCACATACTTCCTAAATGCAATGGTGTTGGTGAAGACATAGTTCGTGTATCAAAATCTAATTAGTATACATCACATGGAAAATGCTTTTAATAGCCGGAAGAGTTTTCAAAGGAAATGATCAGTAGGATGTATGCAAATAGGCTAATTTCTTCTTCACAGAACAACTTCTTATAGTTCTCTTTCGTGGTACATATTTTTACGCTGATAGCTCTAATAGGGTCCTAAATAATCAACACTGGCCAAATAATTTGCGACCACCTTGTTGGATTGGTATCCCGTTTCTGAATTTAAAAGGTGCGATCTGAATAGGCCGTGCTAATGGTATTTACACAGTTCCATCGAAATCGCTTGATAATATAAAATGACATAAGGGGAGACACAAACACACGCATGGACCGACAGACCGAGACACAAGTGCTTGCACACGTGGAGGATAGCTGGTCTCATAAGCCTACAGTGTAATTCATATGATCCAAATAGGCAATAAATACTACTATTACTACTACTACTACTACTACTACTACTAATACTAATACTAATATTAATACAACTATCAATAAAAATTCTACCATTACCACAGTACTACAGGCTTTTATCTAACTTATATAAACCTACTAGACCAAAAGTTTTTTAAGGAGAATAAGGGAAATAAAAGACAGGGGAAAAGTTCTCAACCCTTGAAGGATGGAGATTGATGGACATGAAAATATAGGACCTCAAAAGTTGGTATGCAAGGGAAGGAAGGAGAGGACCTCCCCTGAAGTAACTGGGAAAAGGGCTTCTAGCGGAATAATCGCACTGTATTATGAGACACTTAGCCTTGTGATTATCATTGAGCTCAGTGCTTGTAATAGATAGATAAATAAATAAATAAATAATAAAAGATAAATAAATAAATACATAAATACATCTATATATTGAACCCGCTGAGCTATGGTTCATGTGATATTTTTTATGACAGAGCATTTATGATGGGATGTTGTACTTTTGAACACACCCAGGAAGCCACGTGAAGTTGAGAGATCACGCGATACTTTGAAGTAGCGGTGAATCGCACTTTTGACTTTGGTGTAAACTGCTAATTATTATCTGAGGTCTTATTAATTATTTTTATCTTTCCTACGAGACTCAGAATATTCCATTTCGTCATGCTGCATTATTAAAACATTTTGGAGAATGTTTATTTTTACTTTAGGTAAGGTAATACCCTTGCAGATACGCAAAAAGGAACGTAAGTAGTCGCTCAACGTTTTCGTTTTGACGACCTACTTTCTAGAGACACCCAGTACCAGAGCACTGCGTCTTGAGAATCCGCCTTGTGTAGGCGTGGAATTACATTTGTCCTACGAGACGTAGAAGAATATCCGCTGTTTAGCGTTAAGAGTGATTATAAGGTGCCATCGAGCAAGCAAATACTAATATCCACTGTCGATGAAGTCCAGTGAATTAAATAAGAAGCTTGGGAAATAATTATTGGCAAGTATAGTGTATTGCACAACATTGCTGTGACATCACATATTACCCACGCGCATGTGGAGGGCAGATGCCTAGTGGAAATATACAGGTAATAGTGTTACAATTATCCTGAATAAGTGTGATTATAATTGTATGAGATATTTAAATTGCCAAAGTGGAAATTTCATCTTTGAAACGTCGTATAATTCACGGATGCTGCGTGATACAAAAGTAGCGTCACTAGCACGTGCAGCATTATAAAATAGTGTTAGCTCACATGCTAATCCACATCTGCAAGATTAAGGCTGTGTCGTATTTTATAATTGAAGCCTATAATAGTCACGACGGACATTATAATTTTGGAAGTGAGAGGATGAATAATCACGCAATTTATTTCGCTACCCACGTGATTGGACTTTTCTTCACCTTGGTTGAAGCAGTCACCATGGGCTAATACCATCCCAGTATGGGGGGGGGGGGGTGACGTTTCTACAGGGACCCGCATGATGGTGGAACTTCCAGAACGATGAACGAGAGGGAAGGAGCCAAAATGCCATTTCCAGGCATATCCACGAAGATGTCGACAGGGACAAATCGAACCCTGGTCTTTGGGGGAGTCCAGATGGGAATCCTGATGAGGAGGATACCGATCCAGAGAGCCAGAGAGGTTTATGTACAACCCTTGTTGTGGATTAGTGAGCTGAGTGAGAGCTCCTCCATTTCGTGAGTTTTTGTCACACCCCTTCTTTGTTCTAGTTTCTGGTGGTATAGTAGTTTTAATGTAGTTTGTGAATCAACCACACTCAGTGTCAGCCATTTTTCTAGGTAGGGATGTAACTAGATTAGTTAGATGTCATTTATTTCAGTTTAGAGTGAGACACCCTTGGGGTCAGACATTTTGGTCAGCCCTGGTGCAGCTTGGTGAACGTCGTGGAACGTCAATGCCTGCTTTTTGCTGAACCTGATCGTAGTCATTTTGAGGCTATTTTGTTCAACCCTACTTGGGGTAATTTTCAAGTCTTTGCTGACTGTAGTTATGGCAATCAGATGCCTTGGTTATTAATTGACTGCATTCTTCGCAGCCATCCTTTGTTACACCCCTGACTGTCGTTAGAACGGTCGTATCATTTAGGTAGTCGACAGTAACTACCAGTTTGTAAATGCATTATATTTCATTTTGAATAAGCTCAGAAGCTATTCTTGGTCATGTTTGAACCTAACAACTAGAAGGAATGTTTCGTTGCCTAGCATCGAACGCGGTTCCCAACGTATCATTAAGCAGATCTAGTGTGTGAATCTGTGCCACATTTATCATATTTTTCTCGTGTCGTGTGAGACACGTTTTTACTTGATGTTCTAGCAACTACTGAGTTGCATTTTTAAAGCAAAGAGCTTCAGTTATTGTAAGTTTACTTTCATTTAGACGTCTTTGGTAGAAAGACGGAATTGTATTACTATACTCAGATTTATAGCGTGCGTTTGATACACGGACTCTGTAGAGATCCGTAACCCATGGTAAAATTTTTTATGAACCGGCCAAGTGCAGGTTTTGTATTGATTAAATCGCCGGCCTTGAATAAACTGGTTATGTAACCCAGTGACCTAGAGCACGCCTGCTTCATTGTGAGACAAAACTACTATAGACGAGGACAGAGTACAATTTGTATTCGCTTTTCCTTTCATTGCTATTTTGCTTATGGAAATCAGTTTCCACTCTTGTATTTGATCACTTGTTTTATGGATCGGTTTTTGTTAGTTTTACGCTCTGTTGCGTGTCTTGTCGTATGACAGGTACAGTTATGTAAGGTTTTCTATAGGATGGTGAAGTCTATCCTGTTATAGCAGGATGTTATTGTATGCTTTGTCCGGGGATGATCCCGTTGACCAGACGTTATTGGAAGGTAACTGTTGTACAGGCCTATCCCAGAGTTATTGAACGCGAGCTTAGCGCCGCTGGTAACCCGTGTTATTGTGTGTCCGAGTTGTTATACTCGTTGATTATATTCCGACTGTTAAGTCGAGGCTTTTTGGTGGAGAATGATCTCAGTTGGAGACACTCCGTGCCCAGGCTATTGTCAATGTTATTCGCCATAAACCTACGATAAACCTATAAACCGACATTCTAATAATAAAATGCATAATTGTTGTAAAACAAGCCTAACTAACGATTCTTTCTATCTAACTTTGTTCTTTGCATTCTGGAACTGTTGACATAGCCGTGCAGTTGAAGATAATTTCCTTGTGAGGAAATGACTAGGACAGTTGACATTTTTGTAGCGACCCGAAGCATGTGCGAACCTAGAGTTCGTAGCTTGTGGAGCTCAGGCCATGCGATGTCAGACGTGGTCTCAACTGCGCATTCGTCACCGTAACTATACA
Source organism: Meconema thalassinum (assembly GCA_946902985.2). NCBI lineage: Eukaryota > Metazoa > Arthropoda > Insecta > Orthoptera > Tettigoniidae > Meconema > Meconema thalassinum. Next base: position 1,459,250,690 of record OX336389.2, read on the forward strand.
CATTAGATGACTATGGTTTACAAAGAGTAAACCAAGGTGTAGGCAGGAATTTTTAATAAAAACTACTGTGTCTATTTCGTTATTAATTTATGATGTCAAGTGTATTAAACCCTACATGTTACTTTATTGTGTGCTGTTAGCACATAGTTATTAAGCATAATTAAATTGTTTGTTTTTCATGGCTGTACACTTAGCTTTTGGATGTAATTGTTTTCTTTTACGGACGTCATCGCCGTAAATTTCGTTAATTGATAGGACTTAGCTAGTTGAATTAATGTTAAATTTAAATGTCGAAATGGTACCATCCTAACCTAGATTTGTTTTGCTACCCTGTTAAATGTAAATTCAGATATTAGCTTGATCTTGTAACTTGAACTAGGGACTTGCGTCGTACCATATTCCTAGCGTTGCTGTTGTTGCTTTATCATTGTGAGTTAGATCTTTCGCGAGGGTTTTCAGTAACTTCTCAGGTAGGGGACCTGTTCTTTATCTTTGTTTATTTATTAATTTGCGGACTAGCCGATTATAACCCTCCGAACTAGGCTAGGGGCTTGTGAATTTTAATAAATTTTCACGGTGTTTTACATGAGTCTGGATGTTTATTTTCTCAGTCTAGTTTTAAGGTGAACCTTTCCTTAGGCGGTCTATGACCATCGTCACCATGTACCACGATCCCTGTGGACTACGGACTCTCGTGCCGCTTTAGCCTTTATGGAAGGTCACCTGATCCTCACGGTTTTTTTTAATTTGATTTATGTGTCGTTAGTTGAGTCATCGTGGTTGTTGACATCAACTAAACGGTCTCATAAAATGGCCCCCAACTCATGTGCCGACGTTAACGTGGTGACCCTCAGTACCATGTTATTTTTTTTTGAGGATCCTAATGTTGATTAATGGTAAATTGACAGGACTGGGACGAACTTAGAAAGTCGTACTGCAGATCAATTGACCGCATGGCATTCATGTTTGATAGAAGTCCATGGGGTGAGGCTTTAGTGTTGGATAAATGAAGGATAGGATTTTCTTTGATGATGCCTCATCCTAAGTAAATGTAATACTTTGCTTTGCTCACCGTTGTCTTTGTAAATGTAGAAGCACTTAGTTTGCATACTCCAGCTGTACTCGTGATATTTATATAAATGAAGCAAGCTTTATACCACCAAGTAACTAATCATAGCTGTAAGTTCCAGTAGAAATTGATCCCTCACTTTCTCATATATTTCTTATCTATGGATGAGGAAACTATTCGTCGTGTGTTTGGAGAGATGATGGCAGGTGTGAATGCCAATCTTCAACAGATTACTGCTGACTTAGGTCAGAATACTCAGGCTGTAAATACTGTAAGCGGTCATGTGGACCAGGTTAGGCAGGAAGTCAACAATGTCAGTGGTCATGTGGACCAGGTTAGACAGGACTTAGAAATTAACACCCACTCTGTAAATAATGTTAGGGCTGATTTAATTCAAGTCAGGGCAGACATGGACACATATAGGATCGAAGCGAGAAATGATCTGACGACAGGTTTAGCAGCTGTTAGGGTTGATGTCATACGACACCATCAGGAGGCTAACCAGCGCGTAGATTGCTTAACCGACCAGATGAATAGAGCTAGGGAGGAGGTGCAAAACCGATTGGAGGAGCACACAGCTCAAATTCAGACAACCTTGAATAAAGTCCAGATAGACATGAGAGCAGATCTGGAACATACCAGGGAAGAATTCGGGACTCGACTAGATCACGTCGAGGGATTTATCGGAAATGTGAAGAAGGACATGGCAACCATGAACGTTGGTTTAATCTTGATGAGAGGAGCTGCCAATGCCGTTAATAACAACGTGAAGACTATCGTTGATGGCATGATGGAGATTAAAGAGGAACTTAACACCAACAGGAGAAACATTTCTGAATTGACGGAAACCGTAGCCAGTCTACGTGAGACAGTTGATGTTCATCATGAGGAACACAAAATTGACCTCATGTTATTGAGAGGTGACCTCAACGAACACGAAGCTACAGTCAAGGCTAAGGTAGGCGAGGTTAGAGACGATGTGGGTAAAATCCAAGAAAATATGTCCAGAGTTGAAGGAGATATCGATTCCTTACAAAAGAGATTTGAGTAAGTCGCGGTGACCGAGAGGTTAGACCTCAGTTATAACCTTAGGACGGCCATACGCGAGGTAGACGCAAACCTCAAGGGAAAGGTTGACAGGATCGAGCTGCAATTGAACGACTTAGGCAACAAAGTCGCAGCCAGAACCATCCCAGGTCTTGAAGTAATAGAAAGACGCCTGGACAGACTCGAGATGACCCCAAGAGAGAGACACGTACACCCACAGATGGGAGAATCTCAGGAAACGCCTATATCTCAATCAGGAGGAATGATGCCTACCCATTTCCAACCCAGCGCGCCTATGGAATCGCAACCGTCACAATTCACTAATTTAGCGCAAGGTCAGACCTTGAACTTTGACGCTCACCCGTTTCAACCAGCATCTAATCGAATTAGTCATGAGACTAACACTCCTACGCAGAGTTACATGCAAAATACTTTCAGACCCGCGAATACGCAGGGAAATGTCACCATAATTCGTTCAAGAGAGGAGCAACCAGCTCGCTTCTCGGGAACTGGGAGCGGTGTTACTCCAGTGGAATTCCTAGCAAATGTCGAAAGCTACTTACGTGATACTATGGTAACTCCAGAGAGGGAACTAAGAGTTATAGAGCGACTGCTTGAGGCGCAAGCCGGTACCTGGTTCAGAGCATTCCGATACTCATTTACAGGCTACCAAGACTTTAAGGAAGCGTTATTAAGAACATATTGGTCGAGCGACATCCAGCAGAGTATCCGAGCTGAGATGTACACTCGAAGGTACAGTTCCAATACACCTACTCGTTATGCGAATTACTTCGCAATACAGCTCGCGAAGCTCCGTTGTCTTCAGCCTCCGTTGTCCGAGCAAGATTTGGTGAACACAATTGTTTGGCAGTACCCTGCGGATGTACAACGTGTGTTAATCGCTGCAGGGGCATCCACTTTCCAGCAGTGTGACCAGATACTGCGAAGGTTGGACGCTAACACAGAACTGTTTCCTACACACCGTCAGCAGAAGGCTGATAGACGCGAGGATAGACATATGAATCTGACGACTGTTGATAAAGTGAGCCAGACGCCACAACAAACACAAACCGCAGAGGATTCTGGGCGACGTGATAACAATTACAGTTATAACAGGAGAGAATGGAACAACACTCCGTATACTCGAAATCAACATGATGACCGGCGAAGTCATTGGGACCGGCGATTCGACCGAAGGACGGACGACAACCGACGTCATGAAAACAACCGCCGAGGGAATGAAGGAAGAAATCAGCAACACGGACGTATCCGTAGAGACTATCGATATAGTGGGGGTTACGACAGAAATCGAGACCCTAGATACCAGCCAGACAGGGATTGGAAAGGAAGAGCGCGGGAGAGCCGTGAGTACCTCCAACAATTGAGAGAATTGCAGATCCAAGAAGAGGGAGAACGGAACCCTACTTCGAGGGAAAATAGACATTCGGCGCAGGAGACGGAGCAGAACCAGCCCAGTACTTCTCGCCATGACAGAAAAAAAAACTCCCAAAAATCAATAGATTCTTGTTTGGTTGAGCACCGAGTAACTGCCTCTATATTACTCTGGGAGCCAATCCAAGAAGACTTGTTGGACGAACGACGAACGACGAACCACAGTTATGAATTAACACGTCTACCCAAGATTGTAGCCACCTTGAATGAAGTCAGTGTAGTCATACTCATCGATACTGGAGCGATGATTAGTGTAATTTCCGCCGATTGCCATGCCAGACTTAGAGCAAACTCTGAGGTGACGGAGTTGCCCATTTCAGCTATAAGAGTCAGAGGTGTCATACCTGACCGCGTTGTAACGTGCAAAATCCAGATTTTGTGTACTGTGAAGATTTCGAGCCACGTGTACTTGCACGAATTTCTCGTAATGAAGGGCCTGCATCATGATGCCATTTTAGGCGCAGACTTCATTAGAAAATATGATGGAATCATTGACATGGGACGGAATACAGTAGAGTTCAAGCCGAACGAACCCATTCAGATGAGCCTAATTGAAGAAGAACCGGAATTCCTATCCGAAGTAGACGTAGTCGAAGCATTAAAGGGCAAGGAAATTGAGGCGACACTAGATGCCGACGAAGAGGCAGAATCGTTATCAGCACCCACACATGAGGATCTTGACGCAATACTGAATGCATACAGAGATATATTCGACACCACACCTGGTGAGATATTAGACTACGAGTATGATCTTGTATTACTGGACGATTCTCCATTCCAGAAAAGGATCTATCCGATTGCCGAGAAACATCTCGAAGAAGCTGCTAAGAAGATCCATGAGATGGAAGCAGCAGGTACAATCAAGAAATCACCGACTCCTTTTTTGAATCCCATAATACCTGTGGTTAAGGTAGATGGAAGCTTGAGACTTTGTCTTGATGCGAGAGCCTTGAATGAACGCCTAGCTCCTGAGCACGACAGACCGCCCAAGATTAGGGACATTCTCAGGAAGTTCAAAGGAAAGAGGATATTTTCATCATTAGACTTGGTTCAGTCTTATTACCATATCAGATTATCTGAGCATACTCAGAAATATACTGGATTCTTGTTTGATCAGACTACTTATGTATTCCAAAAACTACCATTTGGATTGAAAAATGCCGGAGCCGCATTAATCAGAGCACTTGATGCCAAGCTGACTCATGAAGTGAAGCAGAAAGTAATATGTTATGTGGATGACATAATCATAGCTTCGGGAACAGAAGAAGAGCATTTAAAGACATTGTGCCTTGTTTTTGAGAATCACCGACAGGCAAATTTTAAGGTCAAGTTTGACAAGTGTCGATTTTTTCAGGAAGAAGTGAAATTCGTAGGACACATAATCAATGGAGAAGGATATAGACCGAATCCGGGAAAGATTAGAACTGTTGCTGCATTTCCAACACCAACCCGTGTGAAACACGTGAGACAATTCTTAGGAATTCTCCAATTCTTTGCTGCTCATTGTGAGAAGTATTCCGAAACTGTTGCACCACTGCAAGGATTATTGAAAAAGAACTGCAGGTGGAACTGGAATGATGAATGCGAGATAGCTTTCAGGAGAGCTAAACAGATGCTTGTGGACTCAATTCAGTTAGAATATCCAGATTACTCTCGGAACTTTATTCTAGAAACTGATGCATCTGCCATTGGTATAGGAGCCATTTTACTGCAGGAAGATGATAAGAAGAAACGTCATTACATTGCTTTCTTAAGCCGACGTTTAGGAGCACATGAATCTCACTACTTCACGACCGAGATAGAAGCACTTGCAATTGTTTACGCACTTGAATACTGGCAGAAACTTCTGTTAGGTCAGAGGATTATTGTGAGAACCGATCATCATGCGTTGACCTTCATCTTGAGAACAAGACTGGCAAGCGACAGGATCACACGTTGGACGCTGTTTCTCCAACAGTTCGATTTGGAAATAGTTTATCGACCAGGCAGAGAGAATGTGTTGGCCGACATCCTCAGCCGGAATCCTGAAGCTACTGTTAATGCCATAGACATCGAGGGAGAATGCGAGGAACACCTTCGCCGATTTCGTCATTTACCTGAAGGACAGCGACGTGAGGAGGAACTCAGACATATTATCCGTTTCCTAGAACGAAGAATGGATCCACAGGATGATCATTATGCAAGGATTGCTGCTGTTGCAGATGATTATTTGATTTATCATCGTGTCTTATACAAGTTTGTAGACGAGGACCACACTCAACTGCGTGCAGTTATTCCTAGGAGATACCAAGAATCTGTTATTCTTATGGTACATTTATCCATTGGACATGGTGGAACAGACAAAACCATTGCAACTATCAAGGAGTCTTTCACATGGAAAGGGTTAGGAGCCACCGTTAGACAGTGTTTACGTGCTTGCGACGCATGCCAGCGGAACAAATACACGTCACACTTGCTGAAGGAACGACCTAGACCAATACTACCAACTCAACCTAGAGAGTTGTATGCACAGGACCTGTATGGCCCAATACCTAAGGCTCGTCGTGGGAATCGATACATCGTTGTAACGGTGGATGTGTTCACGAAATATACGATGCTTCATCCAATTCAAAAAGCTACTGCACATCAGATTATTCAGAGGATTAGACGTCAAGTGATACCGGAGGCAGGAAAGCCACAATTCTTGTTGACTGATCACGGATCACAGTACACCTCAGCAGAATTTGCCAATGCCATGAATGAGCTTGAAATAGGTCATGTTTTATCATCTATTCGACATCCAGAGAGCAACCCAGCAGAATGCGTGATGTCTATTATCGCAAAATTCTGTCGATTATATTGTCAAGAAGAACACTGGCGATGGACTGAAGTCCATGTTATTATGGCAAAATGTATTAATTCAACAGTACATGAAAGCACTGGTCAAATACCTATGGTCTTGCATTTGAACCAGATGCCGCTGAGAATATGGGATCGTGTGATTGTAAATCCACCTTGTTTACAACCATCACATGCCAGCAGACTTTTAGCTGCGAGAGAGACTATGGACAGACAAGCTGCCAAGCGCTTGAGAAGAACTAGACGCCAGAGGTTTAGAGAACCACTAGTAGAAGGAGACCTTATCCTTATAAGGAGACCCGGAATTTCTAGTCCTATAGACCGCATATATGGGAAATTTCTATCCTTGTCTTATGGCCCTAGTCGTATCCGACAGCCTTTAAACAATGGAAGTTATGTGATAGAAGACATTAGGACAGGAGAGCGCATTGGAACCTTTAATGCAGCCAATCTAAAAAAATATCACTCCTGAATGAATTTCAAAGCAAATAAAAATGTTATCCCAACATTTTATTTGAAACGACAGAGAGGCAGATGAACCCGCTGAGCTATGGTTCATGTGATATTTTTTATGACAGAGCATTTATGATGGGATGTTGTACTTCTGAACACACCCAGGAAGCCACGTGAAGTTGAGAGATCACGCGATACTTTGAAGTAGCGGTGAATCGCACTTTTGACTTTGGTGTAAACTGCTAATTATTATCTGAGGTCTTATTAATTATTTTTATCTTTCCTACGAGACTCAGAATATTCCATTTTGTCATGCTGCATTATTAAAACATTTTGGAGAATGTTTATTTTTACTTTAGGTAAGGTAATACCCTTGCAGATACGCAAAAAGGAACGTAAGTAGTCGCTCAACGTTTTCGTTTTGACGACCTACTTTCTAGAGACACCCAGTACCAGAGCACTGCGTCTTGAGAATCCGCCTTGTGTAGGCGTGGAATTACATTTGTCCTACGAGACGTAGAAGAATATCCGCTGTTTAGCGTTAAGAGTGATTATAAGGTGCCATCGAGCAAGCAAATACTAATATCCACTGTCGATGAAGTCCAGTGAATTAAATAAGAAGCTTGGGAAATAATTATTGGCAAGTATAGTGTATTGCACAACATTGCTGTGACATCACATATTACCCACGCGCATGTGGAGGGCAGATGCCTAGTGGAAATATACAGGTAATAGTGTTACAATTATCCTGAATAAGTGTGATTATAATTGTATGAGATATTTAAATTGCCAAAGTGGAAATTTCATCTTTGAAACGTCGTATAATTCACGGATGCTGCGTGATACAAAAGTAGCGTCACTAGCACGAGCAGCATTATAAAATAGTGTTAGCTCACATGCTAATCCACATCTGCAAGATTAAGGCTGTGTCGTATTTTATAATTGAAGCCTATAATAGTCACGACGGACATTATAATTTTGGAAGTGAGAGGATGAATAATCACGCAATTTATTTCGCTACCCACGTGATTGGACTTTTCTTCACCATGGTTGAAGCAGTCACCATGGGCTAATACCATCCCAGTATGGGGGGGGGGGGTGACGTTTCTACAGGGACCCGCATGATGGTGGAACTTCCAGAACGATGAACGAGAGGGAAGGAGCCAAAATGCCATTTCCAGGCATATCCACGAAGATGTCGACAGGGACAAATCGAACCCTGGTCTTTAGGGGAGTCCAGATGGGAATCCTGATGAGGAGGATACCGATCCAGAGAGCCAGAGAGGTTTATGTACAACCCTTGTTGTGGATTAGAGAGCTGAGTGAGAGCTCCTCCATTTCGTGAGTTTTTGTCACACCCCTTCTTTGTTCTAGTTTCTGGTGGTATAGTAGTTTTAATGTAGTTTGTGAATCAACCACACTCAGTGTCAGCCATTTTTCTAGGTAGGGATGTAACTAGATTAGTTAGATGTCATTTATTTCAGTTTAGAGTGAGACACCCTTGGGGTCAGACATTTTGGTCAGCCCTGGTGCAGCTTGGTGAACGTCGTGGAACGTCAATGCCTGCTTTTTGCTGAACCTGATCGTAGTCATTTTGAGGCTATTTTGTTCAACCCTACTTGGGGTAATTTTCAAGTCTTTGCTGACTGTAGTTATGGCAATCAGATGCCTTGGTTATTAATTGACTGCATTCTTCGCAGCCATCCTTTGTTACACCCCTGACTGTCGTTAGAACGGTCGTATCATTTAGGTAGTCGACAGTAACTACCAGTTTGTAAATGCATTATATTTCATTTTGAATAAGCTCAGAAGCTATTCTTGGTCATGTTTGAACCTAACAACTAGAAGGAATGTTTCGTTGCCTAGCATCGAACGCGGTTCCCAACGTATCATTAAGCAGATCTAGTGTGTGAATCTGTGCCACATTTATCATATTTTTCTCGTGTCGTGTGAGACACGTTTTTACTTGATGTTCTAGCAACTACTGAGTTGCATTTTTAAAGCAAAGAGCTTCAGTTATTGTAATTTTACTTTCATTTAGACGTCTTTGGTAGAAAGACGGAATTGTATTACTATACTCAGATTTATAGCGTGCGTTTGATACACGGACTCTGTAGAGATCCGTAACCCATGGTAAAATTTTTTATGAACCGGCCAAGTGCAGGTTTTGTATTGATTAAATCGCCGGCCTTGAATAAACTGGTTATGTAACCCAGTGACCTAGAGCACGCCTGCTTCATTGTGAGACAAAACTACTATAGACGAGGACAGAGTACAATTTGTATTCGCTTTTCCTTTCATTGCTATTTTGCTTATGGAAATCAGTTTCCACTCTTGTATTTGATCACTTGTTTTATGGATCGGTTTTTGTTAGTTTTACGCTCTGTTGCGTGTCTTGTCGTATGACAGGTACAGTTATGTAAGGTTTTCTATAGGATGGTGAAGTCTACCCTGTTATAGCAGGATGTTATTGTATGCTTTGTCCGGGGATGATCCCGTTGACCAGACGTTATTGGAAGGTAACTGTTGTACAGGCCTATCCCAGAGTTATTGAACGCGAGCTTAGCGCCGCTGGTAACCCGTGTTATTGTGTGTCCGAGTTGTTATACTCGTTGATTATATTCCGACTGTTAAGTCGAGGCTTTTTGGTGGAGAATGATCTCAGTTGGAGACACTCCGTGCCCAGGCTATTGTCAATGTTATTCGCCATAAACCTACGATAAACCTATAAACCGACATTCTAATAATAAAATGCATAATTGTTGTAAAACAAGCCTAACTAACGATTCTTTCTATCTAACTTTGTTCTTTGCATTCTGGAACTGTTGACATAGCCGTGCAGTTGAAGATAATTTCCTTGTGAGGAAATGACTAGGACAGTTGACATTTTTGTAGCGACCTGAAGCATGTGCGAACCTAGAGTTCGTAGCTTGTGGAGCTCAGGCCATGCGATGTCAGACGTGGTCTCAACTGCGCATTCGTCACCGTAACTATACACATTAGATGACTATGGTTTACAAAGAGTAAACCAAGGTGTAGGCAGGAATTTTTAATAAAAACTACTGTGTCTATTTCGTTATTAATTTATGATGTCAAGTGTATTAAACCCCACATGTTACTTTATTGTGTGCTGTTAGCACATAGTTATTAAGCATAATTAAATTGTTTGTTTTTCATGGCTGTACACTTAGCTTTTGGATGTAATTGTTTTCTTTTACGGACGTCATCGCCGTAAATTTCGTTAATTGATAGGACTTAGCTAGTTGAATTAATGTTAAATTTAAATGTCGAAATGGTACCATCCTAACCTAGATTTGTTTTGCTACCCTGTTAAATGTAAATTCAGATATTAGCTTGATCTTGTAACTTGAACTAGGGACTTGCGTCGTACCATATTCCTAGCGTTGCTGTTGTTGCTTTATCATTGTGAGTTAGATCTTTCGCGAGGGTTTTCAGTAACTTCTCAGGTAGGGGACCTGTTCTTTATCTTTGTTTATTTATTAATTTGCGGACTAGCCGATTATAACCCTCCGAACTAGGCTAGGGGCTTGTGAATTTTAATAAATTTTCACGGTGTTTTACATGAGTCTGGATGTTTATTTTCTCAGTCTAGTTTTAAGGTGAACCTTTCCTTAGGCGGTCTATGACCATCGTCACCATGTACCACGATCCCTGTGGACTACGGACTCTCGTGCCGCTTTAGCCTTTATGGAAGGTCACCTGATCCTCACGTTTTTTTTAATTTGATTTATGTGTCGTTAGTTGAGTCATCGTGGTTGTTGACATCAACTAAACGGTCTCATAAAATGGCCCCCAACTCATGTGCCGACGTTAACGTGGTGACCCTCAGTACCATGTTATTTTTTTTTGAGGATCCTAATGTTGATTAATGGTAAATTGACAGGACTGGGACGAACTTAGAAAGTCGTACTGCAGATCAATTGACCGCATGGCATTCATGTTTGATAGAAGTCCATGGGGTGAGGCTTTAGTGTTGGATAAATGAAGGATAGGATTTTCTTTGATGATGCCTCATCCTAAGTAAATGTAATACTTTGCTTTGCTCACCGTTGTCTTTGTAAATGTAGAAGCACTTAGTTTGCATACTCCAGCTGTACTCGTGATATTTATATAAATGAAGCAAGCTTTATACCACCAAGTAACTAATCATAGCTGTAAGTTCCAGTAGAAATTGATCCCTCACATTCTCATATATTTCTTATCTATGGATGAGGAAACTATTCGTCGTGTGTTTGGAGAGATGATGGCAGGTGTGAATGCCAATCTTCAACAGATTACTGCTGACTTAGGTCAGAATACTCAGGCTGTAAATACTGTAAGCGGTCATGTGGACCAGGTTAGGCAGGAAGTCAACAATGTCAGTGGTCATGTGGACCAGGTTAGACAGGACTTAGAAATTAACACCCACTCTGTAAATAATGTTAGGGCTGATTTAATTCAAGTCAGGGCAGACATGGACACATATAGGATCGAAGCGAGAAATGATCTGACGACAGGTTTAGCAGCTGTTAGGGTTGATGTCATACGACACCATCAGGAGGCTAACCAGCGCGTAGATTGCTTAACCGACCAGATGAATAGAGCTAGGGAGGAGGTGCAAAACCGATTGGAGGAGCACACAGCTCAAATTCAGACAACCTTGAATAAAGTCCAGATAGACATGAGAGCAGATCTGGAACATACCAGGGAAGAATTCGGGACTCGACTAGATCACGTCGAGGGATTTATCGGAAATGTGAAGAAGGACATGGCAACCATGAACGTTGGTTTAATCTTGATGAGAGGAGCTGCCAATGCCGTTAATAACAACGTGAAGACTATCGTTGATGGCATGATGGAGATTAAAGAGGAACTTAACACCAACAGGAGAAACATTTCTGAATTGACGGAAACCGTAGCCAGTCTACGTGAGACAGTTGATGTTCATCATGAGGAACACAAAATTGACCTCATGTTATTGAGAGGTGACCTCAACGAACACGAAGCTACAGTCAAGGCTAAGGTAGGCGAGGTTAGAGACGATGTGGGTAAAATCCAAGAAAATATGTCCAGAGTTGAAGGAGATATCGATTCCTTACAAAAGAGATTTGAGTAAGTCGCGGTGACCGAGAGGTTAGACCTCAGTTATAACCTTAGGACGGCCATACGCGAGGTAGACGCAAACCTCAAGGGAAAGGTTGACAGGATCGAGCTGCAATTGAACGACTTAGGCAACAAAGTCGCAGCCAGAACCATCCCAGGTCTTGAAGTAATAGAAAGACGCCTGGACAGACTCGAGATGACCCCAAGAGAGAGACACGTACACCCACAGATGGGAGAATCTCAGGAAACGCCTATATCTCAATCAGGAGGAATGATGCCTACCCATTTCCAACCCAGCGCGCCTATGGAATCGCAACCGTCACAATTCACTAATTTAGCGCAAGGTCAGACCTTGAACTTTGACGCTCACCCGTTTCAACCAGCATCTAATCGAATTAGTCATGAGACTAACACTCCTACGCAGAGTTACATGCAAAATACTTTCAGACCCGCGAATACGCAGGGAAATGTCACCATAATTCGTTCAAGAGAGGAGCAACCAGCTCGCTTCTCGGGAACTGGGAGCGGTGTTACTCCAGTGGAATTCCTAGCAAATGTCGAAAGCTACTTACGTGATACTATGGTAACTCCAGAGAGGGAACTAAGAGTTATAGAGCGACTGCTTGAGGCGCAAGCCGGTACCTGGTTCAGAGCATTCCGATACTCATTTACAGGCTACCAAGACTTTAAGGAAGCGTTATTAAGAACATATTGGTCGAGCGACATCCAGCAGAGTATCCGAGCTGAGATGTACACTCGAAGGTACAGTTCCAATACACCTACTCGTTATGCGAATTACTTCGCAATACAGCTCGCGAAGCTCCGTTGTCTTCAGCCTCCGTTGTCCGAGCAAGATTTGGTGAACACAATTGTTTGGCAGTACCCTGCGGATGTACAACGTGTGTTAATCGCTGCAGGGGCATCCACTTTCCAGCAGTGTGACCAGATACTGCGAAGGTTGGACGCTAACACAGAACAGTTTCCTACACACCGTCAGCAGAAGGCTGATAGACGCGAGGATAGACATATGAATCTGACGACTGTTGATAAAGTGAGCCAGACGCCACAACAAACACAAACCACAGAGGATTCTGGGCGACGTGATAACAATTACAGTTATAACAGGAGAGAATGGAACAACACTCCGTATACTCGAAATCAACATGATGACCGGCGAAGTCATTGGGACCGGCGATTCGACCGAAGGACGGACGACAACCGACGTCATGAAAACAACCGCCGAGGGAATGAAGGAAGAAATCAGCAACACGGACGTATCCGTAGAGACTTTCGATATAGTGGGGGTTACGACAGAAATCGAGACCCTAGATACCAGCCAGACAGGGATTGGAAAGGAAGAGCGCGGGAGAGCCGTGAGTACCTCCAACAATTGAGAGAATTGCAGATCCAAGAAGAGGGAGAACGGAACCCTACTTCGAGGGAAAATAGACATTCGGCGCAGGAGACGGAGCAGAACCAGCCCAGTACTTCTCGCCATGACAGAAAAAAAAACTCCCAAAAATCAATAGATTCTTGTTTGGTTGAGCACCGAGTAACTGCCTCTATATTACTCTGGGAGCCAATCCAAGAAGACTTGTTGGACGAACGACGAACGACGAACCACAGTTATGAATTAACACGTCTACCCAAGATTGTAGCCACCTTGAATGAAGTCAGTGTAGTCATACTCATCGATACTGGAGCGATGATTAGTGTAATTTCCGCCGATTGCCATGCCAGACTTAGAGCAAACTCTGAGGTGACGGAGTTGCCCATTTCAGCTATAAGAGTCAGAGGTGTCATACCTGACCGCGTTGTAACGTGCAAAATCCAGATTTTGTGTACTGTGAAGATTTCGAGCCACGTGTACTTGCACGAATTTCTCGTAATGAAGGGCCTGCATCATGATGCCATTTTAGGCGCAGACTTCATTAGAAAATATGATGGAATCATTGACATGGGACGGAATACAGTAGAGTTCAAGCCGATCGAACCCATTCAGATGAGCCTAATTGAAGAAGAACCGGAATTCCTATCCGAAGTAGACGTAGTCGAAGCATTAAAGGGCAAGGAAATTGAGGCGACACTAGATGCCGACGAAGAGGCAGAATCGTTATCAGCACCCACACATGAGGATCTTGACGCAATACTGAATGCATACAGAGATATATTCGACACCACACCTGGTGAGATATTAGACTACGAGTATGATCTTGTATTACTGGACGATTCCCCATTCCAGAAAAGGATCTATCCGATTGCCGAGAAACATCTCGAAGAAGCTGCTAAGAAGATCCATGAGATGGAAGCAGCAGGTACAATCAAGAAATCACCGACTCCTTTTTTGAATCCCATAATACCTGTGGTTAAGGTAGATGGAAGCTTGAGACTTTGTCTTGATGCGAGAGCCTTGAATGAACGCCTAGCTCCTGAGCACGACAGACCGCCCAAGATTAGGGACATTCTCAGGAAGTTCAAAGGAAAGAGGATATTTTCATCATTAGACTTGGTTCAGTCTTATTACCATATCAGATTATCTGAGCATACTCAGAAATATACTGGATTCTTGTTTGATCAGACTACTTATGTATTCCAAAAACTACCATTTGGATTGAAAAATGCCGGAGCCGCATTAATCAGAGCACTTGATGCCAAGCTGACTCATGAAGTGAAGCAGAAAGTAATATGTTATGTGGATGACATAATCATAGCTTCGGGAACAGAAGAAGAGCATTTAAAGACATTGTGCCTTGTTTTTGAGAATCACCGACAGGCAAATTTTAAGGTCAAGTTTGACAAGTGTCGATTTTTTCAGGAAGAAGTGAAATTCGTAGGACACATAATCAATGGAGAAGGATATAGACCGAATCCGGCAAAGATTAGAACTGTTGCTGCATTTCCAACACCAACCCGTGTGAAACACGTGAGACAATTCTTAGGAATTCTCCAATTCTTTGCTGCTCATTGTGAGAAGTATTCCGAAACTGTTGCACCACTGCAAGGATTATTGAAAAAGAACTGCAGGTGGAACTGGAATGATGAATGCGAGATAGCTTTCAGGAGAGCTAAACAGATGCTTGTGGACTCAATTCAGTTAGAATATCCAGATTACTCTCGGAACTTTATTCTAGAAACTGATGCATCTGCCATTGGTATAGGAGCCATTTTACTGCAGGAAGATGATAAGAAGAAACGTCATTACATTGCTTTCTTAAGCCGACGTTTAGGAGCACATGAATCTCACTACTTCACGACCGAGATAGAAGCACTTGCAATTGTTTACGCACTTGAATACTGGCAGAAACTTCTGTTAGGTCAGAGGATTATTGTGAGAACCGATCATCATGCGTTGACCTTCATCTTGAGAACAAGACTGGCAAGCGACAGGATCACACGTTGGACGCTGTTTCTCCAACAGTTCGATTTGGAAATAGTTTATCGACCAGGCAGAGAGAATGTGTTGGCCGACATCCTCAGCCGGAATCCTGAAGCTACTGTTAATGCCATAGACATCGAGGGAGAATGCGAGGAACACCTTCGCCGATTTCGTCATTTACCTGAAGGACAGCGACGTGAGGAGGAACTCAGACATATTATCCGTTTCCTAGAACGAAGAATGGATCCACAGGATGATCATTATGCAAGGATTGCTGCTGTTGCAGATGATTATTTGATTTATCATCGTGTCTTATACAAGTTTGTAGACGAGGACCACACTCAACTGCGTGCAGTTATTCCTAGGAGATACCAAGAATCTGTTATTCTTATGGTACATTTATCCATTGGACATGGTGGAACAGACAAAACCATTGCAACTATCAAGGAGTCTTTCACATGGAAAGGGTTAGGAGCCACCGTTAGACAGTGTTTACGTGCTTGCGACGCATGCCAACGGAACAAATACACGTCACACTTGCTGAAGGAACGACCTAGACCAATACTACCAACTCAACCTAGAGAGTTGTATGCACAGGACCTGTATGGCCCAATACCTAAGGCTCGTCGTGGGAATCGATACATCGTTGTAACGGTGGATGTGTTCACGAAATATACGATGCTTCATCCAATTCAAAAAGCTACTGCACATCAGATTATTCAGAGGATTAGACGTCAAGTGATACCGGAGGCAGGAAAGCCACAATTCTTGTTGACTGATCACGGATCACAGTACACCTCAGCAGAATTTGCCAATGCCATGAATGAGCTTGAAATAGGTCATGTTTTATCATCTATTCGACATCCAGAGAGCAACCCAGCAGAATGCGTGATGTCTATTATCGCAAAATTCTGTCGATTATATTGTCAAGAAGAACACTGGCGATGGACTGAAGTCCTTGTTATTATGGCAAAATGTATTAATTCAACAGTACATGAAAGCACTGGTCAAATACCTATGGTCTTGCATTTGAACCAGATGCCGCTGAGAATATGGGATCGTGTGATTGTAAATCCACCTTGTTTACAACCATCACATGCCAGCAGACTTTTAGCTGCGAGAGAGACTATGGACAGACAAGCTGCCAAGCGCTTGAGAAGAACTAGACGCCAGAGGTTTAGAGAACCACTAGTAGAAGGAGACCTTATCCTTATAAGGAGACCCGGAATTTCTAGTCCTATAGACCGCATATATGGGAAATTTCTATCCTTGTCTTATGGCCCTAGTCGTATCCGACAGCCTTTAAACAATGGAAGTTATGTGATAGAAGACATTAGGACAGGAGAGCGCATTGGAACCTTTAATGCAGCCAATCTAAAAAAATATCACTCCTGAATGAATTTCAAAGCAAATAAAAATGTTATCCCAACATTTTATTTGAAACGACAGAGAGGCAGATGAACCCGCTGAGCTATGGTTCATGTGATATTTTTTATGACAGAGCATTTATGATGGGATGTTGTACTTTTGAACACACCCAGGAAGCCACGTGAAGTTGAGAGATCACGCGATACTTTGAAGTAGCGGTGAATCGCACTTTTGACTTTGGTGTAAACTGCTAATTATTATCTGAGGTCTTATTAATTATTTTTATCTTTCCTACGAGACTCAGAATATTCCATTTCGTCATGCTGCATTATTAAAACATTTTGGAGAATGTTTATTTTTACTTTAGGTAAGGTAATACCCTTGCAGATACGCAAAAAGGAACGTAAGTAGTCGCTCAACGTTTTCGTTTTGACGACCTACTTTCTAGAGACACCCAGTACCAGAGCACTGCGTCTTGAGAATCCGCCTTGTGTAGGCGTGGAATTACATTTGTCCTACGAGACGTAGAAGAATATCCGCTGTTTAGCGTTAAGAGTGATTATAAGGTGCCATCGAGCAAGCAAATACTAATATCCACTGTCGATGAAGTCCAGTGAATTAAATAAGAAGCTTGGGAAATAATTATTGGCAAGTATAGTGTATTGCACAACATTGCTGTGACATCACATATTACCCACGCGCATGTGGAGGGCAGATGCCTAGTGGAAATATACAGGTAATAGTGTTACAATTATCCTGAATAAGTGTGATTATAATTGTATGAGATATTTAAATTGCCAAAGTGGAAATTTCATCTTTGAAACGTCGTATAATTCACGGATGCTGCGTGATACAAAAGTAGCGTCACTAGCACGTGCAGTATTATAAAATAGTGTTAGCTCACATGCTAATCCACATCTGCAAGATTAAGGCTGTGTCGTATTTTATAATTGAAGCCTATAATAGTCACGACGGACATTATAATTTTGGAAGTGAGAGGATGAATAATCACGCAATTTATTTCGCTACCCACGTGATTGGACTTTTCTTCACCATGGTTGAAGCAGTCACCATGGGCTAATACCATCCCAGTATGGGGGGGGGGGGTGACGTTTCTACAGGGACCCGCATGATGGTGGAACTTCCAGAACGATGAACGAGAGGGAAGGAGCCAAAATGCCATTTCCAGGCATATCCACGAAGATGTCGACAGGGACAAATCGAACCCTGGTCTTTGGGGGAGTCCAGATGGGAATCCTGATGAGGAGGATACCGATCCAGAGAGCCAGAGAGGTTTATGTACAACCCTTGTTGTGGATTAGAGAGCTGAGTGAGAGCTCCTCCATTTCGTGAGTTTTTGTCACACCCCTTCTTTGTTCTAGTTTCTGGTGGTATAGTAGTTTTAATGTAGTTTGTGAATCAACCACACTCAGTGTCAGAAATTTTTCTAGGTAGGGATGTAACTAGATTAGTTAGATGTCATTTATTTCAGTTTAGAGTGAGACACCCTTGGGGTCAGACATTTTGGTCAGCCCTGGTGCAGCTTGGTGAACGTCGTGGAACGTCAATGCCTGCTTTTTGCTGAACCTGATCGTAGTCATTTTGAGGCTATTTTGTTCAACCCTACTTGGGGTAATTTTCAAGTCTTTGCTGACTGTAGTTATGGCAATCAGATGCCTTGGTTATTAATTGACTGCATTCTTCGCAGCCATCCTTTGTTACACCCCTGACTGTCGTTAGAACGGTCGTATCATTTAGGTAGTCGACAGTAACTACCAGTTTGTAAATGCATTATATTTCATTTTGAATAAGCTCAGAAGCTATTCTTGGTCATGTTTGAACCTAACAACTAGAAGGAATGTTTCGTTGCCTAGCATCGAACGCGGTTCCCAACGTATCATTAAGCAGATCTAGTGTGTGAATCTGTGCCACATTTATCATATTTTTCTCGTGTCGTGTGAGACACGTTTTTACTTGATGTTCTAGCAACTACTGAGTTGCATTTTTAAAGCAAAGAGCTTCAGTTATTGTAAGTTTACTTTCATTTAGACGTCTTTGGTAGAAAGACGGAATTGTATTACTATACTCAGATTTATAGCGTGCGTTTGATACACGGACTCTGTAGAGATCCGTAACCCATGGTAAAATTTTTTATGAACCGGCCAAGTGCAGGTTTTGTATTGATTAAATCGCCGGCCTTGAATAAACTGGTTATGTAACCCAGTGACCTAGAGCACGCCTGCTTCATTGTGAGACAAAACTACTATAGACGAGGACAGAGTACAATTTGTATTCGCTTTTCCTTTCATTGCTATTTTGCTTATGGAAATCAGTTTCCACTCTTGTATTTGATCACTTGTTTTATGGATCGGTTTTTGTTAGTTTTACGCTCTGTTGCGTGTCTTGTCGTATGACAGGTACAGTTATGTAAGGTTTTCTATAGGATGGTGAAGTCTACCCTGTTATAGCAGGATGTTATTGTATGCTTTGTCCGGGGATGATCCCGTTGACCAGACGTTATTGGAAGGTAACTGTTGTACAGGCCTATCCCAGAGTTATTGAACGCGAGCTTAGCGCCGCTGGTAACCCGTGTTATTGTGTGTCCGAGTTGTTATACTCGTTGATTATATTCCGACTGTTAAGTCGAGGCTTTTTGGTGGAGAATGATCTCAGTTGGAGACACTCCGTGCCCAGGCTATTGTCAATGTTATTCGCCATAAACCTACGATAAACCTATAAACCGACATTCTAATAATAAAATACATAATTGTTGTAAAACAAGCCTAACTAACGATTCTTTCTATCTAACTTTGTTCTTTGCATTCTGGAACTGTTGACATAGCCGTGCAGTTGAAGATAATTTCCTTGTGAGGAAATGACTAGGACAGTTGACATTTTTGTAGCGACCTGAAGCATGTGCGAACCTAGAGTTCGTAGCTTGTGGAGCTCAGGCCATGCGATGTCAGACGTGGTCTCAACTGCGCATTCGTCACCGTAACTATACACATTAGATGGCTATGGTTTACAAAGAGTAAACCAAGGTGTAGGCAGGAATTTTTAATAAAAACTACTGTGTCTATTTCGTTATTAATTTATGATGTCAAGTGTATTAAACCCTACATGTTACTTTATTGTGTGCTGTTAGCACATAGTTATTAAGCATAATTAAATTGTTTGTTTTTCATGGCTGTACACTTAGCTTTTGGATGTAATTGTTTTCTTTTACGGACGTCATCGCCGTAAATTTCGTTAATTGATAGGACTTAGCTAGTTGAATTAATGTTAAATTTAAATGTCGAAATGGTACCATCCTAACCTAGATTTGTTTTGCTACCCTGTTAAATGTAAATTCAGATATTAGCTTGATCTTGTAACTTGAACTAGGGACTTGCGTCGTACCATATTCCTAGCGTTGCTGTTGTTGCTTTATCATTGTGAGTTAGATCTTTCGCGAGGGTTTTCAGTAACTTCTCAGGTAGGGGACCTGTTCTTTATCTTTGTTTATTTATTAATTTGCGGACTAGCCGATTATAACCCTCCGAACTAGGCTAGGGGCTTGTGAATTTTAATAAATTTTCACGGTGTTTTACATGAGTCTGGATGTTTATTTTCTCAGTCTAGTTTTAAGGTGAACCTTTCCTTAGGCGGTCTATGACCATCGTCACCATGTACCACGATCCCTGTGGACTACGGACTCTCGTGCCGCTTTAGCCTTTATGGAAGGTCACCTGATCCTCACGGTTTTTTTTATTTGATTTATGTGTCGTTAGTTGAGTCATCGTGGTTGTTGACATCAACTAAACGGTCTCAATATCGACAAATCAATGAATAAATTAAACATTGCAACAAAACATCAATACATCAATAAATTAATAAATCAATCAATCAATTAACCAATAAATTAATAATTTCCTTATTCAATAAATCAATATATCAGTAGACTACATCAATAAATCAATATATCAATAGACTACATCAATAAATCAATATATCAATACACCAATAAATCAATAAATATATGAATAAATGAATTAATAAATTGAATAAATGAATAAATAATCCATCTTAATTTAGTGGAAAATGTAGGAGTTGGTTGCAAGTTCAAATTACACTTAATAAGTAATATTTATTTTTAAAGGATGGTAACAGTGATCTCCCTTCTTCCCCCACATACCACAAGACACTATGTTGGCAGCAAGTGTGTCCTGTTCATTCAGGCCGCGAAGAAGACACAATCAAAGTTTTGTTCGTTGAGGAGTTCTCCCTGTTCATTGCAGTTGTGAAGCGAGAGACTCAAAATAACACACTGTATCATTGCCGGAATGTTATATGGCTATCGTAGAATGTTATTATGTGCAAACAAATTGAAAAAAACATAAATTGTAACCGGTACGTCACTGGAAATGGGTGGTTCATCCTCTGCCATATCGATTTCTTTGAAACCGGAAATTAAAGTTGCCTCTCTGCATTGAAATTATTCCCCATTGTACATATAAATACATCTTCAGCATCTAAACACAAGTGCTATTTGCTTTGTTTTCTGCATTTCAAATGGCGCTCATACAGGAATGAATGATGGCATACCAGGGGAGGGAGGATGTGCAAGTCTTCACGCTCTGAATGACAGCGTGCGTTATGGCTGCCAATGCTATGGTAAACATTTTAAACGCCAAACTGATCCACAGTTCATTACTTGTAACACCTTGAAGTCTATCTACCTAGATTGTCAGATCGTGCACACGTGTGGGATACGAGTGAGCAGCAGAGATGTGCTTCCTAAAGTCACTCATCAGATTTCTTTCCTAAAACGGCTCTATGAATTTATGAGTGGCGTTGTGTTTCGCGTATCAGCCTGGTAATTACGAAGTGCACTACTTCAGTGCTCTCAGTGATAATATTCAAGTGCAAAGGCTAGGAAGGAAAGTTTGGCTATGCACATGTGCAAATTGTTATTGCGGCTACACGCCATGCTGATGCACAGCAGACCTTTGCGTGGCATGAATTGAGCAGAAACCTCACCTATCGCCTTCTGCCTGCAATGGGGTTTTCTCGATACACTTTCTGATCTCCATCTTAACGGATTGAGATAAGACCCTGTCCAGGGAACTCCTCGAAGTGTTGTTGTTTGAGTCTTCAGTCCTTTGACTGGTTTGATGCAGCAATCCATGCCTCCCTGACCTGACCTAATCGTTTCATCTCTACATAGCTACCACACCCTACATCCGAGGCAATCTGTTTAACATATTCTAACCTTAGTCTGACCCTAGAGTTCTTGTTCTCGACCCTTCCATAACTAAGCTTGCGATTCCTGGGTGTCTTAGTTCGTGTCCTACCAACCTATCTGTTCTCTTCATTAGCAGTCGCAAGAAACATTTCTCCCCTCCCACTCGTCTTAATACCTCTTCGTTTGTAACCCTATCTACCCATCTGATCTTCATCATTCTCCTGTAACACCACATTTCAAACGCATCCATTCTTCTCTTTTCTGCTGCACCAATAGTCCAAGTTTCACTTACATAGAGCGCCATGGTCCAGACAGAGGCTTTCATAAGTGACTTCCTAATACCTAAATCTATATTCGATGTCAACAGATTCCTTTTTATATAAATACTTTCCTTGCCTGAGCCAACCTACTTTTTATATCCTCTTTGCTTCGTCCATCAATGGTTATTTTGCTTCTTAGGTAACAGAAGTCTCCTACTTCCTTTAGTTTGTCACCTGCCAATTTAATGTCCACAGAGGTTTCTGATTTATTGCGGCTGCATTCCAATATTTTTGTTTTACATTTATTAATTTTCATCATGAATTCTTTCCTCAAGACGGAGTTTATACCATTCAAAAACTCATTCAAATCCTCAGCCGTGTCGGCCAAGATGACGATGTTATCAGCAAATCTCAGAGTTGAAATTATTTCTCCTTATATCTTCACTCTCACTTGAACTTTTTCTCTAATTTCCTTCACTGCTTGTTCAATGTAAAGATTGAAAAGTATGGGTGATAAGTTCCAGCCTTGCCTTACACCATTCTGAATACCAGATTCTCTCTCATGTCCTTCAGCTCGAATGACTGCTGTCTGGTTTCTGTATAGATTGTAGATCACCCTCCTATCCTTGTACTTTATTCCAATCATTTTCAAAATGTCAAACAATTTAGCCCTATCAACGTTATCAAAAGCCTTTTCTACAAATGCCATGGACGTTCTCTTTGCTTTCCTTATTCTACGTTCCAGAATCATCCTGAGAAGTAGTACATATTCCCTTGTTCCTATATTTCTCCTGTGCAGACGCCATATTTAAATGACCGATTTGGGGAATTTCAATTGTGATAATGTACAAAATAATTATATCACACCAAAAAAAAAAAATTTTTTTGACCGCAAATCACTCCCCAGTGTCCTTGAATCTCCTTTCGCATCCTCATCAATTTCCTCTTTCCTTTCCATTACGTGATTCTTAATCTCCTTTCCCTTACACTAACACTCTATGTACGCTTTCCATCACTCAGCCTTTTCTTCCCTATATGTTAGAGGCTTTCCATCTGAGTCCTTAATATTACAGCACTCGGTCTTCTTTTGCACAAAAGTATTCTTAATCATTCGATAAGCTGTCTACTTTTCATAATTTCAGACAATTTTCTATACCAGCACATTTCTATTTCAACCATTCTTCATTCGCTTCCTTGTACTTCTTGTTAACCTCATTTCTCCAACGTCTGTGTTCTGATTTCCCCTTTTCGTCTTTTACATTCTTGTGTTTCTGTCTTTCATCCATTAAATTCTAGTATATCCTGAGTGATTCACGGTTTTCTAGCTATTCTTTCTTTCCTACCAATGTTTTCTTCTGCGGATATTGTTATTTCATTCTTCAAAAATGCCCATTTGTCTGCAATTGAAGTTTGTTTAGTGGTCTTCATTAGTCCTTCCTTTATACTATTCTTGTATGTTTCGTTTACATCTTCTCTTTCAGTCTGTCTATTGCCCACCTTTTGGCTTTTAACATTTCTTCAGTTTTTTTTCAACTTTAATCTGCATTTCATAACAACCAGATTGTGGTCAGAGTTAATGTCTGCACCGTGATATGTTTTACAATCCAAAATCTTGCTTCGAAATCTCTGCTTGACCATAATGCAGTCAATTTTGTAACTCCCTGTATCTTCTGGTCTCATCCATGTGTATATTCTTCTATTGTGGTTATTGAATAAGGTGTTAGCTATGACCAAGTCATGCTCAGTGCAGAATTCCATCAGCCTGCTTCCTCGATCATTCTTTCACCTAATCCGAAATCTCCAACTATCTTACCTTCTCTTCCTTTTCCTACCAATGCAATCCAATCTCCCTTTACTATAAGATTTTCATCACTCTTGACATACCTCAGAATTTCATCTATTCCTTCATAGACCTTTTCAACATCTTCATTATCAGCTTGACTGGTAGGCATAGAGACTTGTACCACTGTGGTGCACGTAGATTTTTTTAAATTGATTTTGGCTACAATAATCCGTTCACTATATTTCTCATAATATTCCACCCGCTGTCCAAGTTTCCTACTTTATATGAGACCTACCCGGGCATAGCCGTTGTTTGATTTAGTTATAATGATCCTACAGTCTCCTTACCAAAAGTCCTGTTCTTCTTGCCTGCGCATTTTACTAATTCCAACCAAATCCAACCTCAACCTATCCACTTCCCTTTCTAATTTTTCTAACCTTCGACTTCCTAGCAGACTTCTAACATTCCACGCTCCGATCCATAGAATGTCAGATTTCCTCTTTGTTACTTCTGTGATGTTAACTCCCTCTCGAGTAGTCCCCACCCGGAGATCTGAACGGGGGGCTAGTTTACCTCCGGATTGGAATTTTACAAGAGAGGAGGCCATCATCACATATAATTACGCATAGAGAGGTGAATATCCTCGGGAATAGCATTACGGCTGTAGTTTCCCGTTGCTTTTAGCCGTGAATCAGAACGCAGTGTAGCCATTCGTTGGCTAATGGTATCAGTACCTTAACCGTCTATAAGACAGGCAAAGAATTGATTTATTCCGAAAGGCTCCTACGCCCTTTCAGAATAAAGTAATAGGGCAATTCTACTAACAAAAATACTAACCTTCTACTAACAACTAAATACGAAAATTCTACTAACGCAAAAATCTAAAGTTCTACCAACAACACAATACCACCACTAAAACAGTCTGTCACCAGGCACACTCACATGGACACTCCCACATCACAGTCTAAATAAACAATGAACTATATCTAATGAACAACGTAACTGTCGCCAGACACACTCACATGGACCCTCCCCCCATCTCAGTCTAATGAAACAATGAACTATATCTAATAAACAATATAACTGTCTCCAGAAATACTCACATAGATCCTCACTAACCACAGTCTAATGAAATACTGGTGTGTAGTGTCGACCAAACAAATAGAGTAGCTCCTAGCGTAGAATAGAGGAACCACATTGTCCTTAGTTTGTCCTTTGTTGTTGCTAATTCGTATTAGGGGCTAGAGATATTTTTGATCATCAGCCCCTTGTACTTAGGTATGTTTGGCATTTTTCTGAGCACCTGTATAATTGTGGTGATTATAGTAGTGTGTGTGTGAAGATGTAATTATTAACTTCGGCGAAGGTGAGCTGCAGTAAACCCACTGGTGAAAGTTTCGAATCCTGGCACTGACAGCGACTATCCTGAGTGTGGTTAATTCCTGAAGTTTTCCAGACTCCCTTCAGGAAAATGCCGGGACAGTACTTTATTTCAAGTCCCTGGCACTTACCTTGGTTTATTTATTTATGTATTTATTTATAACAAGCACTGAGCTCAATATTATTATAGGGATACGATGCTGGAAGAGTGTTGCGAAGTCAGACAGATGTGAACAGAACATAATAGCATTTTATTCTGTAGGAAGCCATTTTCAGTTTTGCTTTAGTAAACGAAATTTATGCTTTTCAGTCGGTCAGCATGATTGTACCCAATTGTATTGGGTGTTTTGCCCCAATCCTGAAAAAATAACTTGAGATTAATAAATTCACTTGGATGACCAGTTTCAATCGCCAAGCGATCATCATCAGATACCATACAGTCAGGCTATTAAATTAAGCTGTTAGGGGCAGATGACCTCGTAGTTCTTACCCTTAAAACAACAATAACTAACTAACTAAATTAGGCTGTCCACAGTGAACAGTGTTAGTGATTACAAGTGCACCAGATGGATAACACATCGCTCCAACAACCACCTAAGTTCTTTAATCCATTCCAAGATACAAACACCGAACTGACCATTTACTAACCACTACACTAAAGAAGCAAATCTGCAGGCCAATAGATACAAACAATATCTTAACAAAAATCACACAAAACAACAATCTTGACAAGTTGCGTAGGTTTTCAATGAACTTCTTTCACTAAGTAAGTGTGCATATTGTAAATACCTTCACCCACATATAGCCTGAGTGTAAGGGATCTGATGATGATCGCTTGCCGAACGAAACTGGTTATCCAAGTGAATTTATTAATCTCATGTATTTTTTCAGTGTTAGAGCATAAAACCCAATACGATTGGGTACAATCCTGTTGACCGACTGAACAGCATACATTTCTCATACCTTTATTATTGTTCGTACATAAGCCACGATCTACCTTCGCTTACTAATGATGTTTTCATCATTGGTCGTTAAAAATGGGAAGTGTGAATTCACAAATATGAAAATGAAAAAAAGTAGGCATTTTAAAATTGTTGTTGCTGTTGATTCATTTAGGGGCTTTGCGACATCGTAGTCATGTAGCCCCGTGTACATGTGTGTGTGTGTGTGGGTGGACATTGTCTGATAACCTGTGTTATTGTTATGACTGTATTAGTGTGTGTATTTGGAATTCAGACGAGGACTGGGAAGGAGGCGAACGTCGCCTTAATTTAGTATCTATCGCGGCATTCGCCTGGAGTAGAAGAGGGGAGTCACGGGAAACCACTTTCAGGATGGCTGAGGTGCGAGTCGAACCCATCTCTTCTCACTTTGCTTCACGAGGCTGAGTGTACCCCGCTCCACTCCTCTGACCAGAATTAATTTTTTTGATAGAGCCGGGAATCGAATTCGGGCCTCTGCAGTGACAGTCAAGAGTGCTGGCTACTTCATTTATAAGTAGGAAAACCGGCTCAGCAACGAACTAAATCGCCAAAGAACTGGTTTTTTTTCAAGATCTTCTTCAGGAATCAATTAAGAAGTCATTGAGAACAGAGAAAAACCTCTAAATTATTAGCGCATTTAGACGGACGAATCTGTACTGAAGTTACAGAGGACACTTCCCTTTCTTTGCCCCATATGAAACAGCTTAAACAGCTAAGATGGAGTTCAACTATTGGCAACCACTACTTAAAGAAGATTGCGTGATGTAAATATCAATAGTAGCATTGCCAGTGAAGTGTCACATGAGTCAAAACAAGAGATTAACTTTCAGAAACAGCAACAAATAAAGTGATTGACAGGTTGCGTGATGTACTATGATCGATCAAAGCAAAGTTCAATAGGTTCTCCTCTTAAGACGTGCGACAGCCCCGAATCAAGACAAAAATAGCAGGCACATTTTGAAAACTGTGAGACATGGTGGCGGTTCTTCTGCGGTGTTGGCCCAATATTTTGAATTGACGATATTATCAATGCTTGACAGATATGATATGCCAATATTCTCAAGAGACGGTATTTTAACTGCAGGAAACAGTTGAACTGCCAGTATTTTGAATTGACAGTACTATTAATGCTGAACAGATATGAGATGCTAATATTTTGAATTGCCTGTATTATTAATACTGGACAGATATGATATGCCAATATTTTGATCTGACTATATATTTAATATTGGAGAGATATGAGATGCCAATATTTTGAATGGACTGTATTAATAATGCTGGACAGATATGAGATGCCAATATTTGAATTGACAATATTAATAGTGCTGGGCAGAGATGAGATGCCTATATATTGAATTGACTGTATTAATAGTGCTGGACAGAGATGAGATGCCAATATTTCTAACTGACTGTATTAATAGTGCTGGACAGATATGAGATGCCAATATTTTGAATCGAGTGTGGGGCCGATAACCTAGATGTTAGGCCCCTTAAAACAACAATCATCATCATCATCATGAATCGAGTGTATTATTAGTGCTGGACAGATATGTGATGCCAATAATTTGAATTGACTTTATTATTAATGCTGGACAGAGATGAGATGCCAATATTTTGAATTGACTGTATTATTAATGCTGGACAAAGATGAGATGCCAATATTTTGAATTGACTGTATTAATAGTGCTGGACAGACATGAGATGCCAATATTTTGAATTGACTGTATTAATAGTACTGGACAGACATGAGATGCCAATATTTTGAATTGACTGTTTTTTTTAGCGTATGGCTTTTAGTGCCGGGAGTGTCCGAGGACATGTTCGGCTCGCCAGTTTTGTAGCTGCTTCGAGACGGACACCCAATGGGTGAGCTGCAAGTACCGTTGGGGAGGAAAGTTGGAATGGAAGGTCGAGGAGTAAGAAGGTAGCGGCTGTGGCCTATAGTTAGGGACCAACCCCGGCATTTGCCTGGAAGGAAGATGAGAAACCACAGAAGACCATCTTCAAGGTTGCCGGCGGGGGGATTCGAACCTCCTCGCCTCCCGGATGTGAGCGACTGCCAGCAGTCATGCCGTAACGACCACGGCTAACTCACCCGGTATTGACTGTATTAATAGTGCTGGACAGATATGAGATGCCAATATTTTGAATTGACTGTATTAATAGTGCTGGACAGATATGAGATGCCAATATTTTGAATTCACTGTATTAATAGTGCTGGACAGAGATGAGATGCCAATATTTTGAATTGGCTGTATTAATAGTGCTGGACAGAGATGAGATGCTTATATTTTGAATTGACTGTATTAATAGTGCTGGACAGACATGAGATGCCAATATTTTGAATTGACTGTATTAATAGTGCTGGACAGACATGAGATGCCAATAGTCTGAATTTATTGTATTAATATTGCTGAACAGATATGAGATGCCTATATTAGAATTGACTGTATTAATAGTGCTGAACAGATATGAGATGCCAATATTAGAATTTACTGTATTAATAGTGCTGGACAGAGATGAGATGCCTATATTAGAATTGACTGTATTAATAGTGCTGGTCGCCGGCCTCTCACCGCTGGGTCCGTGGTTCAAATCCCGGTCGCTCCATGTGAGATCTGTGCTGGACAAAACGGAGGCAGACAGGTTTTTCTCCGGGTACTCCGGTTTTCCCTGTCAACATTTCATTCCAGCAACACTCTCCACTATCATTTCATTTCATCTGTCATTCATTTAATCATTGCCCCAGTGGAGTGCGTCAGGCCTCGGCAGCCGGCACAGTTCGTATCCTCGCCGCTAGATGGGGGCTTCGTTCATTCCATTCCTGACCCGGTGGGAGACTGGAAGCAGGCTGTGGATTTTCATTCAATAGTGCTGGTCAGAGATGAGATGCCTATATTAGAATTGACTATATTATTAATGCTGGACAGAGATGAGATGCCAATATTTTGAATTGACTGTATTAATAGTGCTGGACAGAGATGAGATGCCAATATTTTTTAAAGACAGCAGCCATAAATTCACTCGTAATGTTGTAAAGAATATTATCGAGAAGGTAGAAATTACCGTTTTGGGGTGGCAACTGCAGTCTTAGAAATTAGAAATCAAATATAGAGAGTTAATCCTTCTATACTCAAAAAGATTGATACATTCTGGAATGAAATCATTAAAGCTTACTTTTCTATCCCCGAGAAAAGTGGGGTTTATAACAGACTCAGTGGCAGATGTATCGGAAAGCTGCGTACTACTCATGATAGGCCTAATGTACCTCTAGTAATACATTTGTATGCATTTCTATTTATTATTTATCTATCTATTTTTTTAAATAGTTAAGTAGACGTTTTTTTAAGGCTCTATTATTTGGACTTGCAGCAAAAAACGTGCATCATGGTTTAGTTTGTTTTCATGTCTATGCTCGTATCGTCTGTGATAAAATGAACACAAATGTGTCAAGACATTCCTTGTATAATGTAAAATGGCGTATTTCACAAAATACTATCTGACCTAATTTTAGCACCATTGCTTGCTGTTGCTTCCGCTGTTGTACGTGTGTATTTGGTACAGTGAAGGTAGTACCAGTGATGTTAAGACCAGTACATATGGTGAAAGTAAGCAATATGGTGTCAGAAGGCCCCTCAAAATCGTGTTAATGTCGTGGTGTTGTCTCAGTATGCAGTTACCATTTGTAGAGGTCGTATTCAACCGAGCACGTGAAGTGAGATATCTGGTCCCCGTAAAGTCGCAAGTGCAGTCAGTTTTATTCAGTAACATGTTACCATGGATTTTAATGCTTCCAATGACACTCGTTGCATGTGAGCCGAACAAGGTTATCAACGTATGTTCACTCAACAAGATGATCGACCTCTGATTAGCGTCGTCATACCGCAACTGCCAGACAATTGCACCGTGTCTTTTGAAAGAACGCTGGATTCGTGGTGTTAGATCAGGCTGTAACAAACCGGTTACAAGAAGGGAACTTATGACCCAGGTGTCCTGTTAGATTAACCCGTTAACGCGGAAAACACATTTAACTGAATTTCATTTCCTTCCAAGCCCACGCCAACTGCAAACATCACCATTCGAAGGCTGTGTTGTCCACCCCTAGCTGAAAGTGTACAGTGAGGCCATGGGGAGCCGCCACTGATCTCTATACATGGATCGCTGATAGCAGCTCTCCGCTGCACGAGAAAGTACGCCAGGTTGAGCGCGCGGTCCGCCATGTTGGTCTACCCATTCTCGAGCCCTCCTTATGGGCAAGCAATGATAATCTAGTCAATTTTAAATCGTAATTAATGGTGCTTTGGAGT
Source organism: Meconema thalassinum (assembly GCA_946902985.2). NCBI lineage: Eukaryota > Metazoa > Arthropoda > Insecta > Orthoptera > Tettigoniidae > Meconema > Meconema thalassinum. The sequence goes on from OX336389.2 coordinate 1,459,281,333, forward strand.
ACATAAAAATATAGAGATATGTTCACTCATAGCATAAGAGCATTGGGATCACTTACACGTCATTCCGAGGTCAGTAAATCTCCGGAATATCAATAAAAATGAATGTATAATAACGGCTGACAAATATCAACTTAGGTGCTGAGTACACGCAATTAGCGATCAGTAACAGAGTAACGAGTGAAAAACAATTTCTGGAAACATTCTTGTAAATTGTATATACGGTATACATGTATATATGCCACAAAATTATGCATTCTTCAAATGATGTACCTATAGGCCTAAATGTAGCTCACTATACAGGCCTAGATTCGACATATCGTAATCGGTAATTGGTAATGAATTCCTGTTTCCATGAAATAACCAACACTTCCTCCAAGTAATCCCAGCACTCTACATCGAATACTACAGCTTTTAATCACGCTAGCAGCACAATAAACTTAATAATAATGGGAAGTAGATCAAAGCCAAAAATGCACTTGAAGCCAAACCAATTTCACTCCTCAGCTCCACATAAAACTTAACACAACTAAAAACCTACTCAAAATATACTCTCCCCACCGTTTTACAACTATTAAGCGAACTATTCGCACCCAGAACCGAAAAACCCTGAAATGGGATCAAATTTAAACACGCAATAGCCGAGCACGATCACGTCTGCTTCAGCACCACCGCATATGTATACTTAACTTCACAATAACTTCAAAATTACGGCTAAGCGACCTATCTGCCTGAGAAGTAAAGGTATTACCGGCTTGCCTGGGATGATGGGTCACCAAACCGGTACTTAAAACTAAGATTTTACGCTTTAAATAACCACATTCAGCCCATTTTACAACTACAAGAAACACAAAATATTTACTGCCAGTATAAATACATGTATAACATCAAATTACCAGTAACCAATCACAGAGCCGGATTCGCAATATTGCACCATGCGCTCGCTGCCATCTTGCTATACCTGTCATCGTCTATTCGGCTTACTGCTGCCTTAGCTATCAGCCATCCATGTATAGAGATCAGTGGGAGCCGCACGTGCCAAATGTCCAGAAAGTGCACATATTCGGCCTAGTTCCTGTGACTGTGTGAGGTGGCAGTAATGTCAATAGCCGAACTGATCTTGATGTCGTCTGTGGACATCTTAATGCCAGGAAGAGTATTGAACTGGTCCAGATAGAAAATATGGTGTCTGCTGTATGAATTCCTTCCCATCCATGGTCATGCAGCGAGTAACATCAGGGATGTCTTTCTAAGGCTGCACATTCAAGTGGTGGAATGGCTAACAATGAGTCCCGATTTCAATCCTATCGACTATGTGTGGAACATGCTTTACGTACTATTCTTGGTCGTCTTGTTGAACAAAGGACTCTCCTGGAGCTCGCGCAGAATGGATACTGCTGAGAGACCTCCACAGGCCTGCAGGGGGTACGCAAAGTAGTGGGAGGGGATTCACGATATTAGAGCACACTGGGTGACTCTTTTCACTTTGTTTTGACACTGTTTGAAAATTTCAGTTTATGTTGTAAACCTGCATAATCATCAAATGATAAAGCATACAGGTAGCATTGCCGTATGTCAGTAATTTTGCAACATGACCATTCATGTCCATTCAGAAAAGTGTTCCATTGATTCTTGAGTCTATATAATCTATCTACTATGAGTAATGCTTGGCCTAGTTAGCAATGCAAGAAGTTTCAGAACCGGTGAATGTGACTCAGTGCAGTGAGTGATGTGGAGCAGGACGTTGGTCCAAATCTCCCAAGCTTCAAATTTTTATGTCACGGTGATGAACCGTTTATGTGCTAGACCATTCTTGTATGGGCAGATACGAGTAAATTGGGACAGACGATTAGAGATAAGGTACAGCAATTAGGTCGCAATGCTATTTTTTGAAACGTTATTTGAGTAACTTGAATACATTATGTTAAATAGCCTAATATAAATATTGTATTTGGTGAATATACTGTAGTTCACATGTCTAATATAAGGAGCACATTCACATCGCCATCGAATATATAATTCTTGCAGTTGCTAGCAAAGCCCAGTATTACTGTTATTACAACCAACAAATGACGCCACAATCGAATACCCCTTTCTTGCTGCTGCTGGCAAAACCTCACCAGTCCGGTGATGAGATGTGGGTCATAAAGTCTACTCAACGTACCTTTGTCTAGCGATGTGGCGAGTAAGAGGGGCGGAAGCAGTAGCATTGCGAACAGCACTCGCTGTCCTCTAGACGCACGCCCCCGCATAGCTGGGGCTGGTGGAGTTAGCCCTCTGGAACAAACGAAAGCAGCGTGAGAAATGCTAATATTCTACCAATGGTGAGACAATATTGTCATCATATACAGCAATATCTAGAACCATTCTGCTCAGTAATATGTATTTCGTGCCACGCAAAAAATGTACGTTGACATATAAAACACTTCCGAGGAATAATTTAACAATCAGTAAGTTGATTAATTTTGAAATTCATAATCTACATATTTGTTCCATTTCTGATGTGTTAAAAACCAATATAATCAATCTGTAATTTCCAGGTATAATAACTCCCACACTGTTATGCATCGAAATAAACATTATCACTTTAAAACACAATCATTCACGACCAATACCCTGCGGAGAGCCTTGAATGTTTGTTCTCTGAACCAAAGTTCTCATCTGTCTCACTAGAACATTTTCAAATATATAGATGATGGAATGATCAAGTACTATAACAAATTAAGCATGCACATAAGAAAGCAATGTAACAAAAACGGAGTTTTAATCTAGATTTTACTTTTAAATGACGGTGGATATGCGCGTGAAATGATTAGCGAAGCTGTTTCGTGGGAAGCAGAGACAAGCTGTCAGCTAATGTGATGGCGTAAGACTCTTCAACGAGGGATGTCACAGGCAGTAAAGGATACTTGAGATGCGGAACAGCTTCCAGCTTTAGGCTGATTTCAGAATAAAAAGAAATAATCACCATTAAAAGGAAAAGTTAAATAATTTTCTTTTTCGTCTGAAGAAATAGTTAAGTATTTTGCAGCGAGAATGTTTCCCTTTCCTTAACGACATTTAAATGAACTGCTAAGGTCAGTGAGCCTGCCGGTGGAAGTAACAGGTAAGTCAGAAAGCTGGTTCTTGACTTTGATGTATGTTTCTACCGCTTTGTATATGAGCTATACGAGTGATGTATCTTCATTGCGGAACAAGCCTTCTGTACTCTGAAACAAAACACTAACTTTTCTCGAAATACTATAATATGTGTGTTAAGGTTATAAAGCTGACAATCACACCCGGCTTCACCCACATGACCTGCCTTTCCCCCTTCCGAATTCTTTCTTGTGGAAATGTTATCTCTGTTATATCGTACTTTGGGTAAAAAAAACAGAATTTTTTCTTTGATGTTGACAGCAGTAAACCCAGAATACATAATAAGGTTGAATAATCGTGAGAAAATGAACGTAAGTAACGATGTGCCACTGGACAAGGATGTATTTCTGATTGTGAACTGCTAATTCTATCGTGAAATGGAAGCGACCATTCCTATATTTAAAACCCAAATTTGTTTTTACAAACAACAAGTAGTTCCGTGAAGAACTAAAAAGCATATTTCCATATATCCAATTCATATGAATTGCCTCTACCAACATTAAAAAAATTCAGATTGATTGCTGTAATATATTCGTAAATATTGAGAACTGTCAAGATATTTCGGATGGTCGCCATGTTGGATTTTTATATATGTATGCCATGTACTAATAGATGAAGACTAATAATTATTCAAACTTCAATCGCATGATTAGGACACAAGTTATAAAGACGAGATTTTAAAATTTCGCACAGCCGCCATCTTAGGGTTATGAGAACAATTGAAATAAATTAGATGTCATTGGATTAAAATTTGTATAAGTATATACCGTACCATGTTTCACTGTGCTTGAATGGTTAAATCGCGAGTAATGTCCAATTCAATATTTAAATTTCGCCCCCACCGGGCTCACCAGGTTAATGAAAGCCCCATAGGGGAACGTAAGATACTTGCCTTTATCAACATACTAAATTTCAGTTTGATTGCTGTCATAGATTAGTATAATATATTGAGAACCGTCAAAATATTTCGGATGGTTGCCTTGTTGGAATTTTTTATTCGTAGGCCATAGAGTTTTATACTATGAGATGACGATGTTTGTGCTGGTTCATTATTGAAACGTTGACTTCGATCACATGATTAGGACACAAGAAATAAAAACTTAATTTTGAAACCTCCCACAGCCACCATTTTGAGGTTATGTAAACAATTGAATAAAATTAGATGTCAGTGCATTACAATGTATGTATATATATATTTGCTGTACCATGATTCACTGCGCTCGGGTGGTTAAATCGCGGCAAAAGAGTTTTTTTTTTTTTCAAATTTGCTTGGCCGCCATGTTCGTTTTGTACTTAACGGGTTTTTGAAGGACATATAGGTGAAATTCTAGTAGTGCCCTTTGTCACCGTACAAAGTTTCAGGGGACATAGAATGCCGGTGAACTATTTTGCACAGCCGCCATATTGGATTGGTGAGAAGTAATAAAATTTAAAAGGCACGGTCAGGGTCGGACAAAATAGTGTTACGCCCTTTTTGAGTTTCATTGAAGTCGCTCGAGCCGTTTAGATTTTTTAATGGGGACACTCACACACACGCAAACACATACAAACGCACACACACACACGCGCGCGCGTGGACAAAAGGTGATTTCATAAGCCTTTTTTTCATAAATGAAAATAGCCTAAAATACATACATTTCCTTGTGGTTTGCCATGTTAAAACCTCGTCTAGCCCGAAAAAACCTGAAATTTTGTATTGAAGTTTATTTTACGTAAAAACTATTCAACCGCTTCAGCAGAAACTTTGTGATGTGTAATATTTTTTAAATTAATACACAGAGTAAACGGTTAATCGTATCACGAAATAAAGCACACCATTGGAACGTAAAATTAATTTTCTACAAAAAACTCCCTGTGCATTTTATTCGTAAGTCTAATGAATTTCCAGGAAATTATGGTTTTCTGTAAAGTTTGAAAATAACGCTATTGTAAAGGCCAACACAATGCCAAGGGGTAACACTGTTGGTGACAATGAAGTGAAGCCAACGTACAACAGTCGTCTATCATCATGCATAATAAATCAAATATGAGAATTGAATGGTTTAGCTACCGGTACTATTGTTGTAATTTATGCCGCTGACGCAGACGAAGGACGATATCAGATTTCATTGTGGAACTCAACTTCCATTTTAAAACTTTAGGTCAACTCTAAATTGCTACTGTTTGAAATATCTTTTGTTGAGAAACCATTCTGGCATGGTATTCGAGGAAGAGAATCAATGTACATTAAAAAAAAATCCATGAAGCGAATAATACGATTATTACACTGTTCAGTGTGTTAAAAGCATCATAATAATCGCTATTAGTGAGAGCATGGAGAGAGAGGAATGAACGTGTACCATTGTGAACAAGTCTTTAAACTACCAAGTAGAAAACGAGAGCGCCTATTGACTCGCTTCCAAACTCCACGAGCGAACATCCAACTTTGCTTTTCAGCGCGTTGAGGAAGAAAGGAAAGACCGGGAAATCACTTCTGCTGACGACGGCTGGTTTCGGTTTCATTCTGCGACTCAGCGCGTTTGTCTTGCATTTAGATCAAGTGGCAAAATATTGAGCGAAATAGAGGGAATGGTTTGATATATTATTCAGAGATCAAGTAGATCATCTGCGTGTATCATTGAACGGGACGACAGCAAATACTATTCTAAAATATTTGGTTCTGAACGTGATTTTAAAGCGTTATTATTAGTACTACTTCAGATATTCCACTGGCAAGTTATAAATATGCTGGTAATATTTCAATGAAAGCTTAGAAACAATTTAACAATAGCACTTCAACAATAAGACTAGTATGGATAAGACAGTGGGTTTCTGCAAGAAGGCATGGGATTATCGATACGTCTAGATTCATAATCAATTACGATGCGACATAACTATCAATTGAAGAGCAAATGATCACATTGTGATGTGTGTTTATACAGCACTCACCAAAACCACCAAAATATCTTGAATTCGTTTGGTCTAGACAGCCTGATAGTCTTGGTATTCTTCTTTTTAACTGAGGGTGATGCAACATAGAGTAGAGGTCTCATGGCTTTGACAGTCCATTCCCAGAGAATATCAAGCATTGATGTCCCTTGTCAGCCAGGTCCATGCTCTCTGCGGTGAATTGTTCATTGCGGGAGGCTGTAACTGTCACCGCTAACTATATAATCCATATGCACCAGTCTCCGTGCTTTGATAGAGAGAAGTAGTTCAGTAGATGCATTTTTTTCTTTCCTTTATATCAGCCCGTCTGATACTGTCAGTCCATGGTGTGTTGAGAGCCATAGAGTACGTCTGTCATGATCATTCAATCTTCTTCTTCTTCTTCTTCTTCAACTTTTCCCGCTCATGCGGGGTCGACGTTTTTGGCAAGTCTTTTCCATTTCCCTCGGTCCCAAATGGTGTTTTCGGTTAACTGCTTTTCTGCGAAGTCTTCCCGCACGCAGTCCATCCATCTTCTTCTAGGTCTGCCTCTCTCCCTCCTGCCCTCCAGCTCAAGATCCAGCACTCTTCTTCCCACATAAGTCTCATCCCTGCGCTTAATGTGACCATACCAGAGCAACCGCCTTTCTTGAACTTTCCTTGATGCTTGGGTTACCTTGACACTTCCTCGTATGAAGCTGTTCTTGATGTGGTCTTTCCTAGTAACACCACACATCCATCTCAGCATTTTCATTTCGGCTACATCCAGCCGTTTATTTTGCGACTGTACTATTGGCCAAGTTTCTGCTCCATATAGCATGGCAGGTCTCACCACACTTTTATAGGCTCTCCCCTTTACTTGGACATTTAGTCTCCTGTCACAGAGGACACCAGACAACCTTTTCCAGTTTAACCAGGCAGCCTGAATTCGGTGGGTAATTTCCAGGTCTAGATTGCCATCGTCAGATACCGTTGATCCAAGGTACTTGAAAATATTACTTGCTTGGAGCTGATTTCCGTCCATCTTCACACTGTCATTTCCCTTTCCACCGAGGCACATGTATTCAGTCTTATTCCGGCTGATTTTAAGACCCCTGTCCTCTAATGCTTTTCTCCAGTGTTCTAGTTTAAGTTCGAGTTGTTCTTGATTAGTGCTACATAGTTCAATGTTATCTGCAAATAGCATGCACCAAGGAGCAGGTTCTCTAAGGCTTTCAGAGATAACATCCATTATCAGATCAAAGATATAGGGACTCAGTGCAGATCCTTGATGGAGACCAACTTCAACTGGTATGGTTCCCGTTAGCCCTACACTGCTTCTAACTTGCGTCTTTGCCCCATGGTACATGTCCTGGATAATGCGCACATACTTCTCTGGTACTCCCTTGAATCTCATGCATCTCCATACTTCTTGACGGGGGACACGATCATAAGCCTTCTCTAGATCTATGAACACCATATGCAATTCTTTCTTCTTTTCCCTGTGTTTTTCCATGGGCTGTCTCAGAGAAAAAATGGCATCTGTGGTTCCTTTCCCTGGCATAAATCCAAACTGTTCTTCTGCTATTGTTGTCTCTTGCCTAAGCCTACCTTCAATGACTTTTTCCCAGATCTTCATAGTGTGCGACATGAGTTTTATCATGATCATTCAATAGCCCCCATTTAGTCAGCGTCCAGCACCCTGTTGAATTTGGCAACACTGCGAGAGCTTGGATATTATTAAAATGTGTAATAATTACGACAACAATGTGGGTTTAACGTCAGCTTTATCAAATGCAGCTTTTCCAGATGCCGGGATTCCCAAACTTTTCCCTCAAAGGGAGATTCAGCGAAACATTTAAACTAACGACACGGTTCTCTCGCACATAAGCGTCCTCAAATGCTAACTCACAGCGTCGGGATTCGATCTCGCAACATTGGGCATAACATACGAGAATGTTACCGCTGAGTCATGCAGCAAACCTATACTGTGTACGGAATTCCTTATTTTCATGAACAAAATTGGAGTTATTTTCAGTTCGTCGTATAATTCCATGGTTAGGTTTCCATAGCGCATTCGGACATGAATGTGCTTAGCAGCCGGCGATCTTCCAAGATCATGTACTTCCGTGAAGAAGTAGCATCATGGCCTACTAGTTCAACTCTTCGCAAAAATCCCATGTCAATTAAATAGATACCCAACGCGATGGAATAAAGAGCTTTTGGTTAATCACCTACACTGTGATAAAATTCAAGTCATTTTTTTATAATATGCATAAATGTTAGAAAGTTAAGATAGCACAATGAAATTATTAGGATGCTCGAGCTTGCCACTTTTTAAATATCAAAATACTTCCCGTCAACACATACATGAATGAAAATCCACATCCTGCTTCCAGTCTCCGACCGGGTCAGGAATGGAATGAATGAAGCCCCCATCTAGCGGCGAGGATATGAACTGTGCCGGCTGCCGAGGCCTGACGCACTCCTCTGGGGCAATGATTAAATGAATGACAGATGAAATGAAATGATAGTGGAGAGTGTTGCTGGAATGAAATTGTGACAGGGAAAACCGGAGTACCCGGAGAGAAACCTGTCTGCCTCCGTTTTGTCCAGCACAGATCTCACATGGAGTGACCGGGATTTGAACCACGGACTCAGCGGTGAGAGGCCGGCGTGCTGCCGCCTAAGCCACGGAGGCCCTCCGTCAACACATACATACTTTGTGCGAATACTTGGGCATCCGTAGAAGAAATGAAATGGAGTACCCATGTGGGTTGTGCAGTCTCCAAAGCGTACAAATCACTTCATTTTGTTATGAGGGTATGAAAGGACAGTAGTTCCACCGCAAAAGAATTAGGATATTTGACCCTGTTGAGGCTAATCTTAGAATACGGCTCAGAGGTTTGGGACCCACATCAAGCAGGGTTCATCAATGATCTGGAGATGGTACAAAGGAAGGCTGCTAGGTTTGTGCTCAATGAATTTAATCCAAGAAGTAGTGTAAGTCCAATGATCAAAGGTTTAGGGTGGGAATCTCTGGAAGAGAGAAGGACGGAATCCAGACTATACGCTATGTTTAACACATACATTGATCAGCCATCTTAGGGAGAACTAAACAAACGTCTGGGAAATCCCACCTACCTGAGCAGGGCAGATCTTCCACATAACAACTATAGGAAATATTATTTTATTAATCGTAGTATTGATAATAATTGGAACTCATTACCTGCCCCAGTCTTAGAGGCTTTCCCCATACTGAAATGTTATGTAAATACTGATGTAATTACTCTAGTTCCCAAGTCGCGATTAGTGAACATAGTGTGTTTGATATTATTGTATGCCACCGGGAAATTGCCGCCATTTGCAAATAAGGTAAGTTAATGGAAATGAATGAATCTCCATCAATGGAAAACATATTTTCAAAGTCACCGACAATAACATTAATAAAACACTAAAACATATCTACTAGAGTACTTAGTTTGCTACACTTAAACACCTTAGCAACTTCGCCAGTCACATGTTCATTTTTTTAAAATAATCATTCAAATACTTGAAATTTCACGCTAACTGCGCCAAAGATTGCTGAAGGTAACCGCCATGTTCTTCTTCCCTTACAGCAACATTAATAAATACCACTTCTAGAAACAAGTAGTTCCATGAAGACCTAATTAGCCTATTTACATATATCCTACTTATGTTAATTGCCTCGATCAACATACAAAATGTCAGCTTGATTGCCGTAATAGATTGGTAGATATTGAGAACCGTGTAAATATTTCGGACAGTCGCCATGTTGGGTTTATATATATGTAGACCATATAATTACGTACTATTACATGAAGATTATTGCGTAGGTTGTATTGTTCAAACTTCAATCGCATGATTAGGACACATAAGGAAACTTAATTTTAAAATTTCGCACAGCCACCATATTGAGGAAATGTAAACAATTGAATAAAATTAGGTGCCAGTGCATTACAATGTGGGTAAACATTTGCTGTACCAAGTCTCACTGCGCCCGGATGGTCAAATCGCGAATGTTTCAATTTCACTTGGCCGCCATCTTCGTTTTGTACTGAACATGGTTTTGAAATTCACATAAGTGATCTTTTAGTAGTGTCCTTAATCAACGTACAAAATGTTAGGGTAATATCGATAATGTTATCGGAGATATAGAATGCCGGTGAAATATTTCGCACAGCCGCCAAGTTAGATTGGTAAAACGTAATAAAATTCGAAGGACACAGTTGGGGTGTCCTTTTTCACTAATCAATAACTATACAAAATTTTAGATTGATCGCTGCAGTTAATACAGATATGTTGAATATCGGTGAAATATTTCACTTAGGCCTATGGAAATTTGGAAGGTACAGCCGGGGTGGACGGTTTAGTAGTAGTCTACGTACTTACCAATTTTCACTGAAAACGATCCAGGCAATGGCAATTCAACAGACGCACATACACGCGGACTGGTAAAGGCGGATCTCGTAAGCCTATATTTGATATGATATAGCCTAAGTAGGCTAAAAATTAATTTCAACGTTCTCGCCCCTCTTTCGATCAAGTATCACTGATATTGAATTCTAAATATTCGACGGGAACACTCAGACGTGATATAATGTTTTATACAGTACATGCATCAACAGGATATGGATATGCCATCTCCTTCAAATGGCTTCCCCATAGAGAAAAGGTGCCTTAGTCATTGCACCTACAGGGGCAATATAGAAGAGCTCGCGGTTTAAGGCCAAATTTTGTAATTAATCACTGGAAATGTGTAAGTTGTTTTGTGAAAGGGCGCTCGTATGCGAGTAATGTTGAGCACCCAACTCGTGTATTAATGCCACCACATCACTCTCTGCCTGGCACTGTATCAATGATATGGTCAGCGACAGTTAGTATGTACCCTGTAGGCCTATAGGCATCTTTCATCATAATTTGCTACCTGAATTTCGCGTTATGAAATAACTCATTGGCTATTACAAGAACTTTAACAGCATCAAACTGAGTTATAAATCATACACCAAGCCAAAACAAACTCACAGGAATATGCAGTACTTCATGGATATAGCACCAGAAAGCGGCAGTAAGAAGTGTGGAATACTGATGGGTTGGTCGAAAAAATACGTAAGAATGTGTTGCAAAATGTCGTCTACTGACACGGATCCCTCATAGTTGAGCACCCTCAAATGCCAACCATCAGTGCCGGGGTTTCAAGTCGCAACCTTTAGTAATTAACACTTAGAGCGTGGGCGCCGTACTATTACGTTTGAAGGTAACTTTTTAAAACTGCGGCGAGTGTAATATTACGTTGATCGTATCCTCGCGCTTTGTGTTGGAGACGATCGTAATATTACGGCTCTAGCACTCGCGTGTGGGTGCCAGTAAGCATGAAGTTGCACATACTATCGCTAGATAGCACCACGTCACTGTTCAGCGGAAGAATATCGATCTGTTCGAAGGCAAGCGATGCAAGTTCAGGTAGATCAAATCTGTTTTCCATTCCTTTGTTTTTATTCTTTGTGGACAATTTTTCTCTCGCAAAAACATTGAGTTTATTCTATGACTAGTATATTTGGGGTTATAATTCGCATTACAGATTCTGAATCTGACGCAACCGAAGATACAGTTCTCCCTTCTACTTCTGCCGGCGCGCCCGCTCGTTCCAGGAAGAGAGCGCGCGCAACAACTGTTTACGTATTTTTTTTTTCAATATAGTTTTTTTCAATCATGTCGGATTTTTATTAAATTTGTAGTGTAAGGATTCGGAAATCGAACGGACTTTTCAATTTATTTGTAACTCAAACCACATTCTGTTTGTGCCATTCTTAACATAGCCATAAATTCTGGAAATCAGCCAGCACAGGGCTGAGGAGCAACATTTAAGGCATCAGCGGGGTAAGTGTTAAAGAAGGAGTCACGCAGCTAGCTGATATAAGTAACTTAATTAAAACATACACTGGTTGCTGCTCCTTCAAGACCTTGCTGATGAAGAAAAGGCTTCACTTTCCATCATAATGAAGTTGCGAGCCGGCGCTGATAATCTGAAGGAAGTAGTCAGTAACAACTTAAAGGGCAGAAGCCTGAAATTCCTTTAGGCTAGTCACAGAATATTCTGTCCGTAGAATTATAACTTGAAGTCTAATTCTCTCAAAGAAAGCTTTCCAGTCGGTCAACCCAAATTGTGTTCAATTATATTAGGCGGGAAAAGAAGTATTTATACAACCTAACTTGAAAGAAATACTACAAAAGATATTTATCACAAAATAACACGCTCGTATGTGAGGGAGGGGATACTCAACTGGATGGCTTGTTTCGAACGTCAAGCGATCATCAGATCCAGCTCACTTAGGTTTATGTATAAGGTGCGTTCAAAAAGTAACGAGCCGGAGGCTGGAATGCGCAAACCGGTGACGACTTCGGCTAATCGTGGCGTGTGTAACGAGGTGTGGTTCCGACCAGAGCGTGGAAGGTCACATCCCGTCGCTAGAGGGCACGCGTGCAGGTCACGTGACGATACAAAGCGAACGGCAGCATGCATCAATCGTCCAACGCTGCCAGTCGCATTGCAAACAGTGACACGGAGGCGTCAAACGAAGAGCAAAGAGGTGTTGTTCGGTTTCTTACATCGCAAGGAGTAGGGGAAACGGACATTCATCGCCGAATGTCACATGTGTACGGCAAACACTGCATGTCCCTTGCAAGGGTCAAGGCGTGGCACAAGCGCTTCAGGGAAGGACGGGTGTCGTTACCTGATGATGCCCGGTCTGGGGCACCCCCCTGCATTACCGATGACAACGTTCAGCATGTTGAACCCAGGACCGCCGAGTGACAGTGAACGCCATAGCCACCGTGGTCGGATTGAGCGTCGGAAATGTACACACCATCATGAAGGAACGACTGCACTTGCGCAAAGTGTGTGCCTAATGGGTGCCCCACAGTCTTCAACCACACAAGGAAGCATGTCGAATTGCCCACTGTCTTGTTCATCTGCTGCGCTATGCGAGGGAAGGGAATGGGTTCTGGCACGAGTGGTGGCTGGAGATGAGTCATGATGTCATCACTTCGAACCAGAATCCAAACGACAAAGCTTCCAGTGGAAGCATCCAAGGTCACCACCACCCAAAAAAGGCAAGGCCATCCACACGAGTGCAGGTAAGGTAATGCTGACGTTCTTCTTTGACCATGATGGCCCCCTTCTGATACACTTCATGCCGCACGGGACAACAGTGAATGCCCAGCGTAACTCGCATACCTTGACCACCCTTCGCCAAGCGATCAAATCAAAACGACCAGGCAATCTCACCCGTGGGATCATTCTGCTCCACGACAATGCACGACCTCATACGGCCAACACAGTCGCGGCACTCCTGCAGAAACACAAATGGGAGGTTCTCGGCCACCCTCTATACAGTCCAGACCTCTCTCCCTGTGATTACACCATGTTTGGTCCCTTCAAAAGGGCTCTGTGGGGCCAACGATTCACCTTGGACGTCAACGTCCAGCTGTACGTGCGGAACTGGTTCACATCGCAGCCCAGGGAATTTTATGAGACAGCCATTCACCGCCTCGTGTCACAGTGGGACAAGTGTCTCAACAGCCAGGGCCAATACTTTTAACATACAGGTACTGGTTTCTGTAATTATGCCTCCGGCTCGTTACTTTTTGAACGCACCTTATATTACACTTATGCACAAATATCCTTAGCTGACACTATATTTAGATTACAAAAGATTGTAAAAACTTGTGTGACATGTCAACCTTATTTACAGATATCATTGGCATTCCTCTTGAGCCAATTCTATAGCTGTTGTGTTATTGTTAAGGTAGTTTAAGTAGATTAACCTGCGATCTATTGAACTGTTATTGTGATGGACTTCAGTATTGATGTTGTCTACACTACTTTGTTATTTATGGAAGTCTTTGAAATGTCGCAGTCGCCAGACGCGTGAGCGGAGCGATTCTAATTCCAGTATGGTTATCTTGTTGGTGTGGATAATACACAAATGATATAACAAACTTGAATTGAATAACGTTATGTAAAAATAGCCAGTAGGTTATTTGAATCCTGAGTCCTATACGGCGTCCGTTCTCGCTCACTGTTCACCTCGGACTGATTGCTGCTAGCTCCGTTAACTTATGAGTTCGTAGATTGTTGCGCCATCTACATATTATTCTGGGGTTTATGCTACTAAATGCTACGCCTAAGTGCTGTCCGCACCATCTGTTGTTATTTCTTAAAACCTTGCTTGGCTTAATAAGTTTGTGTCTTAAACATAAACAGTGAAAGATGCATGATCCAAGGAAATCATATCATCATATCAATATGAGAATTATTGCTAATGGTTTTAAGGTGAACATTTGTATCTCCGGTCATTATGACTAGCTTAAACACAAGTGTTTCGTGACTGATATGATATGGTTGTAGGTTAATTTTCTATTTCAAGCGGCAATGTAACATAATCCTAGAACTCATGCCACGCTCACATGCCACATGTTACAGTGCCCCATTATTAAGGGTATATCGCTGAATTCATTTTTCTTATTCTTCAGAATGACCTATCCCGAAGGTGGCTCTTAGGGTTCATGACAGCACATTCTATACACGAATGACACTTCAAGATTCAGGAACATCCGATAATGGCCTAGCAATAAGCAGATACCATCACTTTATTCATGGAGCAGGATCATGAAGGTGGTATAGAGAAATTAAAACATGTTACGAATCCCATAAATGTGTTGTTTGTGACAGCATCTTTCCTTCTTCAGCTGCGGTTGTAAGGCTGTGGAGTTAGTTTAGGGGCTGCAACAACGCGGTCATGTAGCCCCGTGTACTTTGGGGGTGTGTTGAATCTGTCTGATAACCGGTGTTAATTGTGAGGGCTGTATTAGTGTGTGTTATCTGTTTTTAATTCAAGTTAGGACTGTAGACATTCAATTTTCAAGTAGTTCCTACTTTCGCTACCAAACGCCACCGTCAACGACAAACTAGTTCTGAACTTGGTTACTAGATGCTATCGCAGTCGGCTCCTGGCGACGAACGTTGGAACCTAAGAGCGTTAGTCAAATCAAACCTATAATTTAGCTTCACACAAGTGAAGTTAGGGGAAGGTTCTTTATCATACCATAAATCTATGCCGGTTTGACTTCTCCTCCGAAGGAAGGCATACTGAGGGTTTTTTAACGCTCATAAAAAATCTGACGACTTCGGCCGGGTTTGAACCCGCAACCTTGGGCATAGAAGCTCAGCATCTACCAACTACGCCACCGAAGCCGCCAACCTGTGGAGTTATGTTTGATGCATTGAGAGTATTCAGATATGCTCCTTTTGGAACAATTATGTAATCCATGATTGCATATGAAAACTTTAAACAAATAATGTATTGATCTGTGACCGACATTATTTGGAAGGTTCTTTTACACGTCAGTCGTTTGACTAAAAAGCGTTATTTGGGATAGTTTATTATTGCACCATATGCAATCTCTGATTCTGCCACGCCTGGTAATTCTTAAAATCCCAATTTCATTCCTAGAAATATATAAAATCAAACGTTTTTCGACTACCTCGTGGTGTAGCTGCTAGCGTTCTTGCCTGTCGCCCCGAAGGTCCTGGTTCGATTCCAAGTTCTGCCGAGATATTTAATTCTGCTATGAGAGCTAGAACAATGTACACTGATGCAAAACTGAGAAGAGATGGGTTCGATTCCCACTTCCACCATCTTAGATGCGATTTTCTGTAGTTTCCCATTTCTACTTCAGACAAATGCTGAGACGATTTTTAACTTAAAGCCACGGCCACTTCCTTCCCAATCCACATCTCTATTACAAATACACACACTAATTCACACAATAACACAGGTTATCATACAAATAGCCACACACAACCAAGTACTCGGGGATGAAGACGACGATGCACTTGCCCCTCAGAGGAAACAAGAACGACAAATACTTTTCAAGATCGGCTCTTTTCAATAATAATATCTTGTAAAACCCCCTGCTTATGAACTCTAAGGAACCGTCAAGTTGTGTTCAGCACACAAAAGGCTTAACAAAATTGAATTTTCATTATATTTGTTGGGTATTTTGTGATAGTACTACCCGTTTACCCATTATTCTTGTTTATAGTAGATAAGATATGAGCAAGTTCAATATCAAAAAACGTATATAAATGGCTGTTGTTTAAAACTGGCTAACTATATTAAAATATCAATAAGCCTTAACTTTAGCCGACCATAAAATCTATACACATGAAATATTTCAGCTGAATCGATTAAGTACATTTTTCTTGTGAAAGGGACTATCAACTTGAGTGAATGAAACATCAAACCATGTGGTGCTGTTCATTAACGGAGAGAATCAGGCCTCAGCAAGTTTGCTCGACTGCCAATAAGGTTTGGTAGAAATATGCAACAGAGGAAAGTACATTATGTATGGTTAATACCGAGTGCCCCAACCATTCACTCATTGTTCATTTATTTAGAGTTTTTAGGTATCGTGGATATCATCCCCGTATACCTCTACGTAAATCGTGTGTGGAGTAGGTATACTTTCCTGAATTTAAATGTGATACCAGATTTAAACCTTAAACCGTTTCAAGAGTTCCCATTCCAATCTGTCTCCTGGCACATGGATACTGGTAAGAGATTAATGATGATGATGATGATGATGATTGATGTTTTAAGGGGTCTAACATCTAGGTTATCGGCCCCAATATAGGAGATGAATGACCCGGGCAGCATTATTCTGCTGCACGAAGCAAAACTAGATTGATTATGAATAGTCTCCCTGAAACTTCAAAGTGCATGATAAAGTGCTACCTGATGAACCATTTCACGTCTGTGGAGTGCAGTGCAATGCCACCGATTGATTACCCGTTGATTCAATTTGTCCCGTCCTCCAGCCTGTGCTATGTGTAATGTGGTAAAATACGCAATTTATTGTTCGTGCTATTCCAATTAGCAGAGGGGAAAAAAACAGAAAATAGGTGTTCAGTGAAGAACTTTTAAATCTCTCATCTGTATGTTTGGGTCCTTGGAAAGTAATACAAACAAACATTCATATATAAAAGACTGTGCGACAGAAACCTCAATCCATCAACATCTATCATTGTCCTATACCCAATTTTAGCCTATTTTCATTTATGAAAAAATAGGCTTATGAGATCAGGTTTTGTCCGAGTGTGTGCGCATGTGTGTGTGTCCCCGCAATAATATCTGAACGGCAAAAGCGATTTCAATGGAACTTGGTTAAGTACATACAACCTCTTCGTCCAACCTCAACCGTGCCTTTCAAGTTTTAATATGTTTCACCAATCCAATATGGCGGCCGCGCGAAATATTTCACCGGCATTCTATATCCAAAAAGTTACAAATATCACCCTCAAATTTTGTACTGTAATAAAAGGCACTAAGTTCACATATGTGACTTTCAAAATCCTGCTATGTACTGCACCCTTATTTCTGAGTAATATGAACGCCAGAATCACAGGATGGAAAGGATCGCAGCATTCGGCAGTACCCGGCTGAAAATACTTACCAAATCAGCTGGCGTATCACATACCGGAAATAAGGAACATAGGCTATTAAACCTACAAATAATTACTATGGTCCATCCTCAACAGGATCAAACAACAAAAGCAACAATAAGAGCCTACAAACTCTTATATCTCAGGGCGTAACGGGAAATCGGAAATAGAAAAATAGGTTCGAGCCTCCGTATAATGACCAAAGCATTTAACTTAAATCCCACTACCATAAATCATAACGCAAGAATTACTATAAAATGAAAACAAGCAATTGTAAAAACGTGCCTGCTAATTTATTCAGAATAAACAATAACCTCTGAATCACAATAAGATTTGACAACACGAATCTTACATCACTCTTACATCATGAATTATGTTTCAAGTAACAACTTTAGTGTTAAAATCTCAAAAATCTCTTAGTCTGGCACCTTCCTGCAGTGCCCTAAGTTTCAGGATCATCACTTATAAAAATGGCGTTAAATATTTAAATTCTCGACGAAATGAAGCTAAATAGCGATTGCCTTTCGCAATTACAATAAATTAAAACGTATAACTCTATACATGGGATCCTGAATCCTACTTCTGCTTTAATTAATTATCAATAAAATATTACCAGTGAATAAACATAAATTATTTACATTATTTACCTATTGACAACATTTATCTACCATTAATGTTTTCGTTAAAAGTTTTTATAAACATTGTTTATGTTTTCCACAAACTATATTTCCAATTCTGGGTTACTCGTCATTAATTGGGCTAAATTATCCAATCAATTAAGCTCAGACTATCGTATAATAAACTTCCTTCTAGTCTTTCCACATTAATAAATATAATAATAACAAATAAGATCTTTCACTAAAATACCAGGAATGCTACATGCTTATATCATTTATGTTCCAGACTGTACTTCCAACATTCTTATCCACAGGTGATCACTCCCCGCACGAAATGGCGCTGGGAAACTGTCTCCTCTCCGACAGTAACTTACATTCACTTACCAATACACAACGCTGCCTTCCTCTACAACATAATACCTCTCAGGCCTTCTTAAAAATTCTCAACACATTATTGGGCCTACCTCGTTTCAATAAACGGAATATTCAACTTGCAATACCTTCGACGTAACATTTATTTCACTCATGGCCACGTTCCCAAACTTACTTACTTCGTAGACTAACACTCCTCCGAATATGAGTGTATACTTTCACTTTCCAATTCCTCCCATAATACAAATACCAGGCAAGGTAACACGGAATAATACATATTCCAAGCTGTGTTCACCTTCAATGTTCAACCTCGGTTGAAATCATTGCACAACTTAATACACAAAGCGTTGTTCTTCAAAAATAAATAACAGCTGGTTTCAATTCATTTTGACCTTTACCTACCAGTTCCTTTCAATTCTCTGGTATTATAAGAAGTTTCTAATATCAATAGCATTCTCCTAAGCTTGATAGCTTCTTTCTAACAATCCGTCATTACAGATGTGACATTCTTTAAATACATCCGTTTCAAAAACATCAACCTTTGTTGTGTAAAATATCTCCAACGATAACTAGAACAATTCTTTAATACAGCCTTCATATCACGATAATGCAATAATCGTATTCATTTCATAAGTTTCCATGTCATTAAAACAATCTCATAAAGTTTTTGAGAAAAACATTCTCTGACTGTCATAACATTAGACTTTCAACCTTGGATCTGACATCGATCGAATCCACAATGCTTAAATGCATCTTCAATGAAAATCTTAAATTCAAAGCTCAATGAAAATTATGTAAATATCTGAGAATTATCAAATCAGATGAAAATCGAAAATCCAAAATCCTGAAATCCTGAAATCCTAAATTATGATTTTTCGAAAATCCAAAAATAATTTCGATCTTTAATCGAAAAACTTTAATCCTTAAATTATGAAAATCCTTAATGTGAAAATCCTTAAATTGTGCAAATCCTCCATCCATAATACATTACTCAAAAGCAATGAAAATTCAATCTGCAAAGTATCGAACCAAGGACTCGAAAAGTCCTCTCATAAATTAACTCATCAGTTAAAATGACGAAAACGAAGATCTCCAGACAATAAAACTGATTTTAATATACAGTACCTCCATCAAAGATGATAAAATAATACGAAGATCTCCAGACAATAAAACTGATTTTAATATACAGTACCTCCATCAAAGATGATAAAATAATTTCAAAAGTCGACGATATAAACTTGCTAAAAGTAGCAGATATTATGTTATTTGAAATGGTCACTCACATGCATGCCTCTCGGTCACATAACTACAGAACTGAGACAACATAATGAACATCTTGTTTACTTTGAGTACGCGATTGTTGTTCAAGCGATGAAAGTTGCGTATTGTCATACGCGCTGTATTTCGATCTTCAATCATGTTCCTGGGTTCGGCTCCAAAATCCCTGGACAACTCACAGCTCCATGGTGGTACACCTCGCCCGCACTCAGGAGATACCCCGGCACAGTTCCAAGTCGATACGCCCGGCAGGACCGCTCGTCCAGTCGAAACCTCTCGTTCGTCCTCGGACTCCCTCCTGGTTCGACTCCTGCCTTCTGCTACGCTCTTGTGCTTCTTCCCGTTCATTTCTTCTTTTCTTGGCATCTTGAAGATCTCGTATTCGCGCTCCATACTCGTAATTTAAATGTTTAGTTCATGATGTTAGGTAGTTCTGCGCTCACGAAGTTGCCGTGTAGATATCATGTCTACAACTCGACATCTTAGGTCACGTCACTCATAAGTATTCCCGAGACCATGATGTAGGTTACATTTCCCACTGCATATTTAGCACATCCTACTCATCTTCACTGAAGAATCACATGCCCCTCTCAACTTAATCTTGATAATGTTTGCCATGTTCATGTTGTGCAATATATATAAATAAGCTTTCAGCTTTATACAACGTTTCACTTGAATATAATATCTCTGCAATATAAACTTACAGTTTCATATACTGCGCACTCGCTTCAGTTCAATTTTCCAAGCGTTCTCCCTACTCGACAGCACTTCACAACTCACAGTGAATTTCTTTGTCTTATGGCGACAATCTTTCTCACACGAAATACTTCATAAAATACTCTCAAAGCTTTGCCAAAATACATGTACATTTATCACTGCACTTGCACGTGCATATTTAATCATTTATCACTGAATCGAAGCCTTTTCTTAATCACTTTGCAATTAGGCAATCTTATACGCGCACTGCGGAGCAACATATCAACACGTCTTGCCCCCTCGAAGGTCGTCGTAATAATCTCGGCATAATGGCTGCCAATCGCTTCTTGCACAACACCCTCCGTTTCGCGCGTGAATCTGGCGGGAATCTGTATATATTTAATTCCCGTCTCTCTGAGGCAAATATCTCCAAAAATCCCTCCGTGATAATTCCTTTAAAAAATGTTGCTAATTTTTCCTTGCCTTAAACTTATTATAAATAGTCAAAATAGCATAATTGCTTAGGCGGGTAATTACTTGAAGAATTTTTTTCATTTGTTCCTGTCGTCACGTTATCTCTGCTTAGCAACAAGCAAACACCTCCACTCACCAAAATTCGTTGAGCGAGTTGTCTACCTCCTAGGGTTCCAATAAAACTTGCTCTTTCTTCATTCATCTTTTATTTCCAACCATCTAATTTCTGATTGGACAACACCTTCTCACTGCGATTTCCATTCGTCTGAACCGGTCTAAAGTCCACTTTCCAGCCTCGATAAATTTTCAAACTTCATGGTTAAATTATATGGGTTAGTCTGACATAGCTCATATCACGAATTCGGGTACAGTATAATTCCAACAAGGCAGCATTGCGAAATATTTCTCCGGGATTCTAAATCTCCGAAACCATTACTGATATCATGCTGACATTTCGTGTGGTGATAGAGAATATTACTATACGTTCACCTATATGAAATTTCAAATTCTGTTACCTACAAACCCAACATGGCGGCTAAGCGAATTCAAAATATTTCAATGACATTTTATCGCGGTTTAATCAACCGAGCACAGCGAAACTTGGTACGGCACACAATTATACACTATGTAAGCAACTGGCATCTAATTTTATCAAATTGCTTTAATTACCGCAAGATGGCGGCTGTGCAATTTTTTGTGTCCTAATCAAGCGAACAAAGTGAACGTTTGAATAATGAACCTAAGCAATAATCTTCATCAAAAGATACTTAACTCAATGATATACATAAAAGAAAAATCTAACATGGCGTTCAACTGAAATATTTAGACGGTACCCAATATCTGTAAATCTATTACTCCAGTCTAGATGAAATTTTGTATGTTCATAGAGGCTTATATCATAAGAGCACCTATGAGCCTTTCAATTACCCCCTGATGAAAACAAATTCAGCATGACAGCGACGCGAAATTTAAATAGTTAGCCTATATGGATTTTTCTCGCGACTTAATTATCCGAGCGCATTGAAAGTTAGCACGGATATCTTAAAACTAGACTCAATATTTATTTCAATTTCTTTGAGGACTTAAAAATGGCAGCTGTGTTAAAATTTTAAAATCACGTTTATATTTCTCGTGTACTTAACAAGTGGTAGAAATGCAGGTTGGTATAACGAATCATGATCATAATATTCATCTTCTCGCTCATAATTCTATAGCATTTATATAAAACGATCCAACATGAAGTCCATACGACACATGTCAGCGGTTCTCAATGTCTCCGAAACAACTCTTTATCAATGAAACTGACATTCTGTACGCTGTTAGAGGACTGTTAAGTAAGGACATATGTGTGAATTTCCAGATCCTGAGAAACAGAAAAACATCATGGCGGCCAAGTGATTTTCAAGTATTAAAAATAACATTTCTAGCGATCTAGTCACCCGAGTGCAATGAAACTTGGCACAGCGAATCTTTGTTCAGAGATTGGTGTAGAGACATCTCATTATGTTGAATTGTTTTGAAAATTCAAGATGGCATCTGTTCTAAATGTTAAAACTTATTGGTTTATTTCTCGTATCTTATGCAGACGATTGAAAAGATAAATTGGATGATGAGCTATAGTAATTATCATTACATAAGAAGACTCATTTCTGTAGCTGAATTTTCGTTACTCATTGAAGCCGTGCATTTGTTTTTTTTTTCTAAAAAGTAATACCTTTGGTTCGTCACAGAAAGATACCACTTTGCGGGAGAAGTCTTAATCACCGATATGGAAACTAGGCCTATACATGACTTCTCATTGTAATGGTGTTGGTGAAGACATAGATTGTGAAACAAATGCTATTTAGTATAAGTTTAATACATGGAAAATAGTTTTAATAGGCAGGAGAGTTTTAAAGGAAAAGACCAGTGGGATATGTGAAAGTAGGCTAATTAGTTTATCACACAACTACTTGTTTAAAATCTGAAATTCAATTTACTTATTTCAAACATTCCCGATTGAAGTCACTTGTATACTACTCAAAACATCAATTCCTGAAACTGTTAAAATGTGTTGTCAATTATGGGTTAAGTTAGCTAATATTTGCGGATTTGCTAAATTTCTAAGGTTGAGAATTTTGACCAGGAATAAAATGGAGTCTTGCACGAAATTCCCTCTGTTCATGTTTGTTAATGGTCGAGAAATATTCCCCGAAATGTTATTCTTATGATAACACGTTGCACGGGGTACCATATAATATTTGGCCAAGGAATGTAATGAATGTGTGGTGGACCTTGAGTAATCAATTTAAATATTTGAAATCTATTGACCTAACATTCGTTTGGAGCTCGACAAACGAACCCTTACTTTAATCCGTCACCTAAAGATGGAGCCAACTTTATTCTCTATAGCGGCCCAAATTCTCAAATAAACTCAATGCTAATGACTCCGTTAAGCATCGTCGCTAACATGAGGCTCCTCCCTATCAAGACTTCAACGAATGTATCAGAAACAATTTTAGTGATATTACTATTCTCTTATGCGCACGCCACGATGGGCTTCTTGAAGTCGTTCAAGAGAGTTCAAGAGATTATCTCTCATCTCTCTTAAATATGGATATTCTTGTCAATTTCGACATTTTCGCTTTTTTGCGTCCAGCGAATTTCCAATACTTTTAAAATGGCATTATTTGTGTGTGGCACATGGTCATCTAAATAGTACAACAGAGGTCTACTTCATAAGGTTTCCATTTTATTAAGTATTGTTTTGTTAACTACTGAATTAGGTATATCTTGATTTATCGATTTGAATCATTAAATAAATAGTACGCATGGGCACATTTCACAACCATCTGTTAACGATGCTGATTCCGTAATCCTATGTTTCTAAGTGGGAATCTTAATTGATAATGAGTAATTAAATTTTTATTTTCAGAAAGGGGTAAGTGATATTCAGTTTGATAACGTTTGCTTTTGCAGCGATGGTTCAAGATTTACGAAGTTCCATGGTGGTCGCTTGACATCATAATTTATCAATTGCAATGTTTTGTTATTGTTTATGTAATTTGGGATAAAATTTGGGTAGGAGGTGGCCGTGGCGTTAATTTTGGTACCATTTGTTTGGAATATAAATGGGCAATGGTTGAGGTGGGAATCGAACCCACGTCACTTTTGCCTCACTAATCATAGAGCACCCAATTCCAGCCCTTAGATCAGAATTAAGTTTCTTGGCAGAGTCTGGAATCAAACCCAGACCTCTGCGATAACATCCAAGAATGCTAGCCACTATGCCACGAGTTGGACGTTTCAATGTTTTAATAATTTTATTAATGCAGTCAATGGTCATTTATTGTATTCTCGGGACGGGTCAGAGAAGGAATTTTGGAAGGAAATCGGCCGTGGACCTATTGAAAGGAACCGTCCCGGCATTTGCCTGGTGGTGAATATGGGAAACCACGAAAACCATTTTCTGGACGGCTGACGCTCTCCCTATGCCTGCTCTCGGCCATCGCGTCATCAATATTTTAATAGAACCATGTTGAATATACGATACCTTTATGCATCTACACGATGCTTAAATGTCACCAAGTTCCAATTATCGAAATTATATTACGCTGTGAGGCTTTGGTATTAATTTATTATACATTCAATATGGTGATTGAGGGTATTTTTCAGTCCGATAGCCTTGTGACCTATGTATCTGAAGTGTCTTATAGAATAATTTTGATCAGCTCATTTTGTGATAATTAATTACTCAATTAGATCGTATTGTTTCATTTTTCTCTCATTGTTTTAATTTTCCGCACGGCAATATCTGAAGGAGATTCATTTACAATTTGAACACTATTTGCCCTTGCTCTGAATTATTGAGTTTATTACATGGTGAGAAATTGATTTAAATATTTTATGTAACCAAGACGATGGGTGCACACAATATTCAACATGAATACGCTGTTTATCAGGCTAATTAGGTCAAATTGTCGCATTTCTCAACGATTAAAATCCAGATGGCCAACATTTATTTTCGCGCATATATCGCAAAGAAATATTTTGGGTCAAATATTTCGATGTGTACCACAGTTTGTGACGTTGAATGCAGCCATTCCAAAGTTGTAATGGGTCACATAGGCAGACGGACGAACGGGCAGACAGAGTTGAACTTACGAACATAGATGTCATAACCCTAATTTTTAATTTCTTTCAAAATTATGAAATAGGGCTTAAATGCGAAATGTGTTTAGTTGGCTAATGAGATACATCGAACTACTAAATATCATTTTCAGTTCATAAATGCGCAATCACGAGTAATTATGGGTCTGAAAATGAAAGTGTAAATGAGGTATGCCTGAAAGGTTAATTTTACTGTGCCCTCTAGCGTGGTTTTCAGGACCGCGATGTGAATGCTCCAGGTGGTATATTCTGGGGCTCGTAATGCCATCTAAATTTTAAAGCAAGTAATTGCATAAAGCATTTCTGCAATATGTTGCCGCGAACCTTTGTACCTGTCAGCAAGCTGATGATCCTTACCAACTGCTGTTCCCAGCCACCCGCTGGTCGTGCACTCTCATGGGTTTGACATGAGCACCGTGTTCGAATTGAGCCAACATACCGGTGATAGATTAAGATATACATGCACTAAATAATTAAGTGCAGTAGGCCCTAAGTAGTTTTATGAAGCTCGATATAGTTCATATCCACGCACCTCACGTGTTCTCCCTCTCTGTGTCAGTCTCTCAGTCATTCAATCGTCAGAAAATTAGTTTATGTTGTGCGTATAATGTTTAAACAAAATCACATATGTACAAACTGTATTGCATACCTTTTTTTCCTGATGACGTATGGGTTTACTCTGTAGCCATTATTTTATAATACCCCATGACACATTTTGTGAATAAAGCAGGCTATTAATATTTTATTATATTGGATGACGTAAAACATAGAGGTATTCATATTTTGAAGCACAACACATCCATTCTAGGCTATGGGCTGCTTGCAAACTCTGGTGTCGAAGGAAAACTTATTAGTATTATTAGTCTATTATTATCATTTATCATTGTAGATATTCTGTTCTTATTGAACATATGCTTTCCACAATAATAATAATAACAATAAGGCCTTAACTACTTAGTGTAGATCCTGCGCTGATCCTGGCTCAATTAAGATATAATTGTGCTGTAGTATTATATTCAAGTTAAGCACTTATATTTTATGTTGTGAGTTAAGAGAGTTGTAATATCTGGCTTTGTTATCGAGACAAATGTAAGTTGCAAATATTGACACCAAATATTTAGGTACGATGGATAATTCACACGACTCGTGAATGTTTTGAAGTGTCGAGTAGAACAAGTAGGCTCAGACATATGACAAACTTGTTGTGACGTAGTGGCTGGCAATTCAGTAGTGTGTTTCAGCCTGGGGTCACGATGTATCAGATAAATAGTTCTTGATACGAAAGGTGGTGGATGTAGATTTGCGTAAGCTGTTTTGTGTAAATTTAAGTCAGGAAACTTATGGAGTAACATCAAGCCGACCACTTCACAAACAGAAGTCCTAAGATCTGAGTGTTTAATTCACTATATGGATTTTCTACTCGGAAAAGAACCATTACAAATTTTCGTTATGCCTTTATCGCAGCATTGTACTCTAGCATGACAGGGACCACCTGGAAACACCACATAGGATCATTACCGAAAGTTGTCGAGTTCCCAACTCAAAAACTAAATTGACTTTCCATTGCTGTCATGCTTCATGAGTTAATACATGTGGCTGCCACCGGGAATATAAATCATCTGCAACATTATCATTAAGTCTTAATGTCGAATAATGGAAAAATAAATATAAATAATGAATTGATTATAATCAATATTATAAGCGTAAATAAATGTTTCGTTCTTTTGTGAACTAGGAACTATAACTGAATCAATCGAGGATTTGGATTATGAACCCAAACTGCCCAGACCTTGTAAAGGAAAGGAAACCCATATCATAGGACACATTGTTGTTAACGTTCCTTGGTCTTAGCTCGAGAATACGTCGACTTAATACATCGTCTTACTACTTGTTAATGCAGGGCTTGAAATAGATCAGACATATTTCGTACATCTATGAATGCAATATTACAAATTACACAAATATCAGAGAACGTGATAACTATAATTGAGATATTCTACCGATTATTTTAGTGGACCTATTGCAAAAGTCATTTATTCAACTTAGAACACTTTTAAATTCCGAGCGCATACGACAGTATATGGGCTATTATGTGGCCAGTGAATGGAAACATGATGTCGCCGATCAGCTGTAGGAAGCTCATGTCAGGATAGTGGCCTGAGGTGCAGGCGGACGAGGCCGGACCAATATAATGGATAAATGGAAGCGTGGCTTACTGCTGCGACCATGGAGCCAGCATTAGGCGAATGCTATGATATGACCTCTCCCGAGGGCGGAGGCCGTACGGAATCGTGGTGCCTGGGTTCATTCCACGCCGAGGGACTTCCAGACTTTCAGACATCGCTAAGGCAGAAGCCTTGTAATTTGCCATGTAAATCTTATTTTTACCATGAACTTCCAAAAATTCCATAATTTTGCGTCTTAATAATACACTGCTAAGGTGCTATCAGTTTAGTATCATTGTTGCCTGATGTTTATGCTTACGTTTGAAGATGAAGTGGATCCTCTTTTTTCGACAAATATTTTTTGTCGTTTAAATTGAATTCATAATATAGCAAGTCTTACCTTATATTTTCAGAGGCAGCAGGTTTAATGGCACATTAAGAGCACTAGTTGACACTATCAGAAATATGAATCATTAAATAATATTTCTTCCATTTTAATAATAATAATAATAACTCTGCATATTGAAACACTGAATTTCTTATGAAATGTGAAGATTTTGATCCTGTACTGTCAAAATGTTAATGATATTGTTATAAATGCTTATTTGAGATTGAGGGATCTTAGTATCCTTATGCTAGTATTGGATACGAGGTATTTGAATCTAATTATCTTAATTGCGATTGGAATATAATGGGTATAGGGATTCATGTCAATCCCATGGTTAATAAATGTATTTTCCTGAGTATCAGCTCAGATGGTTTAGTGGTAGGTGGGACATATTGCGGTAGTGGCAATCCAGTCCAATTGTGTACATAAAAAGTTTCAGATGATTAAAATGCTGATCCAATATAATAAATGGAGTTCCACATCAAGAATTTTATGATACCAGTAGAGTATTTTGCGATGAATAAAATGACGTCACGTCAAATAAGATTGCAAATTCATTTAGTGACTTGTTCGAAATCAGAGTTTCAATAATCAATTTAAATTCAATGTGTTGAAAAGATGGAACATGCAGTGTAGAAAATATATTCAAGTGTCAGCAATTAAATTGTTTATAATTATAAAAAAACGAATGCTCATATACTAAATCATAATTGGCATGTGTCAGAATATTCCATGACTAAGAACATTAACTTTTGAGAAAGCTTTGCTCTGACAAAGGATGTTGCCAAAACCATCCGAGTTTTTGATCCAATTTTGAAATGAATATGATGTGTAAATAACGTCACCTGATTGATGAGAGTGTGTGAAACAATTCCGAAAACTCATTAGTGTATTTAGTAGAAGGAAGGAAGCTTGTAGTTTAACGTGACCGTTAATCTCGCGATCATAAGCCACGGGTTATTTAGTAGAGAATAGGACAGCATATTGTGGCATAATTTTATTCTTTTGATAAAGAAATTTCATCTCTATAATTTATTGCGCATTCTCTTATGCACCGGCTAAAATTGTTTCATTGTATTTTTCCAGCATAGTCATAACAAATGGACTCTCATGAAGATAAGACTATGAATATTTATTATTTTTCGAAGTGCATAATGTGCCCTTATGAGCAAGGCTCACAGGACACGATCTAAGGACCATAGGATATTCTTAATAATATAATGAGTTAAAATAACTCAGAACCACTGGATGGCTGGCGGATAAATAGCCGAGATATGAGGTTTACGGTAACGAGGAATCGGATCCCGTAATGTTAAGAAAGAAATATTGGATTGTAGAAGGGTTCGAACTATAAGCTGGACAAGATTTCAAGGAGTTGAAACAGAGCATACAATCTGAGCCAAGGAGCAATAAGATGAATCAGTAAATGATGGCACATGCACGTGCGTACGGTGAGATCATTCTCCAGTGATTCACAGCACGCAACCAGCAGGAACTATTTTCGATAAGATATGAACTCTCATATGCACAGGGGAACCACCGAGCAATGCTCTGGCACTGCAAATATTTCTTTATATCGGCCATTGGCGTGGTCTATAACGTTGTGAAATATCACGGATTTCCAGATTAAAGGACAATTATTAACATTGAAATATACCACAGTGAGTGATAATTAGGAAGAGAATTTTTGAATATATAAAACTTTCTAATAAATGTACAGAATGAAGGTGCAAACCTCAGCATTACGTCACTTGTGGAGAGCGCAGAAATCCCGCGTAGAAATATCAGTAAAGGGAAACACCCACGCTGGATCATACTACTTTGGGATTTTTTAAAGAAGAATTTGACGAACGATTCCAGAATTTGGAGGTATTTTTGGAACCTAAATACTCTGGAGAGTACAGGAGTAATTTTTATAACTCGCTATGAGCATTACTTCAGAAGTTAGTTTTGAGAAGGACGGAACGAACTACATTTTTGACCAAATCAAATAAATAGCCCGTTCGATCGAGCAGAAGTATTCAGTCTTATGAACCTCAATGGAGGGTCATACTGTCTCACCAACGATATTCAGTCTAAAGCAAACCTAGGCGGGTGTCGCGCTGCTTCACCATCAATATTCAGTCTTACGGAGAACACCGTGAGGGTGTCGTGCTTTTTCAGTAAACAATTCAATCTTCATTAACCCGTGAAGAGGGTAGTGCTGTTTCGCCAGTTAGTGGGTCAATAGAGACCACGTTACGCCGATAGTTGCGAGTACTAAACTCGTGTGACAAAGTTATAAACAGTTTAGAAGTACTCAGTCTTCAGGAACCTTAAGAGGTTACGCCGTGTGAACAAGTACGTTCGAGACTCGAGTGAAGTCATCACGTTATACGATAGTCAGAGCTTGCCCGTGCTTGGGGAGTTTGTGAAAAAGTTTCAATCTAAGGGACTTAAGTTCAAAGTTTGTTACAGTGCGATAGGAGCAGTAACCGTTCGAAGCCAGTTAAGTCTTCAGAACAGAAAGTTATAAGAATCTGAGTGAAGATCTTGAGAGATAAACATTTATTTGTGGGACCAAATTTTACGAAGTCACTAGTTGAGAGTAGGTCACAGTTCTAGGGGAACTTGGGAAGTAGAACCAGTTGAGAGGACGCTATAATTAGTGACAGGGAAAGAGGATCGCGCCGACAGATTAAGTCCGTGCCGATCGAACCCAGGACAAAACAGCGCGAGTAGAACTTTCCGAGTTGAATAGGAGCCGAGGAAGGTAGGAGCTCAGAGACTTTCATTCGTCAGGATAGGTCCACGACAGGGGTAGAATTTCCAGATACCTGCAGTTCCTGGACGAGGCGAGTAAAGAAAATTTGTAATCAACGTGTGAGTAGAAAAAGACTATAGCCACGTGTGAAGAAATGCATTATAGTATGCCTAAGTGAATCTATTGTGTAAATAATTTATAGTGTTTTTAAAGTGTTAATTGATCAGGGTTAAATCATAAATCATTATGTGTAAAAAAAAAAAGGGGGAAAGTTATTGAAAATGTGTGCTAAAATATATAATGTGTCAAGTGAATATAATTGTGACAGTGTAATGGGTTACGAGTTAACGATGAGAGTGTAAAATTATCAAATATGGTGGACCAAAGGTACCACTATCATTGGAGGAGATCGCCAGATAATGTGAGCACATACTATTTGTCATTGTACATTTTGGTGGGGGTCGTGCATTCAAATAATCATGCGTCAAAATAATACAGGGACAATTAATGTGTATAATATTGTTGGTGTGTATAACAATGAGTTTAGTAGAGTCTTATCACGACATAACAGTGAAGTGAAACTAGAATTGTTAAATATGAAAAGGCCCAATTATTGATAAAAGAGTAGGATCTATTTGTTGAATAAATAATGATAAATAATTAAATATGATATGCCAAATTAAATTCATATATTTGAAGTGCTGGAAGGGAGTTAACAGGTTTCCACGGAAAGGTTTTAAAAGAGAAATATGGTTTGAAGCCGCTGAAAAATAGCGATGAATAAGAATAGAATCGAGCGATTTTGCTAGGATGAAAATAAGGAAGGATCATTCATGAATGTACTTATAGTTGCTGAGGCTGTTTTATGAAGAGTCAAATCGTCGGTCTTCGGACAATATAAGGGAGCCAAAGTTGGTGTATTCGCACAAAAGGGCTGGGTCATGTACCGCTTTTGTTGTATGAATTATTCGCACAAGAGGTCTGAATATTTCCGCTCTTGGTTGCATGAACTATGGAGGTCTGTGAGTTATTGCACTCTAATTATAGTAAGGATTGGGTGTGTCCCACTTCCAAATTATCTTCGAACATTCCGAATAAAGCTGGCTGAGCCCTCGGAATGGATTTTACGTGAAGCTGTAGGAGGCTTAAATAGTGTGTGCCCCCAAATTAAAGATCTCATAAAACTCCGGGCAATGTGGATATTCTTGAATCGATTACTTTCCATTTATGTGCTTACGTTTGCCATTGAGCAAAGTATTGAATAATTGCAGTAGGATTTAAATACATTAAAACCTTCCGGTTTGAAAGAAACATGTAACTAGAGATTCCCAGCTGAAGAAAAACGAGACACTGTCATCGCTGGTTAGGCGAGACGGGTCATACATTATGTGTGTCTAAGCACCCCACGTAATGTTCGTAATTAAGGGAATGCACGACCAACCCCATAAGTAGTACTTATCATGTTGTGTGAAGGAAAGAATGAACAAATTTGATGGATCGAATCCCATTATAAAGTAAAACACGATTTGTTTGTAAATTCAAGGAAAGAAGTCTATTAAATGACTTATAATTCATTAATTTAGAGAATTAATGATAATGCAGGGACTTGCCCTGAGTGATTCTTGTTAAATGTAGTAAAATCAGCAAGATTTAATAGATTTGTTGAAGTGCATGTTACATGGAAGTAAAAGTTGACTTGTTATAGGCTTGGTGGAGCTGGTATAACATAGTCCAGAGAACATTTTGTGTGTTGTGGTTGCTCCAAAACTTGATAAGGGATCACATTAGTGTTTAATTTTGATAAATGTTATGTTGATTTTGAGTAATGTAATATTTTGTGGAGTGCCATTTTTATTAATTAAATATAATTTTTGATAAGTTTTGATTCTTATTTTGAGTGTTGACCTGTGTTGCTAATGATCCTAAATATATGAGTCATATAGTGGGAAATGAATGTACCATCCCCGAATCGATTGAGCTAGGCGAAGTATGACCATATATTATTCCTACAGAAGGGTGCAATAAATCACAATACTAGAGTAGTCTTTGCCATCGCAGATTACTTTTGATTGCAGTGAAGTGCTTAATATTTCGTTTGTTGATGATAAACATGTTTTAGCGAATAAATATGTGAATTGATTTTCTTTTAAAATATGTTCTCTAGCTCAGTGTTGTGTTGAGGTGTACAATTTCCTTGAATCCTTTACGGGGAACATTAGGGCAGTGTGTAGTGAATTTTTGGCCGGCTAAACCCAGGACGCCCTGAGACCTCAGACTCGTTCTCATGTTGCCTCGCATGTGATCGCCTGTCCATCCCAGGTATATGTGTGCCAATTTTGGAACAGTTACCATGCATACCCATAGATGTATTTAACATTGAGTTGAATCTTCAATTGTGTTTCTTCATAAGTTGGTAGCACTGGCGTCATTTTCATACATGGTCGTGATATGTTATGGTATACGGTACGTCTTTACCCATGCCAAATTTGATTACGATTGCTGCAGCCGTTAAGAACTTCACGGGGAGGGGGACACGCACACACACATATAGACGGACAGACAGACAGACACGCATATACTGTATTTACACGGGTTGATATCATAAATCGTCTTTTTCATCATTTTTGCAAAATATGAAAAGTAAACTATTCTTTTCCCCTCTTGCATACCTCATTTGGGCTGTGAGACCATTCAACCAACACTATCGGTAGACTGAAACAATAATACTATATAGGCTAATGTCAAAAGTTAAAGCCTTTCCTTTTTGTGTAGTCTGCTGTACTTACAGTTAACTTTCAAGTTCGGTTATTGCAGTTATAATGTTTTTATTGTTATTATTATTATGATTATTATTATTATTATTAATTCTGCATAGTTACGATATACTGAGAGAATTTTAAGCAAGTGTGTTTGGGAGTAAGCCAATATTAACTTAAATTGCCACTGTTATAGTGAGTGGATAAGCCTCCGTGGCTAAGGCGGCAGCACGCCGGCCTCTCACCGCTGGGTCCGTGGTTCAAATCCCGGTCACTCCAAGTGAGATCTGTGCTGGACAAAACGGAGGCAGACAGGTTTTTCTCCGGGTACTCCGGTTTTCCCTGTCAAATTTCATTCCAGCAACACTCTCCACTATCATTTAATTTCATCTGTCATTCATTTAATCATTGCCCCAGAGGAATGCGTCAGGCCTCGGCAGCCGGCACAGTCCATATCCTCGCCGCTAGATGGGGGCTCCATTCATTCCATTCCTGACCCGGTCGGAGACTGGAAGCAGGCTGTGGATTTTCATTTTTCATAGTGAGTGGATTTGCGTGTAGACTAGGAGGTTTTAAATTACACATTCAAGGAGGAGATATTTTATATCCATAATTTGACATCATAAAGATATTTAGATGTGGCTATATAAGATTTCTAAGTTCAATTTTGATAATAAAATAGGATGATCATTCAAACTGATAAAGTGCTGATTGATATCTGGTGGAGTGATCAGGGACTGATATCTCACAAGGGTCTGTCTGCCCAATATGATGCTGGATCTAAGAATCTGATTTTATATAGAAGACACGAACATCACTCTTGACCAAGTCTTATTCCAGTGCTGGCGGTAGCGTGTCTTCCACTATGCCACTTTACCACTGTACCGCTTGAGGAAGTTAGAAGCAGCAATCTGTGTAAAGCGGCAATTTACCTGCAATTATAAGCAATAAATCCCCGTGTTTGCTGAAGTGTTTAATCACTCACGAGATCCTGGCTCTAATTTCTCCCTATGCTAATTTTACTTCGTTATTAAAGCCCAAAATCATTTTTAAAATATTATTTAGATAGTTATCCGCAAGCGATTTGGAATTCACTAAATGTTGGTGAGAGACAGGCGCCCAAATGCTTGGTAACAAGTGAACATTACAGGCATAACCCGTGTGACTCGAAGGTACACTGAAACATGGTATTTCAAACAAAATACGGAACTGCTCCATCAGTAATGGAACGCAGTCAACGAAATATTTGCCGTAAAAATGAATGCATATGAAATGCCAGCGAGGTAAATATACGTAACAATAAATACCTCCAACATCACTTCTCATTTCATAGCTTTTTATTCCACAGACATTTAGTTTACTACACTAAGTTACACTGAACTGTGTAACGCCATTGATCCGAGCAAATTATAAATAGAAACGAACTGCAACGGAGTATGGTTTTGTTAGGAATTATTATTGTTGACCAAGAATGATTCGGCTATTAGGTTGTGTTTTGTGGATGGTGGAGAATGAAACTTCTGATCCATGTGGAAGTCGAACCTCTTTTAATATAATGGCAAGGATACACCTGTATTAAAATGACCCCATATCTATTGTCACTCACTAATAATCATCAGATCGAAGTGTTGTTTGTTAAGTGTAATATCATAAGGTGAAATGTGACATTTTCAGTAATTGATTCCTTTACGATATACTTTAATATTTTTGAAGAATTCCTACGGACAATATTGAGTTTAAGTGTGAAGGAATAGTGCATCGGGGTACAAATATACCGCATATTTCCACAAGATGTTCCTAACTGGATGGGTATAAACTAACTCAATGTCCTTATCAAGGAGTATAATTGAATGTTGGTTGTAAAGTCTATTCGACGAGTCGAGACATTGGAGGTAAATATTTACATGTGACCACTTGACTGCCCGGACAGGGAAACACGCTCAGTTCACGTGATCGGCTCAGAGATGATTTGAGATAGTTTATCATGCCGTAGCCGTAGAACAGACAAGTCTATACTGCGGCCCGGGTTAACTATTTACTATATAGTAACCAATATTGTCACTATATAGTAAACTACAGCATATGTAATACAGTATAATATTGCGATAGATACGGTTTTCAGTAGAATGTGTCTGACCAGCTGCTGCTAGCATGGTTGACATTCATAATTCGGCGGTCTTCAGTTTCTTCGATAATGTCATCAAGTTCCCATATTCCCACAGCAGGAGACAATACGGGTGTTATGAGTCCTGCTGAGTCAGTAGAGTTTGACATTGCGCCTACAACGGAACAACGACTGTAAAAAACCCGCGTACACACGATCAAAATTAATTCTTGCCTCTACTAAGCAGTTTAGAATTATTACTTAATTAAATACATAAACTAACAATAAGCAATACAATTGTCGCTCCGAATAAAAATAGAAACCACACTGTACAATGCAAACGATAACTTGCGCTTCACATGTAGGCTATACACAGCACTGAAGTCGGCGTATGTTCAACAGGCACAACTCTACCCACCCCTTGAGGGCAGCCCTGCAATCACGCACACAACTTCGTTTACTTCCACTGTCTCGACTCGACGAACAGACTTAGCTTGTTGAAATACAACGTGGTGTATTATATGTTGATTGATTCTTGTTTTAAGGGGAGGAACAGTGAGGTCGTCTGCCCCATATATAGGCCTATATGTTATGATATGCTAAAGATGTTCCTTATTTCTAATCACCCGTGGCTCATGATCACAAGATTCACGATCACGTAAAACTACGATTTTCCTTTTTTTAATTTCTAATCATTATGGTACTTCCTGAACCTAATATCGAATTTTTAAATCAATGTTGTACTTTGTTGAGTTCACGCCATGGTTTTCGGCCGGTGAGCCCCAGGTTCACAGTCGTACAGAGGGCAGTCGGTGAGCCTCACGCATACTCAATTGATACGTGAGTTTTCAGTTCGTGATGTTGGCCACGTGTCCTCTGTACGACTGTGAAACCGGGGCCCACTGGCCAAATACAGTGACGTAAAATATACTACAGTATTTGGTTTACGTGTCAAAATATATGTTGGCTGTAGTAGACTACCGCGGATCAAGGCCAATGAATGGAAATCTCTGTGGTGGCGTGTTGAAATACCAGGTCTATAAGTAGGCCTATATACGAGGTACGTTCAGAAAGTAAGCTCCGTTTGGTAATAAAATTAAATTGTGTACAGATACAGAAAAAATATTTATTGCACAACATTCTACACCTCTTAAACTACTTTTCCACATAACTGCCGAACTTTTGCAGGCATTTGTCATAGCGTGGCACAAGTTTTTGGATATCTTCTTCATAAAAGTTTGCCGCCGACCGTAAACGAGAGTGAAGACTCCCCTGTAAGATATGCTACCGTTTTGCCACCACTGTTAGGCAAATTGCGTGCTTACCAGGAGAACTGCGTATGTTTAGGAGTTCTCCTGACCTCATACGCAATTTGCCTAACAGTGGTGGCTAAACGGTAGAATATCTTACTGGGGAGTCTTCACTCTCGTTTACGGTCGGCGGCAAACTTCTATGAGGAAGGTATCCAAAAACTTGTGCCACGTTATGACAAATGCCAGCTAAAGTTCGGCAGTTATGTGGAAAAGTAGTTTAAGAGGTGTAGAATGTTGTGCAATAAATATTTTTTCTGTATCTGTACACAATTCAATTTT
The DNA here is from genome assembly GCA_946902985.2 of Meconema thalassinum. NCBI lineage: Eukaryota > Metazoa > Arthropoda > Insecta > Orthoptera > Tettigoniidae > Meconema > Meconema thalassinum. Next base: position 1,459,318,215 of record OX336389.2, read on the forward strand.
ATTACCAAACGGAGCTTACTTTCTGGACGTGCCTCGTATTATACTTTCCATGGCAAAATACACAATAGTTATAATGTATGGTTAGTGATTAATTATGAAAAAATACATATTACAGCAATCAAGTAAAAAACAGCCTCGCTTGGATTTGAACCACAGCCCTACGTGTGACAGTCTAGTTTCTGTTTATTTGTTTTGAAGGTACACTAAAACATGGTATTTCAAACAAAATCGGTACTGTTTCTTATGTTTTACTTGTTTCTGTTTATTTGTTTGCAGTGTTTGGTTTCTTTGAACATTGAAGACGTCACAAACACCAAGTCCCCGAGTCAGAGGAATTAAGCTCAGGAGATTGAATTCCCCATGGCCCGGCCAGGAATCGAGCCAGGGACTCTTCGGGCAAAAGCCTAGCACGCTAAGCTATTAACCACGGAGCCGGACTCTCTCGGCTAACTCGGACCGTTGCAATAAGAATGTATCAATACCCTTACTATAAGTGCCTAGCATATAATTTCTTGGAATGGATGATTTCTTAACTGAATTAAGCCTTTATTATCAACCATTTCTTACTATATTTAAATTATTTCTTTCAAAGGATTTCGTTAAATAATTTCAAGCTATTTAAATATGGACCAAGCAACAAAAATAGCCGCCATTTTGACATGTCAGTCTTAAGTGCTCGGTGCACGGCTCGGTACGGCTGCTCTGCCGATTGTACTAGTCACTGTTATACAATATAATATTCTAACATTGTGAGGTTTGAAGCCATTTTTCAGTGTTGCCTAAGTAAACAAAAGTTTGGTGCTTTTCAGTCGGTCAACACGAATGTACCCAAATAGAGCTGGGTTATGCCCTGATCCTGAAATAAATTACATAAGATTAATAAATACACTAGGATGACCAGTTTCGATCGTCAAGCGATCATCATCAGATCCATTACACTTAGGCTATAACATCTATGTTTGAGAATACAGGTGAAATATATATACAATATGTACAATTATTTAGTTGCAGTGTTGGTAATGCAACAGTCGGTGTATGTTAAATGTGGTATATCTAATGTTAGGTAAACTTCTAAAATAGTGATGAAAATCCGGAATTTGTCTGTTAGGTTTTACAAAATCAACTATGGTTATACTGAAATAATGCAAGCTTATACTTATCGAGTTGTCTCTTTAACTGGAACTTGAAGCAGTTGACGTGTTGCCATAGACACCAGTTGTAGTCGACTTAATATTCTAATATAAAATTATAATATCCAAAGGGTCACATCCTTGAGGACAGATTAAACCAGCCGCTGTTCAATAAGTGGAACAGGTGAAGCCGGGCCTTGTTGTATCATAAGTTACGGATTGGCCATCATGCTTGCATGATTCACACGGTAGGCATCTTATAATCATTTGGCCGATGACCTTGTAGTTTGGGCAACAGACGCTTTCTACACGATGCTATATATTTGCAAGATTTGGTAGAGATAAGATGATTAGTTAAGTGGTAATTTGATTTAAGCTTTGAACATTTGGGTGCCCGCCATTTCATTTTCATTAAGATGGCGGCAATATATAAAATGACACTGAGGTGCCCTTTGCTAGTGCTACATCTGTGCCAACGTTGGTTCCATTCAGTTTCATCATGTTTGAATTGACAGGGAGACATACATACATACACACATTCTCTCTCACACATACACACACACAGACACACGAACTTTTGGTCCGTGTAGATCCGATATGTCTACTTTCATTTTTTGCAAAAATCAAAAGTAGGCTATGGCCATTTGATGTTGTTTTTTGGTGGTTAGTCTTTTGTGCAACCCAGCCTTTCTCCATTCAAAAATCTTGAAAACAAACACGATTACACCGAATTGAACGAAACTTGGTACATTTGTAGCAGTAAAATATGCACCTCAGTGTTATGTATTTTATTGCCGCTATCTTAACCACAGAAAATGGTGGCCAACCAAATGTTCAAAGCATAAATCAAATGACGACTAAACTAATCATCGTATGTCTACCATAATTTAGAAACACATACCTTCATGGGGTAGGCAATTTGCACCCAAACTTAAAGTTTATCAGGCTGACAATGTCAAGATGGCAGCCGAGCGAATCATGAAAACATTACAATTGAGAACTTATAATCCAATGAATCATTGTTCACAACACTTGGTATTCAGATAGTTTTATGTTAAGACCAGAATTGTGACTATATGACCAATGATGTTACGCGCAGCCGCCATCTTGAAATTATAAAATATAAAAATGAGATGTTCAGTAAAGGGCATGCAGCCTACTTTCTCTGAAGTGTGTGGGTATAGAGATGAGTCTTTGTACTTAACAAGGAGTATGATTGAATATTCCAGTGGTTAACGTTAAGAGTTGTACCCAATATAAGACTCGTCGTTTACTAAGTTTCGTTGTAATTCGCTTAGGAATCCAGATAAATTGATTGGAACATTAGAACGGTAGGTCAATCTACCATCTTGAATGTAAGTAATTGTTGGTCTAGCGCCTTCTGTAGAGAAAGCCTTTATATGAGACTAAATATTTGCTGCGTTTCGTCATAGTAAGTGTAATAAATAGTGCAATGTTGATATGAATGTCATATATATTTATGATGGAAGCCCAGCTGTGTGCTATATGCAGTAGAATTATCTTCTGACTAAAGCAAGCGAGGTATCTTATCTATTTCTCCCATCTTGCTAAGTTCCATGTTAATAAATTGTGCAATTGAATCCTGAGTTGAAGTTTTAATAGTAGACAACTATCTTGAATATAGTGCAAGGTTGTTCATTTGCCTTTGGTATACAAAGCCCCTTTTACGGTTCTACAATAATGCGAACTTGAGATATAGTATCTCTAAAATATATAATTGTTTGTTGGTATAATTTATAATAAATTCATGATGGCTATTGCACATTATATTCAGTGTGATATTCCTATGAACATCGGTAGTGAGGCCTTTTATATGGTATTCTACACTTTCCAAATTTCGTGTTAATTGTGCAATTGTATCGTCAGGTAGCCTAAATATTCAAGTCATAAGAATACACCATCGTGAAAATATGGAGTTGATGTTCTTTAGACTTGGTCACAGAAAGCCACTTATAAGGTTCTACAGTACTGCAAATTTTCCTTGTTGTATCTTAAAAACGCTTTGAGTTATTTATTATCATATTCTGTATTTATAAGATGGCCGCTGCGCGTTGTATTCAGTGTGTTGTTCTTATGGATTACTTACTTATTTTAAATGATGGCAGTTTAGGATGCCCAGAACATAAGAACAGTGATTCCGTAGATTCAAGATAGCGGCTAGATGCACCATTAAAATAAGCTAATTAGTAAACTGTAAATTGCACAATTGAGGCGAAACTAGGTAGAAGAGGAGTATTATATAAGTGGCGGCAGTAGTGTTATAGATATGTAAATCACACTGAACATAGCACGCAGCGGCCATCCTGAAATTCATATTTTATTAATACATAATTTTCTATGTTTTGGAACTATAATAAGGACAATTTGTGGTAAGGTAAAATCGTATATAGAGTATTGTAAGCCCAAAGCAAAATAACAGTGACTTTGAGTTTTCAAAATGGTGGCTGGGCGTAGTATTAAAACGTAATGGTAAATCATTCAGAATGCAATTGCCTAATTAAATCGAAATTCTTATCGTTTATCACAGGAACAATCAATCATAGACTTTGATAAGGACAATGAATTATAACTGTACCCAAACGTTTAAGGGAAAGTAGGCTAGAGGATTGTTCTTTACAGAGCATCTAATTATTTTACGTATTGAAGTCCCCGTATCTTGGACATCCTAATACACTAGAATATAAAACTTAGCCCAATTGGGTCGCAAGTAGTTTCTTTCATTTCGGTGGGACAAACTAACAAACAAACGAAGAGACAGGCATACAGTACATTTTATATAAAAAGATACATGTGTTGTTCTCTTAAAGTACACAGTTTTAGGAAAATACAAACTATATCCTTAAGGGACAATTTTAGTGTGACGGTGAAAAACCCAATGATGAAATTCATCCATGATTATCTCCATGTGCACGTCATGTGAATGGAAACTTCCTTGAAATATTTGGGATTATTTCAAATATATGCAAACAGTGCATGTTTGATAAAAATATGATTATCTCTGGAACCATACACCTGATGTTCATGTGACATTAACTGCTTATAGCATATGTGTGTAGTAATAGGTGATGGATTCACAGAGCCCTGGGTACATAAGTTCTTATCTGTATAATTATTATCGTTGCGAGTGTAAACAATTATGTATCGGTGCATTATTTTTAAAACCATCCATGCTATTAAGCCAAAATTCAGTTTCCAGCTTCCGTAGTGTCTGTATTGTAAACCTAACCTTCAAAATTGTAACATTTTCGGTATTCTATATGCAAATTTAAGAAAGGAATCAATTGAAAAGAAAAGAATAATGAGCCTTTCATTTAAAAGAATAATTTTCTTTTCCAGTGTTTAGACATTATTATTTAATTTTAAAGAATTAACGCATTATACATACATAGTATGCAAAGTTGCGAATTTCATGTCAATGGTGCTGTTAATTCCAGAGATAAGGCATCCTTTGTACGAAACAAACATTATTAGTGGGAAAATGAGTTCAAAGTGACGTGTGTACCTGCACGACTTCCGTTCTTCTAAAACATCCCAGACTTGTAGCCTTCAGTTCCTGCCTCTTTCTCCTCGTCTTGGTGTGTCATATTCCTTCTTCTTTTCTTCATTACTAGTCCATATTAATGATTGTCTTCCGATATTCCCAATTACTACACTTCCACTAGCAATATCAATAAGACTATACAGCAAAAGCGATAATATGAAAAGCACATGTCATATGAGCACTCATTAACAAATATTCAGTAGCAAAGAATATAAAGCCTCATCTCCAAAAGTATACTGGTTCTATCTAATGGACAAAATACGAACTACTGTCAAGCTTAGGAAAGAGGGTTAATTTGAATCCAGATAATTTTTACTAAATCCCGCGAAAGGTGAGAGAACTGGGACTTTTAAACGCCACGCATAGCTTACAGCATGATCTAAGAGCCATAACAAACTAATTGGGATGTCATCATGAAATAAGTTGATTTTGATAAGGCAATATAAATGAGCGAATAGAAAATATTGGATATTTCTTAGGCAAACGCCACCTTAAAGTTGACCCTAATAGCTTATGGGTTACTTCTACTGCTATAACGTCACTCACGAAACTCGAATGGCATGGGAAGAAAGCCTGTTAATTAGTCAGTGTGTCAGAGGCCATCGACCTGTGTCGAGAAATTGACAGCTGTGAAATTCGCCACCATGACAATGTGTGTGAAGTGCGTGGTAATGAAGAATCGTAGTGCACGATAACCGCACGTGGCAGGCTGTGAACTGGGAGATTAATAGCACAGACGCCGCCCAGGGGCGTCTAATTCATCACTCCTCCGTTTCCAGGAAATGCGAAATACTGTAGCATCCTTGCACATTTGTAGAGCATGTTAGTAATATTTAAGGCTTATCGAACTCAAATGTGGCAAGTGCTAATGTGATTACAATTAATCACATGGATGCACTTCTGCTAACTCTTAACGGATCGTACATCCACTCTAAAGGCTCTCATCATAATCTTGGCTTTTTGTATATTCAATTCTTCTTCTTCTTTCTTCGATTCGGCCAACTAGGGACCACGTCAGTTCAACTGTCTCTTCTTCCGAGCTCTAACTACCGCCCAGTGTTCCCGCATTCGTCTCCGGTGTTGTTCTTTTCTCTCAAGGGACCACGCCTTCCCTGTCTTCAGCTTCGGCTTTTCCTGGAAACCCTTGTGCGTACGTAGTTTTTCCTGAAGTGGAACACGCTCCTGGATATCTTTAGGGGAAATTTCCATTTCACATAGATCTTTCCCAACTTCCGTACACCATGCCCCTTTGGTTTTCTTATCTTGAAAGTACGTCAATATCCGTTTTGATATCCTGCCTGGGATCATTCGTGACACGTGGCTATAAAGGCAATCCTTCTTTTTCGAATCGTGTCACTGATCTTCTCCACGTGCTTGTACAATTCGTGGTTGTGACGTCTTCTGTACTCGCTGTTTTCTTTGATGGGACCCAGGATTTTTCTTAAATCTTCCTTTCCTTAGCCTCTAGTTTTTCCATTAGACCTTTCTTGTTCATTATTAGAGTCTCAGCCGTATACAGAGCCTCTAGTCGAATAACAGTGCAGTAATGTCTAATTTTAGCGTTTAATGATATTGATCTCTTATTGTAGATGTCTTTAGTCAGGTTGTATGCCATTTCAATTTTATTAATGCGAGACATGAAGGCTTCTTTCTCTGACAGGTTAGGCTCTATCCGTTCACCGAGGTATTTAAACATTCCTGCCTTCTGAACATTTCCTAGTCCGACCACCAATAATATTCAATTCTTATTATTATAAATATCATAATCATCAAGAAAGACCATTTCTTGTTATATAACGCAATGTTACGTAATTCAGGTTTAGTATTATTATTCATCGCACGGGCCATATGATTACATGCCATTCCATTTATCATCAGGGTTATATATTAAGTATTTTAGTTATCAAACATTATAGTTAGACAATAATTAGCATTTTATTCCATATCCTTGTATAATATATTATTCAGAACAGAGGGTAGGATTTCGACAGTCAGACAGGAAAGCTTATATATTTCATCAGCTCAGTTCCTGCTAGAAAGAAGCCAAGCTACGGGGCCCATGAACTCTGTATTGCGCACTAAAATCTACCTTCGGGTGTGTGTTCGGGGAATCTTCGGGATTAGCGTGTAATCACGAAACCAGGTTCGGAAATATTCGACAAGATTTGGCGCTATTTATTTAAACATCGTTCGTATCCAGATGATGCTTACACCTGATTGGACTTTAGTTGCGCGTAAGATTGTCTGACCGTATATAGGCGGAGAGATGTTGTGAACACACATTTTTTGACTTCTACAAACGTTACATCGAGTACTTCATGTGCCACAATACTTCGTCAGTGTCTTCAAATTCATCTTTTTTGCAGTCTGCAATGTGAAAATTACGAGAGTCTGTGTCGCGAGCACCTCAGTGAACTTATCAGTCTGTGATATTTGTAATAACGAGAGCTTGTATGTTAGATTAAGTTGTAATATATCACACTCGCCATGTATCAATTAAGTAAGCTACCAGGAAAACGCTGCACTAATTAGTCTTCTACATCTGTGGGTTAGTTCAAGAAACGTACCGTACTCCATGAGGTCAAGTAACAGCTTTAGGGTGAGTGATCAAGTTTGTAAGCATTGGCATCATCTTACTCACGAGAAGAAAGGTGAAGTTGGCTCTTTCCCACTAGGGGAGCGACACAGTGCTCTGTTCTGAATAACGAAGGGTGTGGTCATCTTTGCACAGATGGATTCTTGATCTGAGTTTTATAAGTCCCTTCCAAATTACCTCACTTTATAGAGCAGGGTTGTCAAAGTCTGAGTGTCCATGGTTCAACTCTCACATACATCAGGAATTTTACTTTCGTTCCATTCAGTTTTATGGCTAGTACACTTTGTTCAACACACGTTCCAATAGTTGAAGGCCTCCCTAATCACCAATGTGGTATTGAACATCCAATTTCTATGACTTACTTTTCCACAGTGCTTTTACTTTATATTCGAGGACGTTCAAGGAATGATATTGTTATATATCAAAAAACTCATTTTACGAAACTGCACTCCGTATTCCACACTATCATACCAAGATTTGACTATGTGGTTATCACACTTTCGTGCAAGTACTGTGCAAGTTCGTCTTTCGTGAATTCTGAATAAATGCTGAATTATTCTTTGTCAAGGAAGATGGTCACAATTAATCTCAAATGTATTACTAAATAATTTAAGTCAACTGAAGATTTCAATATTTACATAATTAATGTGCTTTAGATGGCTCGTCCTAATGCACTGAACGCAATTATCAAGCAATCCCAGCTCCTAACTACCTTGAGTTATGGAAGCTCACAGCCTTCATGGTCGACACTGACACATGCTGTGACGACTTGCGTGCCCCAACCCAATATGTATTGGCTCCTTAGATCTTAGGGCCAGATACGCTCACACAAAATATTGATAAAATATCAGTCAGTTACTGGCAATATTCCTTTTAGAAAACTTCACAAAGACGATTTACAATATTGTAATTTTATAGCTGTTGTCGTACCGTATTCATGTAACATAATTCAGGCAAATGTAAAGCTCTTATATCCACTGAAAGTACTGCCTTCAAGTGCCGCACGGTGTATTTTATCGGACAGTAGAAGGTTGAATCGCTCCAAACAGATTGATGCTTCAGATTACTAAAAGAAGAGGTAGTGAGATGAGAAGTTTACAACTCCCAGGTATGCATGCGTTTCACATACGAACCCATACACATATCCTTAATCGCTCTTAAAACTCATTTCAAGGTTAATTTAAATGTATTAAAATAGAAAATCAACATTTAATCCAAAGTCGAGGTAGTATTCTTGTCATCACATAGTTTCTCCCTGCACTGCATACGGTATATCCGAAATATTAGATTAGACAGCGGAGAAGGGGAAGAATGTGAAACTCGACCTGGAGCAGCTATTAAATGATGCAGGACCGGCAGACATGCACGCCAAATTCGAGGCAAGCCTCGCGGTTATTCCCTAAAAATAGCTAATTCTTTTAAAATTTTAACTGAAGTGAAAGAGAATGAAGTACTCTCAGCGGTAATGGCGCATTCAGGACATAATATTCAAAATGTGAGGGCGAGTAATCAGTATTTTAAATATTATCCTGCTCAGTACATAGGCACTTTGGCCACATAATATCTCGCATGTCTTGTCTAGTATTCACAACCATGCTCAGTATCCAGTTCCGTACTTTCAACACTACACTACTCAGAATACAGCACTTCCAGAACTATCCGGATCAGCATTCAGTATTTTACCTACTACTCTACTCAGTATTAGCTTTCAAATTGTGAGGTGATTACTCTGCCATGACTTTTTTCTTCCTATGATCTTCCACTTTATTGCATATCAACAGTTTGATCGCAAAACAAGAGTGTGTTATTGTAGAAGAGAATTCTCCCCAACAATATAGTCAATTTTCGGATGTGGTTGTAAATGTGACACATTAGTAAAAAACAATGCTCATTTGCTGAACATACGCCGGGGACAGACTGCATTGTAAACACAGCAAGGGAATAGAGGTTGGAAGAGCCCATATGATTTTTAACAGAAGCTCACACACAATGCATAATTTACGTTAAAATGGAGATGTTATATTTGTTATCATAATATGAATGATGAGGCCTGCAACCTTCTCCTTATGGACCAGCCCCATGGAGGGAAACTAAGAGTCAGGAGGTCACACGTTCCTTCCAATGCAAAACGATGCTAGAGAAAAAAATAGATCTAATATCTCCTAGGTTAGAAACATGAGTACATACTTGAATTCGTCCAACACTAACCAGCATGTTTAGACAATAAAAAAGCATATGCATATTACATTTATTTTGTATTTTACTGTACTTAATGACCACTAACTTGCCCTTGAAATCATGGAGAACAGTTAAAAGAGTCTTTCAAACAGAACAAGTGGGTCGCATATTATGTAATTGTTTTGGAGGAATAATGAATATGAAATAGTGATTCTTTGTTTACCTTGTGGAAGTGATAAAACCAAATTATATCAAACGCTGATGCACAACCTTCCGAGTAAGGAAGAGGTGACATCAAGAAGGTGGCCATACCTACCACTCCAAATCTAAACTAGTTGTTCTGTTAGTGAAAGCGCCTACTCCAAATAGAGAATGGCATCTCCAACCGTTCGGGATATTAAATTTAGCATTTAGCATTACGTGCTGTTGGAAGGCTGCTAACAACATATTACCTATTACATAACCTATTTAGTGGGAAAATTGTTATGAGATTCCGGCAGAGATTTCCTTTTGAGGCCAAGACTTCAAAGTAACTATTATTGAAGCTGGTATTAGCCCTTCGTGATGTGAATTTAGAATATAGGCAAGAAGTGTCTTGGATTGGTATTTGGAAAACAGAAGCATTGATGATAGACTTGACAAATAATTTTGTAAATACCTCAAAATGTTACAAAAGATCATTCTGTCATCGAGGAGATATTTTCTGCAAATTAAGACCGAGACATAAAACACATAAAAGAATTTCGAATATTTTCAATTTATATACTCGGAATAAAAAGAAATCCTCCGTAAACTAAAGTACAATACTATTAGTTATGCCAGTCTTATTAAACACTGTCATGATTGTGAAATGAAGCACAAATGCACAAAAACCAATATAGTTATTGAATAGTCTTAACACCGTCAGGAGTACCTATTAATGAACGTACCATGAATATTAGTTTCTCAGTTGCATTTCAAACCAATGTTAATGCTAAAGGCATATGGAACTGTGTGCGATTATTATTTACTAAACTGGACAGCAACACTGTTCTCAGTGGGCCATCGCATGACACCCCTTCTCTAAATCTGATAGACACATGAACACTATAAAATCCTGCCCTACCATTTGAATACAAATACAAAAATTGTCAATACAGATGCTAATTTGTACGATCACAATCATGTCTTATTATGGCATTTGTCTAACACAGACTCTTTGTATCCATTTGGAGCTATGTAATATACAGCCCACGGACACAGTGCCGGCGGAGTTAAATCACGGTGCTTTGCTGTGAGGGACTAGGTCTACAGCAAGTTTTGAATTACCACGATGGAATATTAAGTGGAAGTTTCTCTTAATTACCAGTTTGAAATCTGCACTAACTTGTAAGCATAGTTGTAATTGAGTTTCTAAAATCCTGTTAAAATTACATAATGCATCTCGTATAGGCTATGGGTAAGTTCTTCATATGACAGAATTAAGTCAGCGATTATGGGTGTAAGCGAGAGGGTGGAGAGAGGTATTTTCTACGTAGCCAAGCTCAATTATAATACGTTATTAATATTAAATATGTATCAAAACAAAATTATATGCGTACGAAGTTAACTCCAAAGTTATGAAATGACGTGGAAACAATTGTCAAATGAGCAGGATAAAACTTACTCTCAGCTCCATATCAGGATCTGATAGCTGTCGTTTGATGGTTTTGTAAAATTCAAGAGGGCGTCAGTTCAAAATTTTAAAAGCATATATTTATTTCTCGTATCCCATTCAAGCGATCAAAGAGAACTTAAGTGTAATGAACCATTTTAATAATCATTCTATAATGTCACTAAATTCTATATTTTCATTTTACTATCTTATGGGAGCCGTGCATTTCACTTTTCTTAAAATGAATTCCTATGACTCCTTTCTGAAAGATGCCATCACGCGGGAAGAGTCATAATTAAAGATACAGAACGTTACATATTCTAACATGCAATTTTTTTTAGTTGTGATGGTAGTGATTTTTAGGGGCCATCTGTCTTAATTTTCATTTCTAGGTATCGTAAATTAAATGTATTATAAACATGTTCATTTCTGAATATTCATTAATTTACTGTTGTTTTATTGAACCGGTGATAAACCAGTACTATGAATTACATATTCTGGTACACAATTCCTTAGAGTTGTATTGATGTATTGTAAATAACACTCTCTTGTGACTTTGGACACATATATTACTTGGTGTGTTGGTGTGATTTATCCGAAGTACCCATGAAAGACACGACAAGCTCTTGTACCACAGTATGACCACTTTATGGTTTTTATATTTTCTTAAATTACTACAAAATTTGTCTCCCACAAGTCCAACCCCTCCTCCACGTGGTGGGAGACGGGCAACGGCATGAAGTAGGGGATTGCCGGTAGGGGTGAAGTACAGTGGGGACTTTGTGTGCCCCGGGACCGCTACGGTAGCTGTGAAGGCTCTATGGGAACCCTGAAAAGTGACGGCTGACGGGGCTCTGGTGATGCTACGATAGGCCTAGCAAGCCAGTAGTGGATATCATATTTGCTTTCAAACCAGGAACAGGCCTCGGAAAGGACGGATGCAAACGACGACGACCCGGATATGCTAATGGACTACGAGTTGGGACATTAAACATACAGACACTGACAGGAAAAGTGGAGGAGATTGTAGATGTGATGGAGAGAAGAAAACTGGATGTACTGGGCTCGGCAGAAACAAGATGGAAAGGAGAAGGTCGCAGAGAACTGAGGAATGGGTACCGGTTGTACTGGAGTGGGAACAGTGAAGGAAGGAGCAGCGGAGTAGGAGTAGTTGTGAGAGAAGGAATGAAGGAAGAGGTAAAGGGAATAAGTGACAGGATCATGAAGTTCAGAGTAACTGTAAAGGGAAGAAGCCTGGAGATAGCCCAGGTATATGCCCCTCAAGTTGGATGTACAGCTCAAGAGAAGGAAGACTTTGAGGAGGAGTTACAACAGCAGTTGAATGGTCAGAGCATCATTGTCATGGGAGATTTGAATGCACATGTAGGAAGTGAAAGGCAAGGATATGAAAATGTATTGGGAGCAGAAGGATGGGGCAGCAGGAATGAAGAAGGGAGAAAGTTGCTGGATTTTTGCAAGAGAAACGGTTTAGTGGTAGGCAACTCCTGGTTCCGGAAGAAAGAAAGCCACAAGGTAACGTGGTACAGCAGTGATTTAACAAAGAAATCTTTGGTAGATTACATGCTCTACGACTGGGAAATGAAGAGAAGTGTCAGAGATATAAAGGTAATACCATCAGAGGCCTTAGATAGCGACCACAGAATACTTGAAATGAACCTGGGAGTTGTTAAGGATAGCAAGAGGACTGAGTACCAGGAAAGGAGAATCAAAGTATGGAAACTCAAGGAAAAGGAAGTCAAGGAAGAATTCCAGAAGATAATAAGGGAAAGGATGCCAACAGACAATCCTAAAACAGGGGAAGAGGAATGTAAGCAATTCAAAAACACAATGGTGGAAGCTGCAGTGGCAGTATGTGGAAGAACAAGCAACAGAAAGCGGTGTAAAGAGACACCATGGTGGAATGAGAGAGTAAAAGAAGCTGTGGGAAGGAAGAACAAGGCTTTCAGAGTGTGGTTCCAGGAAAGAACTGATCTGGCAAGGGAAGATTATAAGATAAAGAAGAAAGAAGCAAACAAGATTGTCGCAGAGGAGAGGAAGAAGTGGATGGTAAAGTGGACAGAGATGATGGAGGAAGACAGCAGAGGTAATAAGAAAGTTCTTTATGGGATGGTCAAAACTAAGAGAAGAGGTCTGCGAGAGGATGTGGTAATGATGGACAAAAACAGAAATGAGGTACACAACAAAGAGACACTCAAGACAGTGTGGAAAGAGTACTTTGAGGATTTGCTGAATCCAAATGGTCATAGGGAGGAAGACAATGTATTGGAAGATGGAGAAGACAGCACAGGAATGGAAAAGGACCTGACTTGGAGAGAACTGGAAATGGCTATAGACAAGATGAAAGGAGGAAGGGCACCAGGTGTGGATGAAGTGAGTGTTGAAATGGTGAAGGCAGCAGGGGAGGTTGGGAAACAGTGGCTGTACCGTGTGATGAGGGTGATATGGAAGGAGAAAAAGACCCCAGAAGATTGGAAGAAAGGATTAATTGTCCCAATATTTAAGAAAGGAAGCAGAAAGGAGTGCAGAAATTACAGGGGAGTCACACTCATACCTCACTGTGCCAAGATATTTGAAAATATATTAGAAAGTAGAATACGAACCAAAGTGGAAAGAAAATTGAGAGAGGAACAGTATGGATTCAGACCTGGGAGATCAACAATGGATCTCATATTTTCAGTGAGACAGCTCCAGGAACACCACTACGGATTAGGAGAGGATCTGTTGATGGCCTTCCTGGACATCGAAAAGGCCTATGATAGTGTGTGTAGGGAGAAGGTTTGGAAAGCAATGGAAAACATGGGAGTGGAAAAAGAGACTGTAGGCAGAGTGAAGGAGATGCATTGTGGAAGTGTGAGTTGTGTGAAAGTTGGAGGGGAAAGAACAGACTGGTTCAGACAAATGAGTGGCCTGAAACAGGGTAGTGCGCTGTCACCCCTTCTCTTTATTGTGGTTATGGACGAGGTAATGACACGGATAGCAGGAAAGATAGGAGAAGATAAGCTGAAAGCAATGGTGTTTGCAGATGATCTCATGGTCTGGGGAAACAAGGAGGAGGAAATTCAGGAGCAACTGAAGGCTTGGGAAGAAACATTGGGAGAGTACGGATGGAAGTTCAACATCAGTAAATGTGAGATCCTGTTAACGACCAGGAAAAAGGACAGACCAATGAGTGGGATAACACTTGGAGGTGGACAGCTGAAGAAGGTGGAAAGTCTCAAGTACTTGGGAAGTATAGTGGAGGAAAATGGGAGAAATGACAAAGAGATTACGGAACGTGGCAGACAGGCAGAAGCATTTCTGAGAAGCATTAGGAACTTAGTGTGGAATAAAGATGTCCCACAAAAAAGCAAGGAAGTGTTATACAGAAGCTACTATATCCCGATACTGACCTATGCTTCAGAATCGTGGACAATGAAGAAAAGAGACATAAGCAGAATACAGGCAGGTGAAATGAAGTTCCTGCGAAGTAGGATCGGAGTAACAAGAAGAGACAGGGTGAGGAATGAAAAGGTCATGGAAATGGTGAAAGAGGAGCCCTTGCAAGGTAGGATTGAGACATCAAGGCTGAGGAGGTATGGACACTTGAAGAGAATGGATGAGAAGAAGATTCCCAAGAGGATACATGAGATGCAGATGCAGAAGAATCGACCAAGGGGAAGACCAAGAGCTAGATGGCTGAAAGGAGTGGAGGAATGTGTCAAGAAGATAGGCGAGGACTGGACCAGAGTGACAGCGGAGAGGTGGTGGGAAGAAAGAACTAAGTGGCGAGGCTTATGTTCCAAACAGACCCAGCCTGGGGCTGGAAACTGTACAAGATGATGATGATGACTACAAAATTTGGATATTGAGTTTTACTGTAAGGTTGAACTTGTCACTCTATATTTAATTACGATGTACGTCATGTGCCAAACGTTATTTAGTCTACCACACGGAAATTCCGTTTAATATGCGGGAGATACCTGTAGAATGTGTGAAAATTGGTTGCATAGTTCATCATGGAATTGCTTGTAAATTGTAACATGAGACCCTGTGGAGTAACAAGTGTTGCCATTTGGTACTCGACGCATTGCACGGTATTTAACTAGAAGTCTATAATCTCCCTAGCTGAAACACAATAAGTTAGTAATTTGACTCTAAAAATTAACCTTAATTCCTCTGGGCATATTTTTACGGAGGTTTTTATATACTGTACCAAAATATTATATACTAGGGATGTCTCATAAGTAATGTCGTTCTTGAAAGAAAATCTTGTTTAAAAAGTTTTCTGACAAGAAATTAAAACATTCTTCAAAGTAGAGACCATCAGATTCTATGGTCTTCAGCCATCTTTCAGCGAGGTTTCTTATCCCGCGACGGTAGCAGTCTCTGGCTTTTAATTTGAAGAATTCGGTCAGACCCACTTCCAAAATTTCTTCCACGCAAGAAATGGGCCTTGGATAGAAAACGATGGTAATTTTTAGCAGGATCAGGACTGTATGCTGGATGTGGTAGAAGTTCGACTCCTCCCAATTCCTGATCTATTGCCATGGTTGTTCGTGCAGTATGAGGTCTCGCATTGTCCTGCTGCAAGAAAACTCTATTTCGGTTATCTAATACTGGTTATTTGCGTCTCAAAATTTCATGAACTCACTCCAGTTGTTGAGAATAAAGATCCACATTGACTGCACGCCCATTTGGAACATAATCCCAGTGAATCACTCCTTCAAAATTCCACCAGACGCACATCACATTGGGGCCGAACCGATCCTTTTTAACGATGACTTTGGCAGGTTGACGGTGACTGAGCCACCGTTTTGAGGCGGCAGCGTTGCGGTAATAGAGCTATTTTTCATCACATGTGACAATTCTGCTGATAAATCTATCAACCATGGGGTTACCGATAAGCTGACGACAGATATCCACTCTACGTTGAGCCTGTTCAGGGGTCAACTCGTGAGGTACAGATATACAGCTTCTGTTAATTTTTTCAAGTTTCTTAATCTGGCGATGTATGGCACCTTTTGATGCACCAAGTTCTTTTGACAGCCTACGAGTACTTCTTTTCGGATTTTCTTCCAAAGCTCTGTGTGTATTCTCAATATCCCATAGTTCAGGTCTTCCAGAACGCGGTAAATCTCTAGTGTTTTCTTCGCCGGTGTTGACACGTTGGAACTATCGTAGTGCCACACACTCACTAACCTCACCTTCTCTTTCCACTACACATATTCATCGAACCGCGGCAGCAGCTTTGTAATCTTGTTTCCAGAAGTGCTTTAGAAGAACCCTAACCTCCAACTTCGTAAGTTCAATTTGTGATTTTGTATCAACAACTGACGACTGATATACAGGCTGAACAAAAATTGCCGCACTTGGAGGTCGGCATGCGATTCCTCATCCAAATGCAAGACAAAAGTTTCAATAGCAAAATCGGATCGGGTGCTGTTTGAAAACACAAGTATGAAAACGAGAAGCTGGCAACACTGTCACATCCTGCAGTGCATCGGAATTTACAGAGAAAGCTCCGGCAGAGCGCCGAGTTCCTGCGACCTGCTTTTGGCCACGCTGCATGCAGTTACAGCGTTGTCAGAGCCTCGTTTCTTAACACGCATTTCTGTTAAACCTATTGGCGGGACTAGGTTTTGCAACTTAAACTTTTGTCGTGAATTTCGACGAGGAACCCCATGCCGACCTCCAAGTGTGGCATTTTTTGTTCACCTTGTATACTCGCAATATACGCAGTTCTAGTCATGGCCTCTTGTATACAGCATTGGCGCACCAAAGAAAACCAATTCTATCGTATAAAAACCTAACTAAAAAAAACGACATTACTTATGAGGCATCCTAATAGTTCTGTAGTTTCCTTGAAAGTTCTGGAATGATGTGAGCAATAGCCAAATAAACAGGAGTAACGCTCGAGAGAGACCACACAAATTGAAAGGTGAAACAAGGCAATTAAAACAGTAGATATCATCTGCTGTCGGCAACACCCAGGAGACCTCATTGACACACATTTTGTTCCTTGATGAAAGAAATATCAACGCAATTCTCTTCGAGACACATCCTCTTCAAAAACCACTCTAATACATGAAAGATTGGATTTGACACACGAAAGGCATCCATTGATTTTCGATATAAGCTGCGAAGGAAAGGGCTCGTTCCAAAAGAGAAGATTTTAGAAACCAGTAAGGCGGCTAAAAGTTCGATTCGAATTGGGGTATCACTGACAGGCTGCTTTCTGTTCTACATGGTAGTGGAATGTTTTAAACAGTATAGAAGAAGCTTATCCCTGAGGTTAGAATATTTATTTGCGGAATATCATGACTTTTTCCTCTAATTAACCTATATATGCGGTGAGTACCAGAAACCCCCAAATAGATTTTGTTGGACTTGTTAATTTACATCAGTACATACTGCATATACACAGGCTTAGAATCACAAACACAAGATTATTACTAAATAATCATGTGAAAAATAAGTAACATTAAGCGCTGATAATTTATTTATTTATTTATTTATTTATTTATTTATTTTGCGAAAGTAGTATTCTATCGGTTCAGTGAGTCAACATATGAAGTAGAATTTGGCAAGATTGGGCTAGCATCGATTGTCTTGTCGCTGGGGCGTGTTCCTAGATTTCATTACCACACTTTCCTGGTTTCCCGAGCTAACTTCGACTCCCACCTGCTGTGATTGTAGACGAGAATACATATCTGGCGCCACGTTTCAAATTCTGTCTAATTGAAATATCTCGCAACAACTTTCAGACTACTCTCATCCAGAAGTTAACACTATGAATAAAATAGAATTTATGTAAGGCTATGCTTCTGGTTGATAAATAATATTGTAAAATATATTAATTAAATTAAATCCTTGACTCAATAGCAGCCGATAAAATACTACTACTGCAACTACTACTACTATTACTACTACTTCTACTACTACTAATAATACAAGTAAACAAAAAATTAAATATATATCAAGTGAAAAAAATAATAATATACGGAAAATCAAATGTGGGCTATACTTAATAATAATAATAATAATAATAATAATAATAATAATAATAATAATAATAATAATAATAATAATAATAATAATATATTTTTTTAGGGGAAGAAATGCATTTACGCACAGAGTGTCGGGCTCCTGCTCCTGAGTAGCAGACTACCGACTAAAACTCCCCCGTTACTTCTGAACACTAGCCTGGAACCGTTTATCACATTACTTCAGGCTAGAGTCATTTTATATTTGCCTGTAGGGCACTCTTCCGTAATGAATCATCTTCAGTGGCGATCCAGATCCGTCTTCTTTGTTCGGAGGATATCATCAACAAAGCATGCTACCAGTTTCCAGTTTTCCTCATTTTGTAGCATCACTGCAACAATATTGTCCGGGGATATCTCTACATCAATGTGATCTTGAAGAGACTGCCTATTTTGGACCCACCGTCCACAAGAGAAGAAGGTGTGATTAGCATTATCTAATTCGTTGATACAGTAGATGCAATCTGATGAATCCACCTTCCCCATCTTCTTAAGATGGGAACAGAAGTACCCATGGCCAGTCAAGAACTGAGTGAGATAGTAACCAACCTCACCATGTTTCCTCTCTGTCCAAACCTGCACCTGAGGGATCATTCTCTTAGTCCATTGGCTTTGATCTCCTTGCTCCCATTTGATCTGCCAGTTATGAAAGGTTTGTACTCTTGCCGATCGTCTTGCATTTTGTAAACCCATATCAGATTTCCTCAAGTAAATGTTCTTGCGTTCTTTCGCAAGAAAAAAAATCGGAATAATCCCGGCAATAACGAGAACTGCTTCCTCAGAGACCGTGCGATATGCAGATGCCACGCTCAAAGCACCTCGCCTCTGCACTTGCGCCAGTGACTTCCTATAAATTTCCTTATCCAGGGCATCCACCCATATTTCCGCTCCATACAGCAGAACTGAATGGATAGCTGTCATCAATAGCCCTCTTACTAGATTTTGGCCCACCAACATTGGCCATGAGCAGATTGAGGGACGTTACTCCTCTGGCTGCCTTATCTGCAGTCCGTCTAATCTGTTCTCCAAAATTCATTTTACTGTAGATCATGATGCCCAGGTATTTTGCTGCTGGCTGCGTCTCTACTTGAATTTGTCCTACCTGTATTGAAACTATTGTCTGAATTCTCTTCTTTGTTAGGATGACAATTTCCGCCTTACTAAGTGCTAGAGACAGACCATGTTCCTCCATCCATCTATTGATATTGCGCATTACCATATTGAGTCGCAACTGTGCCTGCTCGACACTTCTTCCTGCTACAAGAGCAGCAACATCATCTGCATATCCTACTAGAATAGTTCCTTCAGGCATTTCAAGCCTCAACAAGCTGTCGTATGTAACATTCCAGAGATCAGGTCCTAGAATCGAACCCTGGGCAGCCCCAGCCGTGACTTGTACTCTACGGATCCCTTCTGTAGTATCGTAGAACAGAGCACGATCCTTCAAGTAAGAGTCTAAGATCCGAAGGAGATACCTTGGAACATGGAATGAAAATTCTAGAGCATCCATGATATCTGTCCATTTGACCGAGTTGAAAGCGTTTTTAACATCCAGTGTAACAAAGAGAATCACCCGGCGAGAGTAATGATTATAACTCTCCGCTCTTCATATTTTATCGGCGACTTCTTGCACTGCATCCAGTGTCGACCGGCCTACCCTGAATCCAAATTGTCTTGGTGATAAATCGCCGGCTGCGATTATTGCTTCAAGCAATCTCCGTCTTATGAGTTTCTCAAATAGTTTGCCTGTTGTGTCAAGCATACAAAGTGGGCGGTACGATGATGGTAACTCAGGGTCACCCATGCCCTTACTAATGAGCAATAAGCGACAGAAAGCTAAAGATTCCTGCTTTCAAGCACACATTGAACATTCTCAACAATAACAACAACATATCTTGATCAACTATTATTTTCAGAACCTCATTAGGAATCCCATCCGGCCCCGGAGCCTTGTTGTTCCGTAAAGAATGCGTTGCAACCCGAAGTTCATATTCAGTAAACAGTGGGAAATCTACATCACTTTCAAAATTCCTCTCAGGTCTTGTGGGATGAGTTGGAAAAAGGGTTTGAACAATGGTGTTCATAATATCATCCTCCATGATGCACGATGTTCTGTGACTTCCAAGTTTCTGTGTTACAATTTTGTAACCCAAACCCCATGGATCAGTGTCAATATCTTCCTGAAGCTTTCTCATGAACTACCCAGAGTTTACTCTTTCGGTGGGCGATCCGTGACTCTGCTAACTTAACCTCACTTATCGGGCTAGCACGCCAATGGATTTGTCATGAGACTTTTTAACAATGTACCCTGGTATATATTGAGACCTTATGGCATATTGCATATCCATCTAGTCTCAAGTTTGTATTTCCAACATTAATTCTATACGCAGACCGGCACAGCAGATGCAGAGTACAGAGGCGGCGAATACTTTTATTGGATGTGTGCAGAGACGTGTACGAAGAATAGCAGGAGGGTTGAGTGGTCATAAATGCACTTAGCAGGTTTCCAGGGTGTGCCGAGGGAGGACATTGTACCATGAGAAGACGAGCGAGGGTAGGACAGGCAGGTCGTTGAACGCAGGAATTTGTGTGGGAAAATTGCAGTTTGGCAAGGTCACAGCTCCAAGTTTTGGTGCCGCCCAAATGTGACCTACTTAAGAATTAATGACCGGAGAGCAATGAGAGTTGCATGTATGGAAGCGGGAGACTCTCAGCCTCCCAGAAATGTAATTTGATGCAATTTGGATGTAAGGCTGATTTAATTCAGTATAAAATGCCTGATATGGGGGCGTTTCAGCATCAGCCAATGAGGGGATAAGCGTCACCAAGCCGTGTTTGGCGCGTAAATTGGCAGACAATGAGGGATGATTACGGAGGTTATTTGATAAGGAGTCCACGATCGATTCTTGGAAAGGATATCACCAATGAGACATTGAGATTGCGATGAGTGCAGTGATATAAGTCAATTTGGGACAGAGCTATTATTTTTGGAAACAAATCTCATATTTCCCCCTCCTACGGCAGGTTATGCCTCAAAAACTTAAATAGCTCCAAATGGGAGAGTGGAGTCAGTCAATTTTGTGATTCTGTCACGGACGCTCCACGTCAGTCGAGTTCGTGATTTGGACTCTGTTAATTTTCACGTCAGATGGTAAATTGAGATAGCGTGGCGGTTTTTTTTGAGATCATGTCTAAATACTATAGCATACGAGTGCGAGTTTTTGTTAGTGGCTGAGAAATAGGCTAGCCATTGCGCTAGATAAACATATAAGTTGTGTCGATAGGAGCTACGGTGGACGATCTGGATGAATCGAGTAGTTCAGATGGTAGCATTTAGGAGAATGATTGGATTATCGGTCCGGAACAGTGAGTGCGTGTTACTTTCTTGATTGTCGCATTAAAAAAAAATTGTGTATTTCTGTGTTCTTCGTTACCACGAGGTACCTGAAGCAAGAGGAAGCTGATGCCGAGATTGGAACAATGGGAGGATCTTCAACTATGGAATTCGTCATGCGAGGAATGAGGGCGTAAACCCAAAACCTTGGGGCACGCCGCGATGATGGAGACAGTCTGGGACCCAGGAATAGTGATAAGTACAGCAAATTATCTTGCATAATTTAGTTAGGGGTGTACGGATCAGCATAAGTGCAATGGCTGTGTACCTATTCAATTTCTTAATGTTAGTTGTGTTTTTGTTGTTGTGTTTGTTGCTGCAACGTGCGTGTAAATATGTATCGTGTGGTCATGGTTTTCAATGTAGTTTGGGGAGATTATCATTCAGGGGAAATCTGGCCATCAGCTACTGTCACTGTAGATACATTTTTCAGTTGATCAGGTGGGGTGAGAGTTTGTACAGTGGTCGTAAGCAAACCAGAGCATATTGAATATTTTGTGGTAAATCAGGTTCGTGGATCGACTGTGGTAAGTTCTACCAGGTAATGGTTGTGTTGCAATCTTCGATTGGTGACGGACAAGGCAGGCAAACCCGGCGATTTGAGGTAATTTAATTGGAGTATGGCTGGATGTACTGATGCATATTGGTAAGTCGTGGATGTTCAGAACCACGTAAGTATTTTTGGTAATTCCGTGGACGGGTAATTCCCACGAGGTAAAATCACGGCCGTGATGCTGGGGTCGATCTGACACCCGTAGGCAGCGTGCTATGTGATGATTCTGCGGGGCTTGTTGAATTGGGCTATTGTGAGCTCATGCTTCAGTCAGTATACATCAGCTGTGGAGGGGGTGAAAGCTGGTAGCCACTCCTCGCCACGGGGTGCTTTGCTTGGCCTTGAGTCTGTCCGAGGTTAATTGGTCAAAGTTAAAATGGCTGGTTTGTTTACATATTTTATTGTTAATTCTGGGATTCTGGTTTGTTGTGTTTTGATTTTATTTTGTGGACCCACGTTACTAGTGTATCAGATTTGTACCCTCCGGGTGGCCGCTAGTCGGTATTAATGATTGTCTTGATAAATGTTTCACACGGGAACTGTTGTATGTGAATGAGATAGGCACGTTGTAGCTTAATGTAGTGTTTGTGTGGCCGCACTGCATGCTGACCGTACACGACTCTAACGGAGGTCGTGAAGGGAGGTCTGTTTGCCAAACGGAACGGTCTCGTCTGTACGATTCACTTTTCCAATATAAGAGCGTTAAAATGAGGTTCCAGCTTGTAAAATTCAGTTGATTTGATGCTCCGTTGGAGTATTAGTGTTATGATCTGATTAACGTAATGATTCATTTCTTGTGGCATTAATTTAGTCCTTTGTTGTTCCATTTGAACTCACCTGGGGTGAGAGCGCGCCACTTGGATTTTTGGGATTTTATTTTATTTGGATTTTTTTTATTTTTTGTGGAGTTCCATGATCCTGCAGTGTTGATCAAGGGGAAGCTGAGGCTTGCCCGAACTAATTAGATTTAAGGTACCCTGGTCGTACCATCTCTGTGGACTTTATGGCAGAGAAGGACAGTGATGACACAGTTTATTTTGTTGTGGTTCTACGTTTTATTAAGGGATTGTTTCTTCTGTTTTGTAGTCTTCTATGAATAAATTTTGTTTCCTTGTTCCCCTGGCATATGATTTATAGTTTTAAGTTCCCATGATCCAAAATTCCGAATTCCTAGGATGTAAAGTGTTAATTAGCCACCGAACGAGCCGCGCCCGAGATAAGATTCAACATCCTAGAAGGCCCTGGAAGGGTATATAGGGGTTATGTGATGGCGCATTAGCCATTCGTCCCTAGTTGATTGCATTGTTGTTTTGATACCTAATTCATTGGATCATGTGGAAAGTCATATGCCTGTTTGAGCTAGTCGGTGCACATCGTAAAATCTGCCATCCGCGGTGGATTTTGCGTATGATTCGTACGACTAGGGTTAGGCTATGATGGCGCGCCAAGAGCGTGTGGCTGATTTATTGTAAATAAAAGGGGTGTAAAATCATGGAGTTTGTATTAGAAATACAGTTGACATTTTATTGCAAATGTAAAGTAGAGACATGTCAGCTGGGCGCCCGATTTGAATTTTGATAGTAACAAACTCCAGTGAAAATGAAATAGGAAGGCTGGTAGCCTATAGATTGTTAATATCTTTATTAGCAAGTCTGGGATAAATTAACGTAAAAACCGCGAGTGTAAGGATGAAAGAATTTATTCAAGGAAACTTTAAGGGAGTGTGCATCACGTAGGAAGCTCAATATGCAGCTTGGATAGCTATTTGCTTATGGGTTAGAATAACGTAAATAATTGAGCTGACTAAAGTAATTGGGGGAGGCAGAACATGGAACAAAAAGGAACTCATTTTAGCGCTAACAGATTGTCTCCTCATTAAGGCATGCCCCTATTTCTCAGATAAGTGTATTTTGTGTGGTGGAGGAGATGGCTTCTTCAGAGGAAGTGCGAGCCATTATGGAAGCGATGTGTGCCCAATTAAAGGCAGACTTGAAAGCTGACACCAGCGAACAATTAAATCAAATTATAGCCGAGAACAATGAACTCTTAAAAGCAGACTTGAAAGCTGACACCAGCGAACAATTAAATCAAATTATAGCCGAGAACAATGAACTCTTAAAAGCAGACTTGAAAGCTGACACCAGCGAACAATTAAATCAAATTATAGCCGAGAACAATGAACATTTAAAGGCAGATTTGAAGGCAGACACTAGCGGACAATTATCGGAACAATTCGCGAAGCTTACGCTAGACATTAAAGCAGACGCGGGCATACAATTAGAGCGCACGGAGGGAACATTGAGAGAGGCGATCGCGCTTAGCGAGGAGAAGACATTCGCTAAACTAAACCAAATAGAGTTAGCATGCAATTTGAGCGCGGAAGGACTAAAACTGACACAGGAGGAGATGAAAGGCAGGCTAGACATACTCGAAGAGGGAAATATCATGGCTCAGGGGCAGATAGCAGAGCTAAATAAAGCCGTGCGAGACATGCACGAAGACGTAGAAAGGGGGGAATTGCAAGCAGCAGAGAAATGGAGCGAGTTAGGAGCAGAGCAGGCGGGAATAAGAGGGGACCTGCGGGAGAGTAACGCTTTAATTGGTGAGAGGCTAAATCGGTTGGAAGAAAATAACGGAGCAGGAGGGAAGAAAGACGAAGAGAGATACTTGAGAATGAAAGAGGAAATAAATAAGACGTGCCTGCAGATAGGAGTCGAAGGGAAAGAAGATAGACAGAAAATATTTAACCAGATGGAAGAGAACCAAGAATGGATCAGAGAGGTCGAGAAACAATTCCTAGCCAGAATGGATGAGCAAGATAGGAAAATTATCAAAGCTGAGATACGAACTCTGGAACATGACGATTTCATGTTGGAAATGCGAACGAATAAAAGCGATGGGATTACCGCAGCCACAGTACGTAGCGAAAGAGAAGCAAGCCAGGGGGCGGTCGAGAAGGCTACGGTAGGTGAGACTACAGAGGGATTCCACCAATTTCGCGGACAAGCATCGACACCAATGGAGAATAAACTAACCACGCAATACGTACAGGTTATAAGAATGCAGGAGGACAGACCTCGGAGATACACAAATGATGGATCAGTAACACCAAAATCTTTCATTAAGGAGGTGGAATCATTTTTTGCCGATCACGCAGTACCGTCAAATAGACAGCTCAGAGCTTTAGAAAAAATGTTAGGGAATGAAGTATTGACCTGGTACCAGAGCTTCAGGTACACTTTCGAGGACTTTGAAGGGTTCAAATCGGCGTTCCTAAGAAAATATTGGGGGCAGTCGGCACAGCTAAGCCTCAGGATGGAGCTGTACAGTAGAAAGTACCATGCTACGCAGCCCACACGTTACGCGGATTATTTCACAAAACAGATGTTATTGATGAGGGATCTTGATGTCGCTCCCGGGGAAGCAGACATGATAATGACCATCGGCAAGCAATTACCCGCCAGCGTCCAGCAGATACTAGTGGCCGCAAGCGTCAATAACGCGGTACAAGCTGAGGAAGTGCTCCGACAGCTGGATGACACTTCTATGCAACCTCAGATGCGGAACGTGCGAGCCATAGGGCAGGTTAACACGGCTGTGTTACAGCAAGACACTGGTGCCAGCAAGCGAAGTCAGGGTACGAACACCGGACCGCCAGCATACGAGCGCAGGGATGAAAATAATGTGCGGAACGGATACCAAGGACATGAACGAGGAAAATGGGGACAGCACCGCGGAAGGAACTGGCAGCCGTACCAACAGAGAAGGGATGAATGGCGAAGAAGGAACGGCCCTTACGAACATGAGAGAGATGGGAGGCGGCCGTGGCCCGGAAGGCGAGAAGAAAGGCAGGAGCCCACGCAAGACTATAGACAGGATTGGAATAGTCGGTACGAGGAGACTCAGCGATATTTAAGCGAGTTGCACCAGGAACAGGAAGCACAGAGAGAGAAATGGAAACATACCATGGAGAACAGGCATAACCCAGATATACAGGGGGCAGAAAGCGAGCTGGTAATGCAAGAGAGAGAGAGGGGAGAGACATTGTCTACCGCACGCAGGTAGTCCAAAGGAGCCAGAGGTCTGACGTAATCCGACCGGCATGCTAGAGAGGGGAGTGAGACACCCTGTCATTTCAGAGCAACCCAGGAAGGGGGGTCCAAAGTAGAGACGGAGGAAAGGAACCTCGTAGCAGCCGTGTGGAGTGCTAAAAATCATGTAATGCTTACCCTGATTTTTAACCTTGTGAGGGAGTAATGAGACCTTATGGCATATTGCATATCCATCTAGTCTCAAGTTTGTATTTCCAACATTAATTCTATACGCAGACCGGCACAGCAGATGCAGAGTACAGAGGCGGCGAATACTTTTATTGGATGTGTGCAGAGACGTGTACGAAGAATAGCAGGAGGGTTGAGTGGTCATAAATGCACTTAGCAGGTTTCCAGGGTGTGCCGAGGGAGGACATTGTACCATGAGAAGACGAGCGAGGGTAGGACAGGCAGGTCGTTGAACGCAGGAATTTGTGTGGGAAAATTGCAGTTTGGCAAGGTCACAGCTCCAAGTTTTGGTGCCGCCCAAATGTGACCTACTTAAGAATTAATGACCGGAGAGCAATGAGAGTTGCATGTATGGAAGCGGGAGACTCTCAGCCTCCCAGAAATGTAATTTGATGCAATTTGGATGTAAGGCTGATTTAATTCAGTATAAAATGCCTGATATGGGGGCGTTTCAGCATCAGCCAATGAGGGGATAAGCGTCACCAAGCCGTGTTTGGCGCGTAAATTGGCAGACAATGAGGGATGATTACGGAGGTTATTTGATAAGGAGTCCACGATCGATTCTTGGAAAGGATATCACCAATGAGACATTGAGATTGCGATGAGTGCAGTGATATAAGTCAATTTGGGACAGAGCTATTATTTTTGGAAATAAATCTCATATTTCCCCCTCCTACGGCAGGTTATGCCTCAAAAACTTAAATAGCTCCAAATGGGAGAGTGGAGTCAGTCAATTTTGTGATTCTGTCACGGACGCTCCACGTCAGTCGAGTTCGTGATTTGGACTCTGTTAATTTTCACGTCAGATGGTAAATTGAGATAGCGTGGCGGTTTTTTTTGAGATCATGTCTAAATACTATAGCATACGAGTGCGAGTTTTTGTTAGTGGCTGAGAAATAGGCTAGCCATTGCGCTAGATAAACATATAAGTTGTGTCGATAGGAGCTACGGTGGACGATCTGGATGAATCGAGTAGTTCAGATGGTAGCATTTAGGAGAATGATTGGATTATCGGTCCGGAACAGTGAGTGCGTGTTACTTTCTTGATTGTCGCATTAAAAAAAATTGTGTATTTCTGTGTTCTTCGTTACCACGAGGTACCTGAAGCAAGAGGAAGCTGATGCCGAGATTGGAACAATGGGAGGATCTTCAACTATGGAATTCGTCATGCGAGGAATGAGGGCGTAAACCCAAAACCTTGGGGCACGCCGCGATGATGGAGACAGTCTGGGACCCAGGAATAGTGATAAGTACAGCAAATTATCTTGCATAATTTAGTTAGGGGTGTACGGATCAGCATAAGTGCAATGGCTGTGTACCTATTCAATTTCTTAATGTTAGTTGTGTTTTTGTTGTTGTGTTTGTTGCTGCAACGTGCGTGTAAATATGTATCGTGTGGTCATGGTTTTCAATGTAGTTTGGGGAGATTATCATTCAGGGGAAATCTGGCCATCAGCTACTGTCACTGTAGATACATTTTTCAGTTGATCAGGTGGGGTGAGAGTTTGTACAGTGGTCGTAAGCAAACCAGAGCATATTGAATATTTTGTGGTAAATCAGGTTCGTGGATCGATTGTGGTAAGTTCTACCAGGTAATGGTTGTGTTGCAATCTTCGATTGGTGACGGACAAGGCAGGCAAACCCGGCGATTTGAGGTAATTTAATTGGAGTATGGCTGGATGTACTGATGCATATTGGTAAGTCGTGGATGTTCAGAACCACGTAAGTATTTTTGGTAATTCCGTGGACGGGTAATTCCCACGAGGTAAAATCACGGCCGTGATGCTGGGGTCGATCTGACGCCCGTAGGCAGCGTGCTAAGTGATGATTCTGCGGGGCTTGTTGAATTGGGCTATTGTGAGCTCATGCTTCAGTCAGTATACATCAGCTGTGGAGGGGGTGAAAGCTGGTAGCCACTCCTCGCCACGGGGTGCTTTGCTTGGCCTTGAGTCTGTCCGAGGTTAATTGGTCAAAGTTAAAATGGCTGGTTTGTTTACATATTTTATTGTTAATTCTGGGATTCTGGTTTGTTGTGTTTTGATTTTATTTTGTGGACCCACGTTACTAGTGTATCAGATTTGTACCCTCCGGGTGGCCGCTAGTCGGTATTAATGATTGTCTTGATAAATGTTTCACACGGGAACTGTTGTATGTGAATGAGATAGGCACGTTGTAGCTTAATGTAGTGTTTGTGTGGCCGCACTGCATGCTGACCGTACACGACTCTAACGGAGGTCGTGAAGGGAGGTCTGTTTGCCAAACGGAACGGTCTCGTCTGTACGATTCACTTTTCCAATATAAGAGCGTTAAAATGAGGTTCCAGCTTGTAAAATTCAGTTGATTTGATGCTCCGTTGGAGTATTAGTGTTATGATCTGATTAACGTAATGATTCATTTCTTGTGGCATTAATTTAGTCCTTTGTTGTTCCATTTGAACTCACCTGGGGTGAGAGCGCGCCACTTGGATTTTTGGGATTTTATTTTATTTGGATTTTTTTTATTTTTTGTGGAGTTCCATGATCCTGCAGTGTTGATCAAGGGGAAGCTGAGGCTTGCCCGAACTAATTAGATTTAAGGTACCCTGGTCGTACCATCTCTGTGGACTTTATGGCAGAGAAGGACAGTGATGACACAGTTTATTTTGTTGTGGTTCTACGTTTTATTAAGGGATTGTTTCTTCTGTTTTGTAGTCTTCTATGAATAAATTTTGTTTCCTTGTTCCCCTGGCATATGATTTATAGTTTTAAGTTCCCATGATCCAAAATTCCGAATTCCTAGGATGTAAAGTGTTAATTAGCCACCGAACGAGCCGCGCCCGAGATAAGATTCAACATCCTAGAAGGCCCTGGAAGGGTATAATATTTGTAATTGATTAGTACTTTCGTAGTACGCCTCTTTCTGTAACATTTGCACTTCATTTCAGCTTACCTCTAAGGCTTAGCTTCTTTCTAATTCACTTAGTATATCGGATACACTCCGCACTGAACACTCCCGTGGCCACTCTCCCAATAATAATAATAAAATTAATAATAATAATGTATGGGAAATTAAATATATAAGTGGCTTATTTGGAGCCAATAAAAAGTTAATAATAATAATTTAATTATAGGTTGTGAATAATTATATGTTATAGCTGATGGAATTGGAATCATTACAACTACCGTAATACAGTAAATATGTGAGGCATAATGTTCGCGTGCTCGTTCCACCTAAAATCACAGATATACCGCTCAATGGTGAGGCCAGTTGCATTGTATGGTACGGAGTGTTGGCCCGCACCTACATCAAAGGTGCGGAGCACTCGCTACATGTCATGGAAATGCGGATGCTGAGAAGATCGTTAGGCATTTCTCTGCTTGACCAAATAAACAACACAACGATCCGACAACTTGCTGGAGTTGCTCCAATCGATGAGAAAATACCATGTCTTACGAGCACCGCATGGTTCAGTCATCAGCTCAGCCTATCATCTCGCTGTTGAAGGCCAGAGACACCGTGGGAGACCTAAGCTAAGATGGCTAGACACTATAAACTGAGATCTAAGATCATGAAGCCTAAACCCACAGGAAGCGCTTCATCGAAAGAAATGGCGTACATTGACCCGGAAAGCGGACCCCGTTACAACAGGAACACGCTAAGGAGGAGAAGTAGAAGAAGAATGTTCGCATGTTCATCAATGACCACGCATGTGGTTCCCACCTCGTCTTGGCATCGATATATGTCACATTATCCAACCAAACTGGTATCTGGAGAAAAGAAATTGGTTGCAATGACTTAAGCTCCAACCCTCGTATATACGCATAGCACCATATTACAGTATTTGAACACGCTGCTACAGGGTCTACTACAGCCAACATAGCTTCTAGCACGTAAACCGAATGCGGTAGTACTCTTTACATTACTAGTGATGAATCCTTTGGTCGTTAACCTGGACATTTGCCATGGGACGGGTGAAATAATCTTTAGCCAATGAAATAACCCCTTTGTTTTGGAAGCTTGCAATAAGACGTGTTGTGTAATTATTACTTATTTCCAATTAGAAAATGCGCATTATATGTAATTATACGTGTAATTATAAAATAATAAATATAATAAAACACAAAAATTAACCTTTACCTGATTCGAACTCTGGCTTCACGGGTGAGAGCCGAGCATCTAGACTACTTGACCAAAGTACCAGATATAGTTACGTAGTCGATAATAGACCCAGGAAATACCGTAATGATAGGAAAATATGTAGCATAGCGTATAATATAACCCGTTTTTTTTTCAACAAGCTACTACATTCAATACTCCTTGATAAGGACAACGAGTTATAGAACTCGACTCATATATTTAGGAGAACGTAGGCTATAAGTCCTTTACTGACCATCTTGTTTCTCCATGATATACTTCACCCCTGCTGCCCATACTGTATACTAAAATATGCCCAGGTCTTCTTATCTTACCTAAGCTTTCTGAGGCCTTACTATTTTATTAATTTACCTATTACGGTACTCAGTTTTCATGACGAAGCCGAAAGGAGAAACTGGTCGCAATTGACATTTTAAATACAAAGTGGAAATTGAAACGGCATTATTTTCCATCTAATGTGCAATTCCACAAAGTATTGTGTTATTAGTATTAATAGCACACTAGTTACACAAGGCGTGAATTTAACGCCAGTGTTGATTAACCTGAGCTTGACCTGGACAATTTCTGTTCCGTTAAACTTAACAGGAATGTGTGTGGCGTGGGGGGGGGGGGGGGGAGGGGGTGATCAAGCGGATAACGAGTAGCGAGGAATCAGTGTGACGGCGCCAATCCAAAATCCCTCTAAATGAGAGATTCATTCAATGTTGCGTTTCATGTATGCTGTAGGTGAGTGTCGGGGATATATCCATAGACAAATCACTATTGTTAATTGGAACATTGTGAATCCACAAAATGTGACCACAGGAATAACTATGCTACTATTTGAAGTGCGATGCTTTGATAGACCAGACCTCACACATTCACTCGCTTCTTCGCCTGTATTAGTAAGTAAAATTGTAGTTATGTGTGATATTTAAGCTAGTAGCCATAAGCGACGGGACCAACCAGTGTACCTTTAGTTCAAATAATACAGACGTGATATTAATTTCATTAATTGTTTCATGCATTGGCTGGAATTTGAACCGCAGCCACCTTGATGAGAGGCTAACGACTTTATAACTACCACGCTTCCTATAAAATATTAATTTGTCCGACAGTGGACGAGCTCGACAATGTGATTTGAGGAAGAATGTTACACCGGGGTTTATAGGGTTTAAAGTAGGAAGACCAGCACATACCAAGCAAATCTTGTTGGCGTACAAAAATAGGAACCATATTTCTAAAGAGCAGTAACGATGAAGTTGAGAAGCAGCAAAACACGACGTAACAATATAATTGGATTCGCTGTATGCCGTGATACAATTTGAGAAGAAGAGCAGATTACAAGAATTGAAGTTCTGTGTTTATACACGACATGAAACCACAGGAAAGAGACCAATTTTACAAATAGAAAAACAGATTTCACTTCTTTTAAAGCCAACTGTAATAATATTACTGTACAGGATTGAAGCGGTTTCAAAACAATCCTGTTTGTTTATTATCTGTTGTAACATTACAAAATTTTATAGACAGAGAGAAAAGCTCACAAAGTTATTTAATCGCATACAAGTGCTCGATATGTGCCCCATGAGTGACTCTACACACATCAACTATATAGTCAAGTTCGGCCCACACCCGACGTAGCATGTCGCTGTCAATTTGACCAAAGGCGTTGATGATGCGGGCCTGCAGTTCTGTTGGATCAGCCGGTAATGGTGGCGTAAAAATTGCGTCTTTCACATAACCCCATACGAAGAAGTCGCAAGAGGTGAGGTCCGGAGAGCGTGGAGACCATGGCATTAGGGCGTGATCTTCATTCCCGATACGACCGATCCATCTTTCTGGAAGTCTGGTGCTCAGAAAGTCACGAACATCACCTTGGAAATGAGGTAAAGCACCATCCTGTTAGTAGATGAAGCTCATGCTATCGGTCTCCAACTGTGGTATGAGCCAATTCTCCAGCATATCCAGGTAGATGTGCCCTGTTATGGATTTTTCAGTGAAGAAGAAGGGAGCGTAAACATTAAATTTCGAGATGGCACAGAAAACATTGGGCTTGGGAGAGTCACGAACGTGCTGCACACAGGTACGGGGATTTTCAGTCCCCCAAATTCGTACATTGTGCCTGTTACCTTTACCACTCGGAAAATATGATGCCTCATCACTGATGAAAAGTTTGTCACAAAATTCATCATCTTGCATACGCTCCTGAAAACTTGTACAAAACTCAAAACGGTTCACTTTGTCAGCCGGCGACAATGCTTGGAGCAGATGCAAACGGTAAGGGCGCATCCGCAGCCAAACGACTTTCCAAACGGTCGAACGAGGCATGTTCATTTCCCTGCTCACTCGACGAGTTGACTTCTGCGGGCTACGTACACGCACACGCTCAACCGTTTCTTCAGGCACACTTGGCCGGCCTGTTGATTTTCCCTTGCACAGACATCCCGTGGTTTGGAACTGTTGTACCATCGGCGAATGGCGCTGGCACTGGGTGGATCTTTCCGATACATTGTTCTAAAGTTTCGTCACACGGTTGTCACAGATTGGCTGGATATAAAGTCCAGAACAGCGTACGCTTTTTCACTGTTAGTCGCCATCGTTGCAACTGTTGGAGTAGAGGGCGCTTCATGTCTGCCGGAAGTTGCAACTGTTGGAGTAGAGGGCGCATCATGTCTGCCGGAAGTTGCAACTGTTGGAGTAGAGGGCGCTTCATGTCTGCCGGAAGTTGCAACTGTTGGAGTAGAGGGCGCATCATGTCTGCCGGAAGTTGCAACTGTTGGAGTAGAGGGCGCTTCATGTCTGCCGGAAGTTGCAACTGTTGGAGTAGAGGGCGCTTCATGTCTGCCGGAAGTTGCAACTGTTGGAGTAGAGGACGCATCATGTCTGCCGGAAGTTGCAACTGTTGGTGTAGAGGACGCATCATGTCTGCCGGAAGTTGCAACTGTTGGAGTAGAGGGCGCATCATGTCTGCCGGAAGTTGCAACTGTTGGAGTAGAGGACGCATCATGTCTGCCGGAAGTTGCAACTGTTGGAGTAGAGGACGCATCATGTCTGCCGGAAGTTGCAACTGTTGGAGTAGAGGACACATCATGTCTGCCGGAAGTTGCAACTGTTGGATTAGAGGACGCATCATGTCTGCCGGAAGTTGCAACTGTCGCGCTCTCGCGGGCGTTAAGAGAAGCACAATGTATGGAAGCTATTCAAACGAAACAAAACAAAACTTTGAGGGATACTTGCCTTACAACATCAAACACCATAATATGACTAGAAATAATTGACAAAACCGCGTCAATCATTGATCATTCGTGCGCTCCCTGTACCGGTCCTGGTTAGATATGCGCGTTAAGGAGCAATGCCATGGAACCAGGCTATCTCTGGACTGGGA
The DNA here is from genome assembly GCA_946902985.2 of Meconema thalassinum. Classification (NCBI taxonomy): domain Eukaryota; kingdom Metazoa; phylum Arthropoda; class Insecta; order Orthoptera; family Tettigoniidae; genus Meconema; species Meconema thalassinum. The sequence goes on from OX336389.2 coordinate 1,459,352,085, forward strand.
AGACGAAACGTTTCGAACTCCAACGTTGTCCGTTAAGATGGCTTGCCGGATAGTTCATTCTAAGAGACTGTGCTCACTTCATTTCAACTCCTTGTCTTATTTCAATAATCTACACCGGCAAGTATGGCGTCAAGAAGGGGATACAGCCATAAAACCATCTAGCACATTGGAACTCTTCTCTTTTCATCCCCTTCCCCATATAAACGAGACAACTAAGAGGTAGTGGTATAGGTTCTGGGCCCCGTTTCTACGGGTCGTTATTCCATGTGTGGAACTAATTGGATTACCAACGGGATCAAGAGGGTACGATTAGCTGACTGACAAACTAAAAGGTCGGGATTGATGACTTCTCGATGGAGATTTGTGAGTGAGCTCCTTAGTATAAACACGACTACTTCATCAGTGCTTGAACAAATGGCTAGAAAATGTGGCAGAATTCCTTCCCGCTTCTTACATTGTTGACGTTACAAGGGTTCTACTTTAAACAGTTCAATAAATTCACTCTCTTCCACATCACGTGTAGTGCCCTATAGCAGCATGCGTGGCGCCGTGCCAGTACCATAACCAGGAAGACACTCTCAGTTACTCAATATGAATGAGTCCTTGATTCAGGCCGTGTGCGAGGGAATTCAAACTTTACTGTGTGGAAACAAATCAGTCTGTGGAACTTATTAGAAATGAAAAAGGCTTATTCAAATAAAAACGGTTTGCCGCGCAGAGAGTAGAATTTTGTAAAACTGCCATTTACTATCGACTTTGACACGAAGACACACTCACTAATCATCCGCGCAACTTACTGGTTGTCAGTTGCAATTGATGTAAGGTACGTGATACGTGCATTCATCCGATATCTGACATGTGGGTCAATCGTTCTACCGCCATTTTGAGGCATAGAGCAAGCGTAAATAAACAAGTGGATTCGTCCCCATGAGAAACTGTTCAAAGTAGTTACATGTTACGGTGACGTTCAAAGACCTCCTTCCCGTTGAGTATGGAGAAGCAAACAATGAACAGCGCTATGTAAGAACTACACAGAATCTTAAGTGCAGTCGACGTGACTAGCAATTTCACCCAACAGTGCCTATGGTAACGCCATACCCAATACTAAGTAACGATTGAGGGCAACTTTTCAATGATGTAGTTGGAAACACTTCAGAACCCACTTCCTATCCCAAAACACTCCCTAAGCATTTCTTGTATTTTGGCGACCTGAAGGAAGACGCCATCATACTGCCATTCTAATACTTACTTACTACTTACTGAGATTTGCTGATGACATAGTCATCTTGGCCGACAAGCCTGAGGATTTGAATGAGTTTTTGAATGGTATGGACTCCGTCTTACAGAAGGAATTCATGATGAAAATTAATAAATGTAAAACAAAAATACTGGAATGCAGCCGAAATAAATCGGAAACCTCTATGGAGATCAAATTGACAGGTGAAAAGCTGAAGGAAGTAGAAGACTTCTGTTACTTAGGAAGTAGAATAACCAGTGATGGACGAAGCAAAGAGGATATAAAAAGTAGGTTGGCTCAGGCAAAGGAAGCTTTTCTACAAAAAAGGAATCTGCTGACATCGAATATAGATTTAGGTATTAGGAAGTCATTTTTGAAAGCCTTTGTCTGGAGCGTGGCGCTCTATGGAAGTGAAACTTGGACTATTGGTGCAGCAGAAAAGAGGAGAATAGAAGCATTTGAAATGTGGTGTTACAGGAGAATGTTGAAGATCAGATGGGAGTAGTGTGGTAAGGGGGGAGCTGTCTCACTTAGGAAGTTGTGAGCCCCTGCGACCTTGGAATGGAAGGAGCCATGCTAGGAGGGCGTGCTTGGATTCGTTTTTTTCGTCTCGTTGTGCTCTTTACGGGAATGTAGGTGTCGAAAAGGTGAACTTAGGGTTTTGGGTCAAAACATGCGTTTTTCACATTTTTGCCGATTTTTGGAAAACGGGTCATGCTAGGAGGGCGTGCTTGGATTCGTTTATTTCGTCTCGTTGTGCTCTTTACGGGAATGTAGGTGTCGAAAAGGTGAACTTAGGGTTTTGGGTCAAAACATGCGTTTTTCACATTTTTGCCGATTTTTGGAAAACGGGTCATGCTAGGAGGGCGTGCTTGGATTCGTTTATTTCGTCTCGTTGTGCTCTTTACGGGAATGTAGGTGTCGAAAAGGTGAAGTTAGGGTTTTGGGTCAAAACATGCGTTTTTCACATTTTTGCCGATTTTTGGAAAACGGGTTATGCTAGGAGGGCGTGCTTGGATTCGTTTTTTTCGTCTCGTTGTGCTCTTTACGGGAATGTAGGTGTCGAAAAGGTGAAGTTAGGGTTTTGGGTCAAAACATGCGTTTTTCACATTTTTGCCGATTTTTGGAAAACGGGTTATGCTAGGAGGGCGTGCTTGGATTCGTTTTTTTCGTCTCGTTGTGCTCTTTACGGGAATGTAGGTGTCGAAAAGGTGAAGTTAGGGTTTTGGGTCAAAACATGCGTTTTTCACATTTTTGCCGATTTTTGGAAAACGGGTTATGCTAGGAGGGCGTGCTTGGATTCGTTTTTTTCGTCTCGTTGTGCTCTTTACGGGAATGTAGGTGTCGGAAAGGTGAAGTTAGGGTTTTGAGTCAAAACATGCGTTTTTCACATTTTTGTCGATTTTTGGAAAACCGAAAACGTGAGAATGACGCGTGTGATAGTATTTATTTCGTCTCTTTATTCTCTTTACGTGGATATAGACATGAAAAAGGTAAAAAGCTGGAAACATGGTTTTCTTATGGAAAAGGTGTTTTTTTTGTTCATTTTCGCGTTATTTGGAAAACGAATGAGGCGATTTTTATGATGGGCATGTCGATGTATTTGTGTCGTTGTTCAGTTTACGGGAATGTAGGTATGGAAAACCTGAAATCATGGTTTCCGTCATTTTTTTTTTCGAGATCGTTGAGGAAAACGGGGAAAAAGTAAGAAACCAGATTTGAAGTCACGTTAGGTTATGCGCTTTGATATTAATAAAACACTTATGCATTATTATTATTATTATTTGTCTTGACTGGTCAGGGCTCACACGCAGAGAGAGAACTTGCTTAATGCAATGAGAATTGAAAGCATTGAGACTGACCCACGGCGATCCAGACAGACACAGGTCTTATCATCGTACGTGCCTCGCAGCAGAGAGAGATAAGAGGCTGGTGTCATTATACAGTGTGCGGATTTATAATGTGTATGTCATAGCCTAGGTTCATTATGGACTCATCATGCAACGCAAAGTTTGAAACAATGAGTGAGTGTATAACATCATGATAACAGATTGGCATGGGCTCGAACAAAGCGGTTATTGGACATGTAATAAACAAAAGGGTGGGAATAATGAAAGGTCATATGATACATTTTTTTTAATTTTTTTTTCAAAATAATTAAATAGGGTTTTATTACAAAAAATTATGTTTATTGACCCATGAATTATACGTGGAAGGAAAACCTAACCACTTTACAAAATATTTTGCACCTTTGACTTTAATTACTCGTTCAATGAGATAATCGTTGGGATATAATGTTTTTTGCACTTCTTCATAATAGAATCGTCCCTGAATGGGTTGACCGCTCTGATCTTCTAAGAGATACGTCACTGGTTGACCTAGCTTGACTTGGCGAATTTTAAAAATTTCTGACGACCATTGTGGAGTATACGATTTTGAAAACACACTTCTATGTTTACTAATGCGAACAAAATCTCCAATTTTAAGGCGATGTCGCCTTGGATCTACCCTTTTTATAGGGTTAAACAGTCTATTGAGTCTGGGTAGGTTCTTGGTGACGAGGCGAGGTTTCATGCCGATGGTGGAATGAATGGTGTTGTTGTAGCGAGACACAAGTTGAGGTAACCAGTCTATCCATCGATAGGAACCATGTATTGTAAACTCTTTCCACATATAACTTTTTAATGTTCGATTGAACCGCTCGACCACACTGGCTTTGAGATTGCTATAGGTGGCATAATGGTGAATATCCTTAGATTTGAGAAAACTGGAGAAATCCTTGTTGAAAAATTCTTTCCCCTGGTCGGTTTGTAACAAGTGAGGTTGACGTTTTGATTGTTCAATAATATGTTGAAAGGCCTTTGTGACTAAGATACCAGTTTTATTTTTTACTGGTTGAACAAAAGCCATTTTGGAATAGACATCAATGACAGTCAACATATAGCGTACACCGTCGTTAACGTTAGAATAAGGTATCATTTCAACCAGGTCTGCCTGCCAAAGGTCATCGATTCCTTTGGAAATGACACGACGACGTTCATAAATGCGTCGGGCTGGTTTATGCAATTCATGAGCAATGCCCACTTTGATGGGGGATGGCTTATAAGATAATTTTAGCATTTCGGAGTTGTTGTTCAACGTCGGCGATTTCCGCCTCATGTCCAGTGTGACCAGCTTGTTTTGATGCATGAAGCAAGTATAAGCGCTCTACTAACTGATTGGGATTATTCCAAAAGGTTATATCTAGGTAGGGTTTTAATTTCTTAAACCTTACACCAGAGGCAGAGTGATGTTTTTGCTTACCAAAGATGTTTGCAATGATGGTTTTATATTTTTGGGATATATTGGCATTGACCTGCTGAGAGGATTTATAGTTTCTTTTGTGAGCGTTGGTGTCTAATAAAATGGATTTATATTTAGCAAGGTCCTCGGACGTAAAATCTTGTGTCGAGGGGGTGCGAGAAAATAGCAGCTTTAACAGACCTGGTGTTAATTTATAGTTGATATTTTTAATGACAGCTTTCGTACGAGCAAATTTAATGGATGAATCCCCAATTTTAAAACTATCATTCTCATAGCGAACACCATACGTGGTATCTGTCTTTCCAATAAATAGAAGGGTCAAATACGGTTCCAGGGTTGCCCCATAATGTTTGATTAAAATGTTTTTGAGTTGAGCTTTATTTTGAGGGGTTGCCAAGACTTGTGAAAACGGAGACGATGTGGAGGAAGACGGTGTTGCCGCTATGACGGAAGATTTTTGTTTTGTTTTTAGAAACTGTTGAAGGGGTGACGATTTCTTTTTTCTTTCAGGACTAAATACGCTTTCGCTGTCACTTTCACTTTGTTCATGCTCTTCTTCTTCTTCTTTCTTTTCATGTTCTTGATGTTCTTGTTCACTAACATTAGAGGAGGAGGAAGAGGAGGATTTTACCTGTCGTGTGGATTCTGTTTGAGTAAATTTTGAACTTGTTATGGGTTTGGTTTGAGAGGTAGCAGCAGCAGCAGTAGCAGCAGAAGCATTAGGTTTAAATCTCATGGGATCAACCGATGATGGAGCATGTTTTATCATGGGTAAAGGATTGACGTTTTTTAAACGTTGCAATTCACGAAATTTATGTCGAATCGTATTTCGTGCCTCAATAATACGCTGCATGATTTGAACATGTTTCTTGTACCCTATGGCGTTCGCCATGGTAAAGGTAAAGACACACTAACAGGAAATGTCCAACCCTAGGTCTTTTTAAACAGAAATAAAATGATCAAAACCCAAGCGATAACGTCCCTCACATCGTTCACTCTGTTTATTTATGACCAAACAGGCATGGGGATGATGGTTCCAACACGAAGCACACAATTGCGTGAAAGCTGTAAAGGACATATCTGGATTCACATGATCTTGAAAAATATGATAGAGATTTCTAGAGTCTTGGCGGAAGAGAACGATGAGATTGGCATTGTCACGAATCAACTGTTTGGGGATTTTGGAATAGGTCTGAGCTAGTTAAAAACAATCCACTTGTTTATGGCGTCCCATACTAAAATACTCTTGAATAATGGCCTGTCGTTGAGTGGCAATATCATCAAAAATTATAATGGAATCTGGTTGAATGCGGTCTGGTTGAATGACATCTTGAGGTGAGGTGAATGTAAAATAGCCCATGGCTTCTTTATTTAACGAAGACATAATTTGTTCCAGATACACGTACAGAGGCTGGTACAAGGATTTGGCAAAAATATAAATATTTTGAAATCGTAGGCCATGAGGTGCGGTAATAATGTTCAGCAAAACATTGGTCTTTCCACAACCCGAAGGCCCTACCATAATACATCGAACGGTAGATGGGAATAGGGTGCCATGACGTTTAGGTTCGCACACGGACAGTGATAGCTCTGAAACCAAATCAGAGACGGGCAAAGCATGGGGTTGTTTCATTAATTCCATTGTGTCGATGACTGAGTTTTTTTCATGTGTGTATAAGGTTTATATATATAGGCAAACGGTGAGTAAGATAGGTTAGTTAACGTCTATCACCATGGACGTGTTTGGGAGAGCTCGTGTAACCATGGCCACGGCCGCCTCTTTGTCAAAACAGTCACGAGAGGTGGCAACAAAAAGCTATGTCGATCGCAAAGTGCAAAGTGTCTATCACATGGCCCCGAGACTAACCGCTGAGGGCTATTCAGCCAATCATCATCGTATTATTGATGTGCAAGAGCCTCGAGACGAAAATGATGTCTGCACGAAACGTTATGTGACCTATCAAATGAAAAGGCTTTATAAATTTGTCCCATCTGTATTTTTAGTGTACCTGTCAAATCAAAAACTGGACAATGACGAAAACCATTCCCCACCACCACTACCACTGGTGAATGATGATCTTACCTATATGCTTGCTTCCGGTTTAAGTCGTTATCGACTGCATTATGATGGTGTCATTCATATTAAATATGCCATGCCTGATGAGAAACATTTAAAAATACAACTAAACGGTGATAGAGTGTTGGCCCACAACCATCAAAGAGTAAATGTGGGAGATGAATTATCCTTTCATCTTATGCTTACGTTTGAGGAAAAGGAAGCTGGGAAAACGGTGAATGATTTCCCGCTTTATATAGAATTGGAATATAGTGCTATGAAATAAGGTTCTCTACGTTAGTTGTTATCGAATGTTTGCTGTGAAAGGTTCACCAAGTAGCAGCATGGTGAAAAAAAGATATGCTATGAACATGAAAAAATCAAATCTCAAAAAGAGAAAAAAGCCAGGTCGGGAACCAAGTCGATCTGCCTCACACCCAGTGTTAAAACGTAAAAAAACTAAAAAAAATCTAAAAAGAGTGGCTATCGAAAAAGCTTTACAAGCGGTGCGATTGTCTACAGCTCCGAAATCGCAGCATTATGTATCGATAAAAAGAAAAGAAAGAAAGCAAAAACGTGGGCGAGTCATTCCTGTTGCTAAGCGTGGGGGTTTTTTGCCGGCTTTATTTGCAGGGTTGGCAGCTTTGGGGTCCCTTTTGGGTGGTGCCAGCGCTGTAGCGAAAACCATAAAAGCCGTCGAGCAAGGCAAGCAACAACTCAAAGAAAGCGAGCGACACAATAAAACGTTAGAAGCCATTGCGATGGGAGCTAGAAATGGCAACCCTTTAAAGCCAGTCTTTTATCCACAAGGTAATGGCCTACCGTCTAAGGAAAAAAAAAATGTCCATCTTCATCGATAAGCGCTTAAGCCAACTGCCTCGTCATGCCATGACCCATGAAGAAGTGGAAAGCTATGCCAAACAACTAAAGATTTCTCATTTTCGAGGTGTATTTATGCGAAATGAATTACCTAAAGCACCGTGGAAAGAAGAACGAGCCATGATGAATTTAGATGATGATGCAGGCCCAGGAACCCATTTTGTAGCCTATGTGAAACAAGGTTCCACAGTATGGTACTTTGACAGTTATGGAAATTTACCACCCCCGATCGAGTTGATACGTTATTTGGGAAACCGGGTAAAGATATTCTATAATGTGAATCGTCAACAAACCTTTGACAGTCAAGAGTGTGGCCGTTTGAGTTTACATTTTTTATATAAGAGGTCGCGTTAAGCCATCAGTTTCATCATTATGAATGTCAACGCCAAGACCTTTACCGTGCACAGTCGCGGGCCTGAAGTGTCCCTGGATTTTTTCCCTCCCATTGAATTGCATCCCGAACAATCCTATGTGCTAGGATTAATTTCTTTGGAAAGTTACAACAGAATTTACAATATTCAAGTGGATATTAATGACAAATTTTATTATGATGATTATATGTTGACACTACCCCCTGGAGGTTATACTATAGACGATGTGCATGAGACCATTAGCGTGTCGATGATAAAACAATTTGGTGTCAAACCATTTGCGGATGGGACACACAAATTTGAACTTACAGCCAATACAATAACTCATCGCTGTCGTATTTTCTCTACGTTTAACATTGACTTTGAAACACGAGTTCATTCTATTGGTCCTTTATTAGGATTTAAACCAAGAGTGTTGGCAGCTCAGCAACCCCATGAATCAGATTATCCAGTGAAATTCATCGAGGACCATCACATTTCTGTAACTTGCAATATTATTAGAGACGTATTTACGAATCAAGAACAAAGCCATTCCCTGTATGATTTTATTGTCACCTCTCCTTGCGGCTATATTATTCTTGAAAACCCTTCAGTGGTTCTCTATCATCCTGTGTGTGTCAGTGATATTAGTAATATTACCTTACGCTTAGTGAATAGAAACCAACAACTGATTGCTTTGGACGCCAACACCCCTGTGACCTACAAGTTGGTTTTAAAGACACTATGAAATTTATCTATAAAGCAACAACAACGTCTACGAGCTCGGTTAGTTGCCCGCCGTGTATGAAACGGTTGACACGGGTAAACCGACAACGCTTACAACGCCTTGGTTATACGCTACACCCCAATCATGAACAAAGAGCTGTTGCAAGTGTTAAATCCCATACAAGTGGAAGATGGCGTCGTGCGCATTGATATGCATTCCTATCAACCTCAAGCAACAGGTCTGAATAACAATGACGAGATTCAATTCATAATTAACAATCAAGATATTTTTACTCTACCTCATGAAAGTGTCCTTCAAATTGAGGGTAAATTAATGAAAGCAGATGGCAGTACGCCCACAACGTCTGCGTTGGCGAATCATGGTTTGGCTTTTCTGTTTTCTGAAGTACGTTATGTGATAAATGATATTGTCATAGATATGACTCGAAATGTGGGCATGACTAGTCTTATGAAATTATATCCATCCTATAGCGAGGAGGAAAGTAAAACGCTTTCTATGGCAGGATGGTGTCCCAACAGTAGCAATAACTGGCTAGTTCATACCGATGGCACTTTTACAGGCTTCCTACCCTTAAAATTACTCCTTGGCTTTGCCGAAGATCACAAGCGTATTATTTTAAACGCAAGACAAAGTTTGTATCTGGTGAGAGACCGCAGTGATTATAATGCACTGAAAGGAGCCTCTGACCAAGTGATAGACTCAAAAATTCAACTGCTTCGATTACTATGGAAAATGCCCCATGTGACGCTATCGGATCGTAAAAAGCTAAGCATGTTAAATTTGGTGCAAAAAGATAAAGCCTTGCCTATCGCCTTTCGAAGTTGGTGTCTGCATGAATACCCCTTGCTACCTACCACTGACACTCATAGTTGGAGTGTCAAATCGGCTCGCTCTACCGAGAGACCCCTCTATGTTATTATTGGTTTTCAAACCAATAGAAAATACCAACAAAGCAAAGATGTCACCTTGTTTGATCACATTCACTTGAGAAATATACGACTATTTTTAAATAATGTTTGCTTTCCCTATGAGGGGTTGGAACTCAATTTTTCAAAAAATAAGTTTGGTCCCCTTTATGACATGTTCGCTAAATTTCAATCGTCTTATTATGAAAAACAGGATTGTCCTATGTTGTCGCCACAAGGGTTTAAAGCAAAAGCACCACTGATTGTTTTCGACTGTTCGTATCTAGAAGAATCTATGAAAATCACCACCATTGATTTAAGGGTAGATTTTGAAACACAAGAAAATGTCCCAGACCATACCAGTGCCTACTGTTTGATTATTCATGCTAGACAAGTGAAATATCATCCTTTGTCCAATTATGTCACCAGCATGTAAGCCATCTGTGGTCGAATGAAAACAAAAAAAGATCATCATTCATAGGATTGATGATAAGCGTCTGCATGCACAGTATCTGTTGCGCTCTGGCACTGTGCGCACATACGACAACAACAAACATCATGTGTCCCTCAATAAGCAACAGCAACAACAACAACAACAACAACGTGACAGACAAACCATGGAATTTAAAATGTGAATTTAATCGTTTGAAAACTTTTGAAGCATGGACAGTTCCCTTTATGGATTGTGGAGAATTGGCTGCGAGCGGATTTTATTACTTAAAACGTGGGGATGTGGTCAAGTGTATTTTTTGCAACATTGAAATTGAAAACTGGGAAATAGGGGATCGAGCCTTTAGCGATCATCAGCGATGGAGTCCATCCTGCCCTTACCTCAATCGCTATGATGTGGGCAATATTCCATGGAGTTTGAATTATCCGGTTATTGTACCAGACCCTACAAAACTAGGAGATACCTGTGGACCGTATGTGCAAACTATTCATTTGAATGCTGTTCCAAATTAAGCCAACACACTTGTTTGTAATAAAAGTGTAAGTTTTTTTTTGTTATGAATAAAACCTCAACAAATATTTCGCTGTTGTTCAATTCATTTTTTCCTTTTTTTCCCCTAAAGTCCTTTGATTTTGCCATGTTAAACCATGGCATGGGTTAGTTGTTGATTAGACGTCAATGAGGTAACAAGTAAAAATAAAAAAGCATGATGCGTACACTCATCGTGGATTGTCAGGGGTTTAAAATTGCAGACAACAAATTTATATTTAAGGAAGTTGCTTTTATCGATTGTAGTACGTTTTGGGTGTCTAACCCTATTCATTTGGTGTTTAAACCTCCCTATGCTTTCGAGTTGCTTAGTGAAAAAGATAAAAAACAGAGCCAATGGATTGAAAATCATTTGCAGTTAGCATGGAACAAGGGTGATATTTCTTACAAGTATCTTGACATTGTCATGAAAGCCCATTTGTCCTCGGCCAATGTCTTATTTGTTAAAGGGAGTGAAAAACGCCAGTGGCTTCAACCATTTCTACCCTCTCACTGTCAATGTATTGACCTTTTAGATCTGGGTTGTCCATCCCTGCAAACGCTCATGGACACTTGTCCTTGCGACAATATTCAGAATAAAGCCTTAGCGCATGCATGGCAATTGTTTCATTGGCTCACCACGAGTGCATGTTGGGAGTTGTTCAATAAAATGAAAACTGAAAGTGTATCGTCCAATGATAGCAGTGAGACGTGTACACGTGAGGTGATAACATCAACGTTATAGACATGGACGCCACTACAATCGACAAGGCTATTGGAAAGTTCTTTGTGTGCAAGAAAAAACTGATTAGCTTTACACAACATGAATTATTAGCACTACCTAAATCATTTCTTTTTTATGTTGCTGCCAACGCTGTCAAAGAAATTTGGGAAAAGGCGCCTGCCGAGTGGACTAACGACTCTGTATTGAGTGAACTACAACCATGCAGTCATTTTTCCCATCACAAGCAATTAACCATGGCAAAAATACCTTCCATTCGACAGTGTGCCACATGCCAATTAATGAAATTATATCATGGTCATAAAACTCAGTGTAAAGACATTGTTTCATCATTCCATGGCTGTCATGCGGAAAACAACCACCACCTACCATGCTCGTCAGGAGCTGCCGACAAACAACAACAGCAAGAACAAGAACAAGAACAAGAAGAAGAAGAACAACAAAAAAAGTGTTTTTCACCGATTGAAACCTCTATGTCCCAGGTGTACTGGCCGTGGAATTATTGATAACATTATTAAAAACTTACCATTCGAAGCTCACTTACCTGCTTACAGCTTTTGCGGCCCTGGTACTCGTCTTCAAGATCGTTTGAGGAGAGGGAATATGGGAATCAATGCTTTGGATCATGCATGCCTTAATCACGATAAAGCCTATGAAAACAGTGATCCCACACTAAGACGCATTGCCGACAAAGTCTTGTTAAGCATTGCCAAGCAACGATTAACAGCTTCAGATGCCAGTCTAGCAGAACGAATGGCAGCATTTATAGTGATTGGTGCTATAAAGAGCAAATTACTTTTATCTAGATATGGACTTTAACGTAATGAATTTATTTAAAAAAATGTATAGTATCACTGTTATCATGACAAAAAAATAAATAAAAAGACAAGAGTCCATGTTGTGTTTTTTTCCATTATTATTATTCACTCATAGTTTCATTATTATAATTATAAATGACAAACAATAAAAAAGGGACAGCAGTGCATCGTTAAAAATTATTACTAATTGTAGTAAATCTATTTTTTCAATCACAAACAATAAAAAAGGACAAAAGTCCATTATTTTAACTAATAGTTTCATTATTATTATTATAAAAAATTATATATACATGGTAATTGTACTAAACCTTTTTTTTTAAAATCACAAACAATCAAAAGAAAGGACAAAAGTCCATCATTATTCATCAGCTTCAAATAGCAGTCTAGCAGAACGAATGTCAGCATGAAATCTTTATCTACTCTAGAACCAGTTTTTTTTTGTTAAACGCTTATTATTGAATAAAATAACATGTTACTAGAATTTGATCATTATAAATTATAATAAAAATTGCATAAAAATTGCTATAAATGCTATTTTAAATCACAAACAATAAAAAAGGACAAAAGTCCATTATTTTAACTAATAGTTTCATCATTATTATTATAAAAAATTATATATACATGGTAATTGTACTAAACCTATAAACAAACAAAAAAATCTACCATTAAGCATAAGTTTTGAAAATTTATTTTTATTATTATTTATCATGGTAAACGTTGAGCAACAATTAATAAACGTCAAACTGTTGAACCCAAAAAATAATTTTATTTTATTATAGTCATTAAAGAGTAGGGCATGAATAAACAAAAAAGTTACGGCTAGCGTACAATGATTATTCGTTTTCAATTTTTACAAAACGAACCATGCATCGATTATTTTTTTCACCCTCATAAATTAAATAGACAGGGTGAATACTGGAATTGACATCTTCCATAACATTATCAGGTAGGTTATTAAATCGTGTGGGAAGAAATGTCTCAAAGTCTTGACAAATGCAAAGAGCTCGTTCACCAAATTTGGTTTTCAGTTTTTGAATTTTATGTATGCGAAAGGGTGTTTGCGTAGGCAATTCACTCATTTTCTTGCGTGCAAAGCCACAATCTTGACCAATGGCGTTCAAGGCGTCCATGGTTGTCTATAACCAAAGAAAAGAGTGTTACTTTCTAACACTCTTGTTCTTATATTACAATAGCAATAACTTTGTACATTAAAGTATATTGTTTTTTTTTTTTAAATCCTGAGTGTTTATGACCTGAAGTTGTAGATAGATAGTATTGGATAAAAATATAATAATAATGTTTGTATCATTTTTTCAGTCAAAACATACATTTGGAAATTATTTAATAGGAAATGTTTTATCAAAATTAAGTGTGAATCTCTCTTGGAGGTAAATGCATGTCTCTGTTGTGAATGGGAATTAGCCTATCATTCCCTAGTCGAATGACTTGTATTCGTTTGCTCTGTTGTTGTGCAAATTCACACAACATTCTGTTAAATAAATAGTATCAACAAATACTAAGAGCAAACATGGAATGCTTTTGGTAACCTATAAAAAGGCAAAGTTAACACGCTATGCATTTAATAACCATGTCTACATCCAACAAAACAAAATTCAAAACTACAAATTTAAACCAGTGTGTATGTGTTTATCAACGTGAATACACGATAAACTAAAACAAACAAACAAAATAGCCAAATGTATTCTAAACGTCAAGTATGCACCTGAAAGCCGAATGTAAACAAAAAAAAGCGATAATCATGACATCATGTGGTTAGTTTCTAACAAATCTCATTCTATGAGGCGAATATTGATTGATAGGTAAGCCAAGACAAAGTTGGCGAAATGCTTGTTGTCGATACGAAGTGATTGATTCATCAGCAGGAAATTTATAAAAATGAAAACAAAACATTTGAAAAGTTATTGGAAAATAAACATTAAACAGGGGTTTTGTACATATTGTACACCAGAAATCTGGAAAATGATCCTCGTCAGCTAATTTAACAATCACTTGATTCATGGTTAAACCGTACCATGCTTTATGAATCACTTGCGTGGATACATTATTTTCAAAGTCAAAATTTAGCATACAGGATTTACAAAAGTGATGCCCTGGATCATAAACTATGTCATCATCCATAATGATGTCATAAAACATGGTATCAATGCGTACTTTCGTGTTTCTATATTCTGAAGGATAGGCCACACGTTGAGGATTATGAGACATCATCGTGGCATATTCATTGAACGTGGTGTGTTTTGTGACGATAAAACGATCTTCATCATGGCTCATGATTGAATCTGAAAAGTAGTCGTTGCCGTTTACTAAGTGAATAAATAAAAATACTATGTACTATATACACTGTCTGTCCCCTAAGTCAATGGCAAAAATAAAATTAAAAATAAGCAAAATACAAATAAATAACCATCTGTCTGTTGACTTCTTTAGGTTAGGTTAGGAAAAAAACATGTAACAGGTTAAAGAAACAATTTCTGTTCAGATATTTCAAATATATCACCACTCATAACTCTAGCCATAAAGTGAGAGTTTTGTCCTCCGTAAAAGCAGCAGATTATTATTCTTTTGTTCTTGCATGAGACCTACTAAGCCACACCCTAGTGTGGCCTATTAAGCCGCATGCCTACTGAGGGTGAATGGTCACCTTGCCGAAACATGAGGCCTACTAAGCGACAACAATAGTGAGGGTGGCTACTTGTTTGTTTTTTTCCTAACCTAACCTAAAGAAGTCAACATGTTTTTAATCTAGCCTGTGCACAGTGAACCATGGAAACGTTGATGCATGGCTCTCTTTATGCGTTGACAGGCAAATAGCACAAGACATACAGTTTATGTACAACTATTTACAGGCATTCACACATCCATGCATACACCCATGCACGCAGGTTAAAAAACAAAAATTATATGATACACTACAATTTTTTATTTTTATTCCGAGGCTCAAGATGGCATCTCGCATTTGATAGCAACCAAACCAAACACTTGCCGTGTTGTACAACAACAATAGCTACAACCACTACTGGTTGTAACCAAATGGGACGCTTGTCATCATATCCTGACACCACTGTCTCTTGTCGTCCAACAAAGCGAGTGTTTGTTTTCGCTGCTTCATTAAAAATAAATCATGATTTTTTGAGAGAATCCTAAACTGACTATGTGCCATGGCTGTGTGGGTCTGAAGGACATGTAAATAATCATCCACACAGAGTCGTTTAACCACATGCTGGCTAATCCCTTTGGCTCGCATAGATTCGCATCGATCCACCTGTCGAAAACTATACATTTTCGGAGCGAGACCTACAAACTCAGTCATCATGGTGTCTGAACACTCATCTTTCATTAAACCAATTTCTTTTTTGTTCAGACGGGGGATATCGAACACGTTCTTCTCACTAAACGAGAACGTGTCAAACCATTTTGGGTTTTGTTTCATAACGACATACGGATCACAGTCACGGATATGGTAAATAAAACTATCCGTGTCTGTATATAACAAGGAAATGGTACCAAATCGCTGTATTGCAAAACCATAATGGAATTTATACATGTGCAATTTTGAAAAATCTAATATGACTTGGCCTAAATAGATAGGCTTATTCATGACCACTTTAGTTTTGGCAAGTTCAATAGTCAGTAGATCATGATCAATAATGTTTAAAGATTTGAAATTTGGTTTTGCAATATATTTTTGAGCCCCCCATCTGCCATGCCATGTATTGACCAACTTAATGTCCCTATACTGCCGTACATTTTCCAAACTCTTGCCATAGATACAATTATTCATCAGTTTAAAAAAATTGATTTGAAATGGCTGAGTGGCACTTTGTCTGTGACTGGTATTTAAATCCATGTATGGTTTCAACCACGGTTTCTGACAAAAAGAAATACCTCTATGGATTTTTTTCAGGGTTAAGCCCTGAGCTAAACATTCTACCAGCATGTCAATATGCAACACATAGTGATTTTTATCATACAAGGTACCCATCAATTTCTTATGATTGCCCTTACTCTCGGGCGGCACCATTTTCTCTATGCAAAAGGGGAAATCACCATGACGCTGTCTGAGATGGGGGGGATAAGCTAAGTCGACATCAAGAACATACCCTACGTCCTGTTGCTTGCTAGCGCTATGCACATTAAAATCTTTAATTTCATCCTCAGACAGCCAGACAAAGTTTCTGTACGGCAGTGGTCGACTCATAGCGTGACCGTATAAATTGTTTACGTCGAAATACATTAGATAGGATTCTGGTTCTTCGGGACAATAATCAGGCATGTAATGATTATTTGCCTTGGCATGTCGCTGATTGAGCGATACGAATCCCCCACGAATCCCTTTTTCCATCATGAGTACCATATCGGGATCCGTCAGTAAATCAAGCTCAATGTGGGTAAATTTGAGGGCGGCGTCCCAACTTAACCCTGGACTGGTATAGTAGTGAGCGGGGTCAAGGCCATAAATCCTGTGACATAGCTGACGAAACGTTTCAAAAACGTCGGTCAACAACAACACGTCTAATTTTAAGTAGTGCATAGCATACTGGCCCATGGTTTCTATGCCAAACACTCGCCAAACATGCTGTGCGTGGGCATAGTCTTCTTCACTGATGGTGCTTTGAGTCAATTGAGAAAAGAATTTTTCTCTTGGCGGCAAAGTCGTTTCTTCAAGCACCTCGTAACTTTCCACATAATCGTATGGAAAATGGCCTTTACGAACACACAATTTAAATTGATTTGTATCCGTAAAGTGGGAATGGGTATGTTTCAACTCATCTTCGCTTAAGCCTTTCACAAGACTATCCAGCGAACTAGACATAAACTTGAATGAGTCGAGAAAGCGAATGCTCATGCTTCCTTTTCTCCATGAAAGTGAGGTAAAGCTCTCATGGTTCTTAGCCAAAATGCTGAATTTGCTCTTATCTACATGAGCAAATTGTTTTACAATGAAGTGAAGGTCATACCGGGAGAAATTGTGTAAGAAGACAGGGAGGAAGCGAGGTGTAGAGTACTTCAAATTGCATTCGTTATGGGCAGCACCTCTAAAATGCCCTGTCCTGTGGCAGTGGTCTCTTACTTTTTTTTCTCCGCCTAAGATTGGCTTTTCACATATGTGGCAGGTGGTGGCTTGATCATATTCTCTTTGCTGTACGTCATTCATCTGAATTGGTACAGGGTTGTTCAAAATAGTTTCTACTTTGCCTGCTAAAGCCGCCATTTGATCAACAAACCACCGCGCACAATCCTGACCTTTATGACTTACATACTCACATTGTGAATTATCATAGTGACAGACAACATAATAGGCTACAGCAAAAGGCTCATGTTTCTGCACTGGATAGGTTGAGCTTGTATGGGGGCTTGGTTCACATCCCTGAATGGGAACAGTAAGGGCCTCAAAATCAGCGTAAACAGTAAATGGTACCATCTCTTGTTTATTAGTGGCCTTAAATTTTAAGACTGCGTCATTCCCTTCGGGCAAGACTAGCTTTACTGCCGTCTGCCCTTCACAGTCTTCCGTATGTCGTTTCAAAAGTTCATTAGTTTGAAAATACTGAAGGCAGCGCTCACAAATGTGTTTTGCACACTTATGGTTAGACACTTGGCTGCTCACCAATTTACTTAAATTCTTTATCCAACAGTAATGGCTTTTATCCCCATCAGACAGGAAAAGCAAGTGAATGTGATGTTGCTTTACCTGTTTGGTGGCATACAAGGGGCCCACAATATTGGATCCTTCGATGCCATACACCATGAAAGAGAAATTTGGATTATCTTTCTCAAATAAATGAATTTTATCTAGAGGCATGGGAAATGAAACACGCTCGAGATTGAGAGTTTGTTTCATGCGGTTAAACAATTCTTTGTACTTCCCTGGTCTATCACAATTACTGCCCTGACAGGGTTGCAGGCAGCTCACTATACTCCACAAAAAGCAGTAATCGTCTTTGTTGCGTATGTTGATCACTGCCTTTCTGGAAGCGATAAAGCTCGGTGTGGCAATATAGCTACTTCCTGCATTCAATGGATTGTATTTACAAATATTGATTTGCAAATAGGCAATGCTATTGAGGGCCAAGCCACTGGGACCCTCTTGCAACTTATCAAATTTAGTGATAAGCGCTTGAATAGCTTTCTCCTGATACCACGTTTCCAAATTATCGGCTATCAGTACTTTCTCCATTTTTGTACAAAGTTTGAAGGTGTGTTTCTCTTCAACATTATTTTTTATCAATGTAAATTCACATAGTAGTTCGAAGTTTATTTTTAAAGCCTGATGCAATCTTAAGCCTTGTTCACATTCACTCAAAAAAATGGGAAAACATAATTCCACAAAATCTTTAGGCGACAGACAGTGATTCGCATTGTAAATTCGGCCTGAGCATACTCGCGTTTTGAAACATTTGGCCAAAGGCTGCCACACTAACACTTCACTCTCTGATATAGACATGATTATAAAATGGACTAATAAACGTGCAACCCTTACCTTAAAATAGGTTAATCCAAAATCTCCAATTCCAAACGACCACACTTATCGATTTTTACTGACTGGCACACACAATCTCGTTCACAGGTAGACAATGGTTGTAGTAATTTGGGCCCCCAGCAGGAAATGATCACCAACAAAGTTGTTATAGTTTTAATATCAACGACAAGGTTTATCTTGTTTTTTTTGTTTCCAATGATTTATCTGAAAAACAAACCAATACAATCCGTTATTAGTCATGGTTATATACATTAAACATGTGCATTCATTCATTCATTCATTCATTCATTCATTCATTCATTCATAAGACTTGCTAAAAACAAAAGGTTTCAAGTGTGCACACATAAATAAGACACTCACTCGAAAATAACAAAGTCATTTACAAAGACTCACCTCTTTTTTTTAATATCGAAAGCGTCAAGGTAGTTAAAACCTATTCACTCCATATATATCTTCATTCTAAAACAATAATAAATACACGCCATAAGTATATAAATTTCCGTGAAATAAATGACATGCATTTAACAACAACAACAACAATAAAAGTAATGGAACAACATGTACTCACCATATAATGAATTATAATACTTTCAGCAAATGTGCTCTTTGCCGCCACTGTCACTGTCACTGTCACTGTCCCTCTCTCTGTCTGCTTTCCCAGACTTAATGATGTTGTTTTTAAAAATCTGCAACAAACGAAATCCCCCAAAAATACCATCAGTCACTAACTTACTTTTCATGCATACACAAAATAACAATAAAACCAATCATGCCATAATTAACAATAATGAACCTACCTTAGTACAAGTATGGCCGCGGTTCACGTAATATTTTACAAAGAGCATAAGGCACTTGCATCCGTCACCTTCAAAGATGAACACGAGAATGATGAGTCTCTCTTACCCTCAGAACATATATGTCTCCTCAACAAGATGCAAAGTTAACACTTTACTTTTTTTTTTGTTCCTATGAGTAGGATGTCATGGAGCGCACAAGTCAGACCGATTCTCACAAGCTTTTGCAATCTCTGCATGAGTATGCGTGAGAATGCAATGATCAGCTTTTCGACAGAGCTGTTTGTCCTTCATCGAGATATCGGGTAACACGTCTGGGTCAGATAACAGCCACCTGCATGTGAACAACAGGCTGTTATCTCTCTCTGCTGCGAGGCACGTACGATGATAAGACCTGTGTCTGTCTGGATCGCCGTGGGTCAGTCTCAATGCTTTCAATTCTCATTGCATTAAGCAAGTTCTCTCTCTGCGTGTGAGCCCTGACCAGTCAAGACAAATAATAATAATAATAATGCATAAGTGTTTTATTAATATCAAAGCGCATAACCTAACGTGACTTCAAATCTGGTTTCTTACTTTTTCCCCGTTTTCCTCAACGATCTCGAAAAAAAAATGACGGAAACCATGATTTCAGGTTTTCCATACCTACATTCCCGTAAACTGAACAACGACACAAATACATCGACATGCCCATCATAAAAATCGCCTCATTCGTTTTCCAAATAACGCGAAAATGAACAAAAAAAACACCTTTTCCATAAGAAAACCATGTTTCCAGCTTTTTACCTTTTTCATGTCTATATCCACGTAAAGAGAATAAAGAGACGAAATAAATACTATCACACGCGTCATTCTCACGTTTTCGGTTTTCCAAAAATCGACAAAAATGTGAAAAACGCATGTTTTGACTCAAAACCCTAACTTCACCTTTCCGACACCTACATTCCCGTAAAGAGCACAACGAGACGAAAAAAACGAATCCAAGCACGCCCTCCTAGCATAACCCGTTTTCCAAAAATCGGCAAAAATGTGAAAAACGCATGTTTTGACCCAAAACCCTAACTTCACCTTTTCGACACCTACATTCCCGTAAAGAGCACAACGAGACGAAAAAAACGAATCCAAGCACGCCCTCCTAGCATAACCCGTTTTCCAAAAATCGGCAAAAATGTGAAAAACGCATGTTTTGACCCAAAACCCTAACTTCACCTTTTCGACACCTACATTCCCGTAAAGAGCACAACGAGACGAAAAAAACGAATCCAAGCACGCCCTCCTAGCATAACCCGTTTTCCAAAAATCGGCAAAAATGTGAAAAACGCATGTTTTGACCCAAAACCCTAACTTCACCTTTTCGACACCTACATTCCCGTAAAGAGCACAACGAGACGAAATAAACGAATCCAAGCACGCCCTCCTAGCATGACCCGTTTTCCAAAAATCGGCAAAAATGTGAAAAACGCATGTTTTGACCCAAAACCCTAAGTTCACCTTTTCGACACCTACATTCCCGTAAAGAGCATAACGAGACGAAAAAAACGAATCCAAGCACGCCCTCCTAGCATGGCTCCTTCCATTCCAAGGTCGCAGGGGCTCACAACTTCCTAAGTGAGACAGCTCCCCCCTTACCACACTACTGATGGGTAGATAGGGTTACAAACATAGAGGTATTAAGACGAGTGGGAGAGGAGAGATGTTTCTGGCGACTGCTAATGAAGAGAAGAGATAGGTTGGTAGGACACATACTAAGACACCCAGGAATAGCAAGCTTAGTTATGGAAGGAAGGGTCGAGGACAAGAACTGTAGGGGTAGACCAAGGTTAGAATATGTTAAACAGATTGCCTCAGATGTAGGGTGAGGTAGTTAAGTAGAGATGAAACGATTAGCTCAGGACAGGGAGGCATGGAGAGCTGCATCAAACCAGTCAAAAGACTGAAGACTCAAACAACAACTTACTCCTAGGCGCTACAGCCCTTGAAGGGCCTTGACCTCCCGGACAATCTCCACCCATTCTTCCCTGTTGACTGCTTTGTTTCTCCATCTTCTGACTCCCATCTTTCTCAGATCCT
This sequence comes from Meconema thalassinum, assembly GCA_946902985.2. Taxonomy (NCBI): domain Eukaryota; kingdom Metazoa; phylum Arthropoda; class Insecta; order Orthoptera; family Tettigoniidae; genus Meconema; species Meconema thalassinum. The sequence continues at coordinate 1,459,373,468 of OX336389.2, forward strand.
CTTCCACGTTATACTCAATGTTCTTATATTCCATGTCCCAAAATACCAATTCATATACCATTTCCGTTGCCAAGGTCGTTTATCCATTTCATCCGTCTGGTTTCCTTTGTCCATTGGTTCCGTAACAAGTGTTTTTATTTTCGGGGTAGGGTTGTTAGCCCCACGCCCAACCCCCAACCTGGAGGACCAGGGTACCGCTCTTAGTCTAGTCCATCAGCTTAGGCCTGTCCAGCTTGGGTGGCCCTCCCAGGAGCTGAAGTTCCAAGCATCAGTTGAGCTCGCAAGCTTCCAAACACCCGGCAATACCTGATTGCCTTCTGCAAGGTGACGATACCGGCGAGAGGGCCATTCTAATACAACCATTAATTAAGGTGAATATTGGAGATATCGCACACCGAAAGTTGTCCATACTGATAAGTGGTTTCCCATGTTAGTCATACAGTATTATTGGAGTTATACAGGGCAAGCGTTCTGCTGGAGTGAGGCTGCTGACTGCCAGCTCGGGATGCTGCTTCAGCCTTGCTTGGTATTGCACAAACAGCGGTCCGAGCTGTCTTGGCTAACGGCAGCCACGCGTGCTCTTGGCTTGTCAGCAGGTGCTCGACAAACTCACCCTCTAAAGGCTATAAGTGTTTAATAATGCAGACCAGTATGGTAAATGGGTGTACTACAGGATACAGGAGAGATTGGTACCCACGGCTCTCCAGGCAGGCTACATCTTCCGCATGTATAAACTAGTGCAATCGCGGTCCAAGTTTCTTACGGATCGGTGAGGTTCCCTTGTCAGCTGTCTAGAGCCAATACTTATCTACCCGCACAAAGTGGGTTTCCTCAGTTGCTAAGAAGTTGTGGGTAGCTCCTAACCCATGTTAAACTTTCACTCCCTTAGACCATGAATCATTCAAGATAATACGCAAGAAGCCTGTAGACTAAGATGGATCTTAATATCGCGAACATAACTTTCGGGACTTCACCCAAGTCACCGGACGAGTCATATTAAGTAGGTTAAGACAGTTTTGTATATATTTTTTTCTTCCTTAGTATTTAGACTAATTAGGTTAATTTAAGACTATGTATAAAATAAATGTGTATGGTAGTGGCAGTTAGTTGCAGCTAATGGGACTTTTAGTCCTAATTGTAATTAACTTAAAATAAAATAAATTTCAAATTCAATCTATATCCAAAATGTCACTTGGGTTAACACGGAATCATGCCCGGTCCACCTTGGGTAATGCCAACATTGCTATGTTATGTCTCAGCCCTATTCAAGCCAAATCTGTTTTTATCTAGTTATTCTCAAAATATCTTCTTGTGTTCTATGAACCTAAGAATACATAGAAATCAAAAGACCTGGAAATATTTTATTTATTTGCAATGTTTTAAAATTAGTTAATTTTGTTGTTAGAACCTAGAAGGACCTCATTCGCTGTATTGATTCAATTCATCTGGTTCAAATTAATTTCGAAGCAACTTTGGAAATATCACGTATTGAAACATAAGTTATTGTATTAGCGGCGTTGTTTGAGGCCATTGCAAGGCAAACTCTAACAAAATAATGTATGTTGTTGTTATTTCATTTGACAGGCTTGAACATCGAGGTCATTTAACCCCGTGTACTTGGGTGTGTGTAGAATTTGTCTTATAATCTGTGTTATTGTGGTGTCTGTAGTAGTGCGAGTATTAGTTTGTATTTCAGGGGGCCCGACAGCTAAGAACGCCGCTACACCACCAACATACTGAGAAAACGAGCTTAAAGTCGGATGTTTAGTAATCACATGAGCACACACATGAGCGGCTGACCACCTTGTGGTGTAGTGACTGTTTAATTCTAGTCTGAGGGTTGGAACGGATGTCACTCGACCTTGTGAAGCAAAACTGAGATAAGGTGTGTTTGATTCTCACCTCAGCCATCTTAGAAGTGGTTTTCCATGGTTCCTCACTTCCACTCCAGCTAAATGTTGGGATGGTTCCATTCTTAATGCCACAGCCGGCCCCGTTCCAATCCTAGTCTCAAATACGCAAACAGCTACAGACTGGTTATTTACACGAATTCTATACACACCAAGTTCACGGGGCTGAAATGGCCATGACAACTCTTTTCATCAACCCAAACGTGATAAGATTAATTTGTGTTCACTGATCAGTTGGGAAACCCACAGTACCCGATGAAATGATGCAAGAAACTCCTCTTAATGGAATTGTTGCCATCACGTTCGCATCTGTTACCTCGTGTGATGTGAAGGGAACTTTACATATTTTAAGGATTCCGGAGGAGTCTGACAGATTACTCGCGTCTTACAAATGCATTGTTCACTGATTTGCTAGGAGTACTGAATGCGTGGTTTTCACATGTGATCAGGACAAAGCGTTGTAAATAAAATAAACAAAATGCGAGTTTTGAATTTTTACAAGATATCCGATAAATCCAAATCAACATTAATGAAAACTGATAAAAAAAAAGTATAAGTTAGAGACTAAACATAATCCAGTGCTCCATTTAATTTTACTGATTTCTGGGCCTTTCATTTTTAGTTTATTTTCATTTATGAAAAAGTAGGCTTATGAGATCACCTATTGTCCTTGTGTATGTGTGTGTGTGTATGCGTATGTATGTGTGTCCCCCTAATAACATTTAAACGACTGGGGCGATTTCAATGAAACACGGTAAGGTCATAGTACTGTTTCGTCCAACTCGACTGTGTCCATCAAATTTTATTACGTCTCACCAATCCAACATGGCGGCTGTGCGAAATATTTCACCGGCATTCTATATCCCCGAAACTTTTACCGATATCACCCTGAAATTCTGTAGGGTGATATAGGGATCTCCTAGAAATTCACCTATGTGACTTTCAAAAACTTGTTAAGTACAAAACGAACATGGCAAAAAATTAACCTATGTGTCTTTCAAAAACCAGTTAAGTGCAAAACGAACATGGCAACTAAGTGAAGTTGAAACATTAAGGAGACTTTTCTCGCGATTTAACCATTCGTGCGCAGTGAAATATGGTTCAGCAAATGTTTATACACATTGTTATGCACTGAATTTTTAATATAGTTCATTTGTTTACGTGACATCAAAATGGCGGCTGTGCTATTTTTATTTAAAATTCCTTGTTGCCTCTTCATGCCATCAAAGTCAACGTTTGAATAATGAACCTAACCAATAATCCTCATCTAATAGTAGACTACATATCTTTATTCCCTACAAATATAAAAATACCACATTGCGACCATCCAAAATATTTAGACGGTTCTCAATATCTATTAATCTATGACAGCAATCAAACTGAAATTTTATGTTAATAAAGGCTATGAACATAAGTTCACATATAAGACTTTTAATGACCTGGTGAGCACAAATCTAACATGGCGGCCACGCGAAATTTAAATATTTAAATGGACGTTTCTCGCGATTTAATCATCCAAGCGCAGTGAAACCTGGTGCGGTAAATGCTTATTTAAATTTTAATCCACTGACATCTAATTTATTTCAATTATTTTCATAACCACAGGTTTTCGCTGTGCGATATTTTATAATCTCCTTATTATTTCTTGTGTCCTAATTATGCAATTGAAGTTTGAATAATACACCTCGGCAGTAATTTTCATGTAATAGTACATAAATCTATGGCCTACGGATATAAAAATCCAACATGGTGACCATCCGAAATATTAAATGGTTCTCAATTTCTACGAACCTATTACAGGAATCAAAATGAAATTTTAACTCGCATAAAATGACAGAGGCAATTTACATAAGTAGGATACATGATAATAGGCTATTTAGTTCTTCACGGAACTACTTGTTACTTCTCAAAACTCACGCCAATTGCGAGCACTCTATTAACTCTATTGGGACATGAACACCTCGTGGTACATTATTGACAGCGCCGTCAATACCAGGATTAATGGAACAGAAATTATGCTGTGAAACCCGAGGGGATGATGGTATCCAAGGCGAGAAATCAATATCCAAAATGAACAGCCTATGTAATTTATGAAGTGATTTTTTTTAGGAAAAGTGCAATTTGAAAGATTCATGTGCAATAACATTGAAGGATAATATATGCTCGGAGAATTGAATGCTCTGTAACATATTGCAGGACAAGTCTACTAACCAAGGGGGTGGGGGATGGTATTAACAAGGAAGGAAGCCCGCCCGATGAAATATGTTGGGGACGCTCGGCCTATAAAACGAGAAAGAATGTTCGCGTTGGGTACCAGAGGAGAGGATCGAATATTAAAAGTGAGGATTTAGAGGGGTGGTTGCTGAGAAGCTGGAACAAACAACCTAATACTTCATCATTCCATGCCATAGTTCTCACTGTGCTGATTGCTTCAGAAAAATCAGGTCACAGTCTGACCTAAAGGAAGATGCATATAAAGAAATGATTTCATCAAGAAACATGATTTATGTTACATGATGGGGGGATATACAATCTATACATAAACCAGACAACAGTGTTTCAAGACGAGGGACATGAGAGAGAAGCTGGTATTCACAAAGGTTTAAGCCAAGGCTGCGAATTACCATCTTTCATTGCTATTAGTACCTAGAAATACGAATCCAGTTTTACATTATGTGACCAAATATTAAAAATCATGCTTCATTTACTGTTATTGCGACTTGAACTTGTGTATATTTCTTGTTAACAATCTCTTTTTTAATTTTATTTTTCAATTTTTATTTTTCAATTTTTAATTTTTATTTTTTATTTTGTATTGGTTGGTTCTTAAGTTTAGGGGCTGCGACAACGCGGTAATGTAGCCCCGTGTACTTTGGGTGTGTGTAGAATCTGTCTGATAACCGGTGTTAATTCTGATGACTGTATTAGTGTGTGTATCTGTTTTAATTCAAGTAATGACTGCAGACGATCAATTTTCAAGTAGTTCCTACTTTTGCCGCCAAACGCCACCGTCAACGACTACTAGGCCTAGTTCAGAACTTAGCTACTAGACGCCACCGCATTCGGCTCTTGGCAACGAACGTAGAAACCTAAGAGCGTTGTTTACATTCTTAACCTATCCAATTTAGCTTCACACAGGTGTAATTAGTGGAAGGTTCTTTAACATGCCATAAATCTATGACTTGGGACCGCCGGTTTTACTTCCCCTCTGAAGGAAGGCATACTGAGGGATTTTTAACGCTCTTAAAAATCCGACGACTTCGGCCGGATTTGAACCCGCGATCGTGGGCATAGAAGCTCAGCATGCTACCAACTACGCCACCGAAGCCGCCTTATTTTGTATTCTAACGTACATTTATTTTGTATTTTAATGTATATTCATGTATTATCTGCGTGTAAACAATTGTTAGCTACTGTAATTGGGGCACTGCCCTGTTGTGGCAATAAATAAATAAAGTACGTTATGCAACGAGCCTATAATAGCAATAATTAAGACACGAGTATGTTTATAAAACGAGCGTTAGCGAGTATTATAATTTCCATACGAGTATCTTAATTATCGTTATAGGCGAGTTGCATACGACTGTTTATGTTCGACGATAATTATAACTTTATTATATGTTCTAACATAAAGATTCATAAATATCTGTGGGATTCAGTTACTTCAGTCAGTGAACAGGGCGCGCTGGCTTTGCTGACTGAACAGAGCGCATGCGTGGGTCAAGGCACTCTGAAAGCAGAGACCATTCACTTTGCTTGCCAACACAAAACACCTATTGTTTACAGCCTGCCGTCCAGCTCTATAACATTCACTAATATTGTCACCGAAGTCGTTTGAAAGCAATGCGCTATGTAGAAATTGGAGATGGGGATATTAAGGTACAGTGCTATTTCTTGTCTCACATTCGCCAGTTTATTTACGTGAACATATGGACGGTGCACTTTCAATGTCGGTAATTTACAGTATATAGAACGATGCTGTGTTCATATCCGACATGTTGGATTTTGAGCGAATGCGCGAAGGTATCCTTACCTAATTGGTCAATGAATGAGCTCGGATTGGCTGGAGAAACTGTATCATAATGGAAAACAGTACTATAATGAACCTCATTATAGTACAGTTTTCAGACATATAATAGTCAGGGTCGAACATAAAATTAATTATCGCATATACTTTATATCTGTACATTGAATAAGCAAGGAAGGAAATTAGATAACAATTTTAAATATGAGTTATGATTCAAGGAGAAATAATTTCGACACTAAGACTTGTTGATGACATTTTCATATTAAGCGATTCACCAGAGGATTTGAATCAGTTTTTAAATGGTTTGAACTTCGTCTTGAGGAAAGAATTCATGTTGAAAATCAATACATGTAAAACCAAATCAATAAAATGCAGCCGAAGGAAAATCAGAGACCCCTATTGGTGTCAAATGGCAGGTGAAGAGCCAAAGGAAATATATCGATTATAGATTTAGGTATTATGATATCACCTTTGAAAGCCTTTGTCTGGAGCGTGGCACTCTATGGAAGTGAAATTTGAACTGTTGGCGCAGCAGAAAAGTGGACAATAAAAGCATTTGAAATGTGGTGTTACATGAAAATAATGAAGATTAGATGCGTAGATAGAATAACAAATAAAGAAGTATTAACACGACTGGGAGAGGAGAGTTGATTCTGTGACTGCTAATGACGAGAAGAGATAGGTTGGTAGGGCACAACTAGGTCACACAGGAATAGCCCACTTAGTAATGGAAATGAGGGTCGAGGGCAAGAACTGTATGGATAGACCAAGGTTAGAACATGTTAATCAGATTGCCTCGGATGTAGGATGTGATATCTATGTAGAGATGAGATGATTAACTCAGGACAGGGAGGCGTGGAGAGCTACTACAAACCAGTCAAAAGACTGAAGACTCGTGCAATAACATATAAATTACTAAAATTGTTATTTCATCTAGATAGCTCATTCTATTGAATACTGCTATATATTAATTTGTGCTTATGTTTTTACTTTCATGGCAGAATAGGCTACATATTTAAATTAGTTTATAAAATCTCCATCCTGTATCAGAGAAAGAAGATTTCAAACCACCAAAAAAGTACAATCAAATGAAATCAATTGGATACAAGGAATTAGATGCCGCGTACCTTTAGGCTTGAACTTGATATCATTTCCATACAGTGTGGGTCCACTATAAGCATTAGTCCCTTACAGTGCATATGTCCACGGTGACCGTATATTATTAGTGGAAAAGTAATTAGCCTTTACTTTTTCTTCTCTTCTAATTTTGTGGCGATGTTATGACGTAGTCATTGAATGTTCATGTGGCCCTAGATGGGACCGTGTGATAAACAGGGATGGTCAAAAACTAGAGTGGCCATACGTCCCGGTTTTGCCGGGAGAGTCCCCGTTTAGACCGCATTTGAGGGCGTCCCGTCGGTTTCCGAAAATTCCCTACAATGCCCCGGTTTCGTGCAAAAATTATAAAAATAAATATTTTTAATAGCAAAGACAATAATTTATCAATAGTTTCATGGGAATTCGTAAAAGCTTGAACAAACTGTAGTACAGTTTAAAAAGTGCACGAAAATTCAAAAAAGACGTTTTGAGAAAGATAAGTAGTTCACAAACATACTTTTGGTATGATAAAGAAAAAGATTCTGATGAATAGGCAGATGATAAAAATTAAACACACCTCCCACGTTTACCCTGACATTAATATTTACAAATGTTTATTTAATTTATTTGATTAAAATTAAATGTGATTTTGTCAAAAAAGGAAAAAAAATCTATTGAAAGCCGATACAATTGTTTGTTAGATGTTAGGCTGTTAGGGTAAGTTGGTATCAAGGAAAATAAATCCGTTATAATTAATAATAGGTTTTTATTATTTCAAATGATTTTGTCGACTTCGTCGTTATGCTTGGGTCTAACATTATGCGTTACGGTTACGGTTACGGCGTGTATGACGTCATCATGTTGTTCAGTGCATATGCACCGAGTCTGAGTTTACTCCTGGGAGACTGCGAATGCGTGACGTCGTACAGGAAAACAGGGTGACTCCTAAAGAGGTGTGCAAGATGTCAGACAGGAATACAGGGTGACTCCTAAAGAGATGTACACGATGTCTGATAAGAATACAGGGTGACCCTTAACGAGGTGTACAAGATGTCAGACAAGAATACAGGTTGATTCCTGAAGAGATATACAAGATGCCAGATAAGAATACAAGGTGAGTCATTAAGAGGTGTACAAGATGGCAGAGAAGAATACAGGGTGACTCCTAATGAGGTGCACAAGATGTCAGACGAGAATACAGGGTGACTCCTAAAGAAGTGTACAAAATGTCAGACAAGAATACAGGATGAGTCCTAAAGAGGTGTACAAGATGTCACACAAGAATACAGGGCGACTTCTAAAGATATGTACAAGATGCCAGATAAGAATACAGGGTGTCTCCTAAAGAGGTGTGCAGGATGTCAGAGAAAAATACAGGGTAACACTTAACGAGGTGTACAGTATGTTAGATTCAATTCAAATACAGGGTGATCCTTAAAGGGGTTTGCAAGATATCAGATTCAAATAAAGAGTTGTAAAAGATATCAGACTCAAATACAGGGTGACAGTTAATGGGTAATGGAGTTTGTTGAAAGAGTCTTGGGGCTTCGAGCGAAGCAAGAAGCCCTCCTGAGGCTTTCTAACATGTGTAGCATTTGTAGCATGCGTCATTTGAAATGATATAAAGTCTAGTCTCTCAGATTGACTGTAACTTTTTGATACGTGGGAGTAATAAATATAAGAAGATTTCCGTTGTCCAGCCAAGCCATTAGTTGTTAGTTTAAGTAGGTATTAAGGAACACGAAGTTATTATGATTTACAAGTTTTTCACCTTGTGAGCAATAAATATGAATAAAAATAATCTTAGTTTTGATTTCTCCAACCCACTTCCATGGAGTAAGGCTATAGGTTTTCGGACTTCCCTGGGGGCACCCCCCCCTCCAGGTACTACGATGTCCCGGTCTAGGCCAAATCATTTATGGCCACCTTATCAATGACGGAACCCTCCAGAGTAGAGAAGACTTCGAGACTGCATATATGTAGCAGGAAAAAGATTTCCAAATCGGTTCTGAAGTTTTTGAGGTAATCGTGGATTAACAAACAAATAAATAAACAAGACTCTTTTCTTAATTAAAATATTAGTGTAGATCAGCACTAGAAATCAATCCATACCAACTTCGATATCGAAATTGAATGATTTCTACTAAACAGGGAGGAATATCCTGCGTGCTTCTTATCTCTCATCCTCATAGGCTTCCCCCACCACCCCAATTCCCGAATATTGCATCATAGCCTAGGAGGATAAGAGATAACAGGAACACAGGACAGTGTAGGCAGTGACGAGAGTAGTTGCACGCATCCAGACCACAAACCACACAAGCAGCTAAGTTCACAATCCACTCTTACCTGACCATTTAACAGCGAACACATCATCACAATAAGCAAGCAAATTTGAAGTTCAATCGCCACTTTCAGTATCTTATCAGAACATCACATACTATTAACACATATTGTAAATACTATCACCCATGCTTGTATACATATTTAGGTTGTTCAATAATGATTGGCACTCCCCCTATAACACCTGGAAAATAACAGTTTCAAATGTGTGTCGTTGTTCAAATGTTTCAAATGCGTGAATATCGACTATAGTACTGTCAAATTCCATCAGAGATTGTTGCTGCTTCCCATGTGTAGCGCACTTGAGCGCGAGTACGCTTATGGACATCGATGAAACAACATGGAAGCCGACATAAGGGGCAAAGTTGGACAGTGTGGTTTCTCTGAAGGGAAGGCGTGACTGCTTCAGACATCCACACGAGGTTAGCAGCCATATGTGGGGAGGCAGCACCAAGTCGCCAGTCCAATTGCCATCATTCGTGAACTAGGATTTACTGTGCTGCAACATATCCTCCATATTCGCCGGATCTGCCTCCTAGCGACTATGCCCTAATAGACCCTATGAACGAGGGCATGCGGGGTACGATGTTCACCACCAATGACGAACTCAATGCAGTTGTCCAACAGTGGCGCCGGGATACCCCCAAAGAATGGTTTGCTGCACAAATACGGAAGCTGCCAGACGATGGACAAAGTGCATAGACACTGGCGGAGAATGTAATCTGAACGAGTTTGTTCAATAAATGGATCCTGTGAAAGAAAAAAATGTAGTGGCAATCATTTTTGAACGCCCCAAGTAAATTTAATAGCCTATGTGTAGAGTAAATAATCTGACGATGATCACTAGACGTTCGAAACTGGTCACCCAAGTGTATTAATTACTCATTTAATGTTTTCAAGAATAGGGAAACTTCGAATACAAATGGGTACAATTGTGTTGACCGACTGAAAAGAAATACATTTCGATTACTAAGGCAACACTGAAAAATGGCTGCAAACACCATAACTAACTTCAATAGCAGTGAGTGAAATTACGTTTGATTATCTCCCTCTGTCTGTTTCTGCCTCTCCCTCTGTCGATTCATTTACATCCCCCCTTTGATGCTGCCTCGTCACTTCTGTCACTGCTCCAGAAGTGTCAGCATCCACTCATTTTTACGTTTATCTGCACATTAATAAGAGAGCGTAGTCCCGTAGTTTGCACGTCCGGAAGGTGGGCACGAGGTGATATCATAAACTTTCCCCGCACTGAGAGGTAGTGAGTTATAAGAAGGAAGGCATACATTATTCATGAAGTTCGTTTAGTGGCAAATAAGAGTCAGAAGACTTATCTTTAAACAAATTCTTAACTTTCCAAAGTTTCCCTGTTAACATGTAAGAAAAATACAAGACCTCGTCGAGTGGAATAGTTCAATTGATTGCAGCAAGCACGCCATAACCATCGATGAGGGTTATCGTGTCTCTGGCATCATTGTCCGATACTCGCGCAGCTCCCAGCAGTGAAACGGGTAGCCTTGGCGTTATACAATACTAGATTAAGTACCTGCTACTTAGCCACGTTACTTCTCTATAATAATGTTGTTGTTGTGTTGCAAATAATTCATTTCAGGGGCTTGGGACCTATTGGGCATCAGTTGGGTGTGTGTTGAACTTTTATGATAACCTGTATTGCTGTGATGACTGTAGTTCTGTATGTAGATAAATCAGGAACAGATATGGGGTAGGCGCCACGGGACTTGAAGTACGGTACTATCCCGGTTTTGGCAGGACGGAGTGTGCAAAGCCCCGGGAAAAATCGCACTCAGGATAGCCACTTTCAGTGCCAGGATTCGAACCTACGACGTCCAAACTTACTCCAGCTACCTTCGTGGCCGTGGTGCACAAAAACCTAGGACGGCTACACCAAGGGACTATCTGATGATTAACTCGTCCAATGGATGAGAGCTTAACACTGCACCGTCAAATATAGTGATGGAAAAACGAACATGGATACGCACCAAATGGTGGGAAATGTCGCTAGTCGTTTTTTCTCACATTCAATGCACACCACACACGATATGTTTAGCCCACGTTCGTAGAGGGTCAGTGTCTCTGTGTGCCCAACTGCCCGGTGTTTGTGTATGTATGTCTCCCTATCAATTCCTAAATGGCTGAACCAGAATTAATAAAACTTGCTGAAGAGATTACCCTCTTCCCTGCACCCGAAATGCTCTTCTTAATATCATGTTTCCCCACAAGGAAATGGCGGCCACCCGGAATTTCAATGGCAAAAATATGGCTTCTATCACTACAATCAATGCCCAAGAAGCTACTGGCTGAATCAATTATCCAATCCATACTAAATAAAAGATAGACTACTTTCTTTGGAAAATGTTAGAATGCTCATGCCATGCAGTGATAGGGTACAGCGAATTGGATTTAGCCACGTAAAGAATGAAGAAGTAAAATAGATAATTGCAAATGGATTAGCTCTGACAGGTAGAGATATTCTTCTGTACTGTCCCACCAATTGTTCCAAATCTGAAAACGTTTCTCTGTATACTCCACGAAGAAGGACGTTGGTTGTTAGTGAAACCACTCTTCCACAGTATCAAAATGCGTTCCAACGGTTGTGAAGCTCGTGCCTTTTTGCAACAACTGCAAGGGACTGAACATGCTAGGGAGAGTATGGACCAACCGCCACACAGCTCAGATCAAATGCAAGATCCAAATCCTAAATGATAAGCGTTTCAGGATGGTGTGGAGGAGTGGTTTCACTAGCAACCAGAGTCTTTGTTCCTGCAGGATGTGGAAGAAACATGTTGGGATCAGGTGCCTGAACAGAGGAGGTAAGTTTCGATAGACTCCCTCGAACTGTATACGGTCATTGTGATATAATACAGAAAAGTGTAGTGCTTACTTTCTCCCAGTGCACACACTTCCTAAAAATCTAATATTTTGCTTAGGTAATCTACATTTCAGGGTGCTGGGTAGATTATTAGCTTGGGAATAACCTAACCCCCAAGGCAAGGTGATGAAGAAAAAGAAGTGGGTTTCGGACTGGAGAAAAAGGATGGGGAAATGGGACGAGAGTCCAACAGAAGTTATAATTTTAACTTTAAGTATACTCAAAGGCAGTTGCCACTGCAAATCCGCTTTCCGATACCTAAAGTGGGTAGGGACCTGGGCGAAGCTAACAGGAAACGCAGCTGGAACTTGGGCTATTCGCAAGAAAGCTGCTATAGCGTATTCCCTCTCAAGCATAAATATACCTACTATGGGGAAGGGTGGTGGTCTGGCAATACAAAGAGTAACAGATTTATTGTGTATCTGTTCAAAGGAGTTTGTTTCTAAAAAAGTATTTTGAAGAATACAAATAATTTGAACCAGCCTTGATATTTTAGTTCTTGATATTGTAGAATTTCTAAAGAGCGACCGAATGCTTCCAAGAAGGATAGGGATAAAGCAATTATACCCTTGGGAATAATTTTGGTAAGGGCACCAATAGTTGCATTTAGAAATGACTAAGCTTTTACCCAGCAAGGCGCCGACTAAAAGTTTAGACAATGAGAAACATTTATATTTTGAAAAACCAACCATAAGTGGTAGAGAGAATCTCCACAAGCAAGAAGCTGGCGTAGCGAGCTATGCTTGCCTTACTGGCCAGTTAGAATTAGCTATCAAAGCTAAGAGAGACTTTACTAAGTAAATAACTAAGAGTTCTTGCTCAAATGCAACAAGTGGTGAAAACCTTATCAATGGATTTATTTTTATTAAAGAGGGCATAAACCTAGGAAGTGTCAGGGATGACAGGATCTTGCCTAACCGTTATGTTTGAGAAATGCTAAATCAAAAGAACAAATCTTAATTTATTTAACAATGTAAAAAGAAGTAGTTTATGTAACAAATATATAATTTTGATTTTGTAAACAATTTGGGTCGTAGACCTCCGAAAACATCTAAAGCTTGCGCCAGGCAATTGACAATTCTTTTGGTTTTAAACCTTTTATATGCTTTAAAATCTTCGTAAGATTTTGAAATAGCTAAGATAAATAAATGGGAAATTTAAAGATAATTGACGTAATTAAAGCTAAACAATAAATCAAGTACAAGATTTAAGGATTTCTAGAAAGGTATCTTAGAAATATGAACAAATAACAACTTCGAAGGTAACAACAACAAAAAAACAGGAAGAAATGAAAAAGAAGTTTCTATAACTTCTTGTATTAATACAGAACTACTTTTATAGCTTATACAAATACGGCAGGTCACTTATTGTGAAACCTGAAGAGAAAAATTGAAAGGAAGTTTCTAGAACTCCTATGTTTAAGTAAGGATCACGAGTAAAATGGGGCGAATTTCCCTTTCGTGAAACCTAGAGATAACTCACTTTTGAGTAGAAAGAATTGGATTCCCTCATTAGAAGGGAGAAACTATATACTTTAAGGTGTGTACTAGACACGAAGTTTTACAGACATTAATTCGTTGTACGTGGAACAAGTAAGGGAGGGCACTTATTGAGAGTGACACCTCATTGAAAAAAGACCTAAAGTAACAATTTTATTATTCTAGTTTGTAAGTAAAGGGTTTGGGAAAGATCAAATGGGATTGTGGAAGAGTGTTCATGGCCGTATTTATTGTACTCGGACGAGCGCGACGCGGATGAAAAAGTTGAACAGGCACTGTTTTCACTATAGTCTGTTGAAAAGTTCACTGTAGTAGCACAAAAAGTTGATGGCAAAGAAAGTTATTGCAATGGTGGAAAATAACTAGTTACACTAGATTTGCGAGTCTATTGCTTGAAAAACTTGTAGGTTATAGTTGAATGCACCAGAAAAATCCCAACGGAGGAAGAAAAATTAGATATTGATTAGCAGTTCGTAAGGAAGATTCCTTAGTTTGAAAAAGTATTCCCATATGTGAGTGGAAAGTACTAGAAGGTTTAACTCGTAGATAAGTTGTTCGGCATCGAAAATTCCAGAAAATCATGACTGAAGAATAGGGCAAAAGTTAGTCCAGCGGTGGAACGAGCTAAGTATTTTATAGACAGTGGGTAATTTAATGGTGTCCCTCGTTGTGAGAAAATCTCTCATTTAATAAGCATAAGAAATGCTGCTTCATGTTAAGATTGGCTTAGATAGACAAAAGCCCAACATAGAAAATCCCGCAAAGGATGATTATTGCCCCACATAAGACATCTCACACTGCCTATAAAATGATCATTAAAAAGCATGTAGCTATTTAAAATTAATTAAAATAAGTTGAAGAACGTTGAAGTAGTACTTAGCTCATTTCTGATGAACGGCGAATCCTTAGGTGACCGTTAGTCAGGAATTCACAACATGGCGAAGATTTGAAAGTTTGTCTCTCGAGGTGAGGAGACGAGCTTTAGTAAAGCTCCGACTGACTAGTTTGACTTCAGACGCACAAGTGAGGCCAGCTCAACGGAGCGCGGAGAGACCAGGGAAGGGAAAAAGTTGGGGGTAGGAGAAAAAAGGAATACATATAAGAATAGCCAACATAACAGAAATAAATTTTCTTGATGAAATGGTCTTCAAACAGTTGATAGCAAGCGTCACTAGCGCAGCCTGGTGGGTGAAAAAGTAGACGAAGTTCTCTTGATCACGGAGATGATAGCTGGCGATAGCGACGAGATCTGGTGGCTAGATTGGTAAGGAAGTCCTCTTGTGCAGGGAAAATTGAGGAACTTCAGAGATTCGCTGCTAGATGACGCTAGGTGGGTCATGGAAGATATATATCTAGAACAGACTTACAGGTAGTGTAAGAAACATATACCAATAAAGAGAAATCGGGAGATCACTGTTGGTGTTTGCGAAAAAAGGAAGGGATGAACTAAAGCAAAGAGAAGCAAAAGCTTACTCTGTCTTACCGTGTATTCCAAAGAATACATTAGGTGCCATAACGCGTACTATTTCTAATAGGACGGGGATTAAATTATTTGATGTGGCATTAATTTATAAATAATAATATAAATAATAATAATTACACTTCCAAATAATCCCCCAAAGTTTCCAAAGGAAGGTGGTGATTACCATTGGCTGTGCCAATATGTACCATATGTACCGTTGATATATTATTGCGATGCCTTGTTTGCTTGCCACGCAGCGGCCATTTCACTTGCAGGAAGACATCGAAGTCGCACGAATTGCGATTAGACATTTCCTCATCACTGTAGGAGGTGGAGTGTGAGCTGTTTTGTAGGGTTATCATGGATGATTATGGCATTGCCTGGCTGGACGCTTACACCGAATTGTAGGACGCAGATCGTATGTCAGGACTAATATGTAGTATGACAACTGGTCAAATTAACTTATATCCGTGGAGTACAGCCTGTAACTTGCTAACTTTGCCGTGCGTTGTAAATTATCCACCGGTGCACACAGACACAAAAATGGGGGTGGTATTCCGCACTGTGTAAAGCAGTTTTTCAAACATTTCACTCAACTATCAACATATCAGCTGTATTGGAAGCTATGACAAAATTGCTTTCATTTATTCAATTACATCCGTATGTGCTCTAACCTACGATAAAATAAATACTAAAAATAAATACATTAATTAATTAATGAATTAAAGTTAGAAAAAAGACAGAAAGAAAGAGATAAATAATTATTGCGATATATCTCATTTGTTTTGGAGCGTCACGTAACCATACACCATAAATACAAGCCGCCCCTGGTGTACGAATTAAAATGGTACCTTCTTGTTAATTTTTTTTCTCATAAAATGTATACAATGTTGAGTCCGTCCTTGAGAAATATTCTGGAATAGCTATAAGCTTGTTATCAAATACACTTAAAGACATCTAGTGGGACGTGGGTTGCCGACCACCGGACCCCAGCTGAGTCCGGCATTGCTTCCACTTACTTGTGCTGGGCTCCTCTCCGTCTTCTTTCCTGTCGACCTCCCTTGGTCAACTCTTGTTCTTTTTCCGACCCCGACGGTATTAGGGTATCCGAGGCCTAGGGAGTCTTTCACTTTTCCGTCTTAATTGGCCCTTGTTTCATCTTTCGTGATCCCACTTTCTTCGAGGGGTCAGACTTCTTGTTTTCTTCTCATTATATTTCCTATTATCTTTAAGATTCCCGCACTGTTTTTGTTAATTAGCTCCCCGTGTATCTAAATTCCCTTTAGCGAATTTTTTGCCTCTACACTCCATTTTGTAGTCATTTTCAATGTACGTTGCATTTTGCAAGTCTTTTCGATATAAATTGCATTTTGCGAGTATTTTCAACCTCAATTGCATTTTGTAAGGATTTACAATATAAATTGCTTTTTAGTAAGTCTTTCAATATACGGTCTGGAACTTACGTGAGTATTTTGAATTTGAATTGCATTTTGTAAGTATTTCAACCTAAACCGCTTTTTGCAAGTATTTTCAATCTAAATTGCATTTTGTAAGTCTTGTCTATCCAAATGAGTGGTTTGAATCTACCATACACTTTGTGGGAATTTTCAATTTCAATTGCATTTTGTAAGCACTTTGAATTTCAATTGCATTTTGTAAGTATTTCGACTCTACATTACATTTTGTACGTATTTTGAACCTAAACTACATTTTGTGCGTATTTTTCAATCTATTCCTTTTGTGAGTATTTTCCTTATCAATTCCCTCTTGTAAGTATCACCACTCTCCATTTTGTGGTTGGTTTCAATCTGAGTTACATTTTGTAAGTATTTTCAATCTCACTTAATTTTCGTTCTGGTTTCCACTTCTTTGTCATTTTCGCTACCACCCAGACCATTAGGGGCCGATAACCTAGATGTTAGGCCCCTTAAAACAACAATTATCATCATCATCATCGTAATCATCACACTTACAGACAGACGTCCTGGTACCACCTATTACAGTTGGGAACAATGATATTTACGAAAATATTGAAAGTTGGTTGTCCAGATGCAATTCTACCACGACATGGAATTATGTTGTGGTTGCAGCAACCATTCATAACTTTACAGACTGACCAGTGACAGACAGCAGATACACGCATTCATTCGTAATCTCACTTTTAAGCAATTTTCTTCAGGAAAGTGGACTAAAACTAAGAAGGATTTAGTATCAGTTACTTATTCACCACGTGTTCAAGAGAGCAACCAAAACTCAAGTGGACAGATTGCAGTTACCTCATCAATCGGCAATATTACCTGAGAAAATATCCAGCGTAAATGGAAACTCGTACGGTATGAAAGTTTCGTGACAAGATTCATGGCACCCATTCTTCATTTCCTCCCCGGGGCTATTGACAAAGATATCTGAAGCCCTAATCAGGACATTTTCTTTTTATTATTCCTCTTAATATCCTCACTGTCTGCAAGTGTGCATGGCTTGTTAGCTGTTATGGGATCTCAGTGATGGGTCAACCATTGCTTCCACCTTAAGTGTGAGTGTCTGTCTCTGGTCAGTCTGTTCTCGAGGTTTATATGAAGTCCTTCAACACATTTACTTAATAGAACAGTTGAATACTTGATCTACATTGAGCTTTAATGAGTAATGTTTTCATACCTTCCAATCACGAATCCTGAAAATCCCATACGTCTCCTGACTCATCTTTCCAATCTTCCCTGTCCGACCTTCCTGACATGCAATACCGTACTATCCAAACGATTTCGCAGAGTCAGAGAAAACAAATGGGTGTCAAGTCAGACACTGGAAGCGCGCATTGTCTGGGATATGACTACTCAACCTAGGACTGCAAGGCCTCTATGACTCAAGGGCTCAACACACGGCTACTGAGGTGGCTCCAAGTTGGTGATGGTTGTATCAATCTAGCGTTTATAACGACTGGTATGCCATAGATTAAGAATTCTTTGACTATTCTGTGATGGATGTAAAGCGGTTCTACGTATTATTGAACATCAGCTTTAACACTTTACAGAGGGAGATTTAAGTCAGTCATTAGTCGTTCTACACTGCAGTCGCAAACACGTATTCTTCGTTTCAATGCATTTGTGCTTCCTGTGCTATGCTGGAAGTCGTCAGAATCTAATCCATCTATGTTCGTCTATAATTTATCAGAAGTGCATCGCTTTAAGTCTTGAATGCAAACGTTCTATAATATGCAGTGACTCCATCCGTAAATTTCTATTTATTGTGTCTGAAGTTACTTAAGGATTGTGATAAGGAAAGACTCGGAGCTGAAAGCATACATTTGAAATGAGTTCAGTGGTTCGTGGAGTGGGTTCATTTGACCTCGTCCTAGTTTGAGCAACAGCTGATGACTCACTGGCGTAGTAGATTCGATTAAATTATGTTATTTTGTCTGGCAAGATTAGGGCCATGATAACATGAATACTATGTGAACAAGTAGTTCTGTGAGGAACTAATCAGCCTACAGGAATAAAATACTAATACATGTTATGATAATAACAATAGATATTAGGGGTATTTCCTGGAAATGGACAGGACAGTGGAAATATCAATAAGAATCGCATGCTGGTGTTGATAATAATGATAATAATAATAATAATAATAAAAATAATGATAACAGTTATGACAATTTATTATCGTTGATTTATTTACGAACTAAATATGCTGTACGCTGACAGAAGGCTGTCCAAACGTACTTCACAAGCGGCCGGCTTCATTGCATCGTATATTGAAACTGACCTTCAAAGGATCCGCAACGACAGTTTCAATGTTTAGAACATGAGATGTGTGTTAAAACTGAACAAGCTCTAGGACAAAGACATGAAAGGCGTCAGTGAGGATTACGGATACAGCAGAGGACATTGAAATGGATTGGTTGAGACGATGTACGGCAGTAATACGTCATGGTGTTATGGCATGTCACGAGTATAGTGTGCATCCTCGTAAAACGACGGGGTGAGTTACTATAGCGAGTTCCAAAATTTCCGTAATTTTTTATCGATTTTCTTGTTCTTTGATACATTGACTGGGTTGTTAAAATATGGCATAATGCCAAATTTATCTTGATTAGGTAAATTCCTTTCTGATTAATGGATATTTAAAAAAAATACAGTTATTAAAATACCGGTAATTCAAAATGTTCCATGCACGCCAATTTTTGAAGTATCGCCTTGAAACTCATGTATCTAACACATTAGACATCTGTAAACAATCTGTGCTATGGTTACCTTAATTTCTTGAATATAACGCATTTTTATAAAGTAATTATAATATTTGCCTATTTTAATGCATTTTTTTCAAATTGTTTCATACTTATTGCCCAATAAATCATAAATTTAAAATTCTACCGCATAGTACAGTTTGTATATTACTCATAGATGCAAATTTTCATTCAGTTCCAGCCAAAATGGACATGCATGGAGCATCCAGAATTGTGAAAAGTATAGTTGGGAGAAAAAGCCATTTCAATGGGAAAACATTGCCTAGAAAGAGGTTTTACACATCAAAACTTCCCTGAAGAATTTCCCTTTCCTGTTCCTGTGTTTCTTTTCTGGTACAGTTTTTGTCAGTCTCAGCTTCTTCCTAGCTGTTTTTACTTCCTTACTTGCTTGTCATTTCAGTTGTACTCTTTCGCCTTCTGCCGGGGCTGGAACTGATTTTCATTGCACTTTTAGTTATATTTACCCCAAATTAAATCACTTTAATCTTCTGGCTGGAAAGTACTCCCATATTGAACTGTCCAATTGCATTTGCAACATCCAAAGCCACTCTCATTTTTGAAACAAATGTTTGTTTTAGGAAATTTTGCCAAATAACAGAATGCAAATTTTCATTGTGATTCTGTGTCTTGCCACTAGCAGACCTTCTCAGAATTTCATAATTCCCCAGTCGTTGGCACAGTAGCTTCAATAGTTTGTAGATCATAATTTAATTTAATTTCCTTGCCGGAACACGTTTACAGAGAAAACATGATTCAGGGCCATGTGGCTATGCTGAATGCACATGCATTTCATCCATTAACATACAGTAACGTAGGGTAGCATAAACAATTCCCTTCATCAAACTAACATCCGGGATGTTTGATATTATAGCCTTCCTGTAATAGAAAGTGAGCTGACGTATAGTAGCCTACTTTCTGTCAATTTTCCGTCCCCACGTGCATCAAGTTTCACTCCGTTTGCTTGCCCTTCGTTCACTAGGCCCCTAAGTCCAGTCCCCATTCTTTTAGAAATATGATTCACACATTCTTCTTTCTCAATATTACAGTCTCCTAGATTCTCTGTTTGCTGAGATGAAGGTAGGTATTAGCATCTCCATCAGATGACACAGTTATGCAACGCAGATTGCACTCAGAAATTGATCTGTTCTACAATTGGTCTGCTGCAATGATTTCCATTGCACCAGAAGACCCTTAAAAATGTATGCCGTTTCACCACTGCTTTTATGCCTTTTCTGCCACATTGAAAATTGAACTGAATTGGGATCTAATTATGCTTATGATATACTACACAAGTGGAAATACGAGGCACGTCCAGAAAGTAAGTTCCGTTTGGTAATAAAATTAAATTGTGTACAGATACAGAAAAAATATTTATTGCACAACATTCTACACCTCTTAAACTACTTTTCCACATAAATGCCGAACTTTTGCAGGCATTTGTCATAGCATGGCACAAGTTTTTGGATGCTTTCTTCATAGAAGTTTGCCGCCGACCCGTAAACGAGAGTGAAGACACCCCTGTAAGATATCCTACCGTTTGGCCACCACTGTTAGGCAAATTGCGTATGTGGTCAGGAGAACTCCTAAACATACGCAGTTCTCCTGGTAAGCACGCAATTTGCCTAACAGTGGTGGCCAAACGGCAGAATATCTTACAGGGGAGTTTTGTCTCTCGTCTACGGGTCGGCGGCAAACTTCTATGAAGAAGGTATCCAAAACCTTGTGCCACTCTATGTAAAATGCCTGCA
Organism: Meconema thalassinum; assembly: GCA_946902985.2. Classification (NCBI taxonomy): domain Eukaryota; kingdom Metazoa; phylum Arthropoda; class Insecta; order Orthoptera; family Tettigoniidae; genus Meconema; species Meconema thalassinum. The sequence goes on from OX336389.2 coordinate 1,459,394,679, forward strand.
AAAGTTCAGCAGTTATGTGGAAAAGTAGTTTAAGAGGTGTAGAATGTTGTGCAATAAATATTTTACTGTATCTGTACACAATTTAATTTTATTACCAAACGGAACTTACTTTCTGGACGTGCCTCGTACTTAAGACATTCCTTCATAGTCCATGACTAGCCATGCCAAAATATCTATCACAGCCAAGTTCCATCGTACGATGCAGCTACCTGTTATATATCTGTCCTTTAAAGATGAATCCATGGACCTGTGTTCCCTATGTACAATTTATTGAGACTTAGAAAGTATCTTGATTTTAATGATTACAGCAAAACTTTCTAACTTCTTGAGGTGACAATCATATGTTCCTCTAGCCCTGCCTTTCATTCCCTTAGCAACACAGCTGCATCACCAGCCCCCATTGTCAGAAATGCCTCTACCATTTTTCTATTGACTTCAAATGGAGGTCTTCAACTAGTGTACGTTGAAGAATGTACATAACGGCAGTTATCACACTTAGCAATAACTTTATTGCAAAAGCACCTCATTTCCATTGTCTTAACTCACCACACCGTAGATTACTAAACAGGGATTGTAAACTGTCACAGTGCACAAGCATATATCCACACCTTCTTCACTAACCTCAAAATGCTTGAGTTTTCTACTGCTTGTTGAACTGGATGGAGTTGTTTTCTCAATTGTCACTGTTTATGGAGTGGATGGCCCTGGCTCTGGGCTACTATTATGCACGTGAGTTCCATTGGTCTCAATGGTCTGCATGGATGTAGGATTCGAATGTTGTGTCTTTTTCCACCTGTTTTGAATGTTGAAACGGCCGATTTCTCATTTCATAGTCTTACTCGTATTCTTTCAGCTTTTAGCTTACGGCACCGATGGTATGATTGCTTCAAACTTGTGCTAAAGAACTCCAATTTTTATTTTATTCAATATAAATCTGAAGTGAGTAGGCCTAGGTCACCTATGTTTACATACAAAACTTTCATGAACTCAAAGAGTAAAAACAACATCAGGAAGTAGGTTACTACGTACTCAAGAAAATGAAAATCCACAGCCTGCTTCCAGTCTCCGACCGGGTCAGGAATGGAATGAATGAAGCCCCCATCTAGCGGCGAGGATATGGACTGTGCCGGCTGCCGAGGCCTGACGCAATGATTAAATGAATGACAGATGAAATGAAATGATAGTGGAGAGTGTTGCTGGAATGAAATTTTGACAGGGAAACCGGAGTACCCGGAGAAAAACCTGTCTGCCTCCGTTTTGTCCAGCACAGATCTCACATGGAGTGACCGGGATTTGAACCACGGACCCAGCGGTGAGAGGCCGGCGTGCTGCCGCCTAAGCCACGGAGGCTTCACGTACTCAAGACAAGGTCTAATATTTTTAGCATAAGTGCATACAATATTATGACTAACACAGTAAGTAGCTTATTGAAAATCTCCCTTTATAGCAGGTTGCTCATTTGCCCCGTAAAATCTACCTAAAAGTGTCCCGCATACACTACTGCTGTATGGGATGTCTAATCACTGATCTTCACAGGGGTCACACTGCGTGCTGGCAGATTACGTCAGAATACGAAGGGATAACAACCGGATGGCCACTCGCCTCATGTTTCTCAGCGCTACTCGTCTAATGGCTGGAGTATTCTGCAAAAACGAGTACACGGACATCGTACTAATCGATGGAGAAGCTGCTCGTAATGCCGTCGAAGCTCAAGGTTTCATAACGCAATGGGGCACATAAGACGAAAGCACTGAGGAATATGTAGCGAGCAACCGTCTGGTTGTTATCTCTTGGCAATCTGACGTAGCCTGCTTGGATTAAAGGACACCCCTTAGAAAATCAGTTTTTGGACCTCCCTTTCATCATCAGTAGGCTACATGTGGAACACCTAAAAGTAGATTGTACGGAGCAAATGAGTAAACTGGAATAATACAACGTTAGGCAGCCTTCAGTTCTTTCACACCTCGTAGTCTCTAAACATCGTATATTATCAGCTAGGACGACCGAATGACAACAGATGGCATCTGAGCATTCTCTTCTGTTTACGTTATTATCTCCAGCGCCAAATTCCAACCGGAAACTTTGCAAAAAGAAAGGCTATCAGCACCTTAGCCTCAATAAGTGGGCGTGGTACGTGTGTGCTGTCACAAAAAGGATCTCCAAAGATGGCATTTAAAATAAGCGTGGCAAATATAAATGTTATGTTTGGGTGGAGGATGCTATGGGAAGTATTATTATTGAAAAAGAACACAGATTTTTACTATTTTACGGTCAAAATAATATTAGGGTACCCCCTTAAAACACTTAAAAACTAGAGGAAGCGTATGAATATATCTTCAATAATGAATCTTGCTCATTAGTTCATTATGAAGAGGAAAAATACAGAGGAAAGGAAATAATATCTTGCGTCCAAACGAAAATTGTGAGAGAGATTTGAAAAGTAGAGTTGGTGCGATGGACGTAACTTTCATTAAAGTACAGCGATTGCCGGTAAGATTAGTGTCAGCAAGGTGCTCGTACAAGGGGGTGAAGTTCATGGTGGGAATCAACGCGTTAAATGAGGCTTTAGTGTGAGTCAGCTGAGATGTCCAAATCCCCAGAGAGGTCTCGGTTTCTTTTTTTGCATCTGGATCTCGTAATTATAAAGTCCTCCATGTACAATAAAATACGGTGCAGTCAGTGCTCAGCTAATAGTACACATTTCCTTGTAATCGTGTGAGGGGAGTTTGGAATCTCGCACACAACATTGATTTGTATTTCCTGAGGGGTAAATGGAACTCTTCTCACCCTCAGTTACTCAATAAACCTACCTTTGCACTAATTACATCAATAGCTGTCAACGGCAATGGCTCCACCGGTTATTGAATTTTGTCGACACAGTATCTGTCCGTTAGCGGAGAAACCACTGTCTTACACAAACCATATTTCGTCTTAACATGTGTCGACGTTTCATCCACAAGTCTGTATGATCCCATCAATTTTCTGCTACGAAAAACCTCGATACTGTGAGGGCAATTACGCAACTTCCATCGTACTTCATGTTTCTCGCACCAACACATTGAAATATGGATGCCTGTATCCCAGTCCTGATATCTACATTTCTTTGGAACTGTCTATTCGAATTATTATTTATTTATACGTTTTTCAGCAAGCGTCTAATAGACTATATCATTTGATCTAATACGTTAGATGACTTAGAGAAGTAATGAATCATCTTCGTTCTCAGAGCTGTTGTAGAATAAACAGTCATAAGAAGATGCAAGTCATTCACCTTCTCGATAACATTGGAACACTATGCCAAGCTTAGGAATATAATGGCGTAGTTGAAAAATTGCGAACAATTGCCATAAACATTTCTAAGCCAAACTAAATAAATGTCATGCATTAAGATTCCCATTCGAAGATTTAAAGTCTCCTTCAATGTTTCCATTAATAGTACAGCAACATTCAACAACGGAACATTTAATGTTCAGGTTCTTTTTATATGGGTTTGTGATTGGAAAGTATGAAAACATGAATCATTAAAGCTCAATGTATACCAAGTATTCAACTGTTCTAATATGTAAATATGTTGAAGGGTTACATGTAAATCTGGAGGAAGTAAAAGTATATCAGGAGGGTATATTTGTTTGAGTGTTCTCTCATTACAGCATTACTCAGTTTTATTCTCAAAAGAACATGGGGATTGAGTTCAACACTGATTTCTTCCCTCATTCAAATTATATTAATAGTCATCTTAACAGCTTGTAACATCTTGGTCATCATCCCCGTAAAGTCGTGTGTCTTGAGTTTGTATTAACCTGTTTTCTTGTGATAAGTGCAGACCGAATGTTGAGTGTAACTGTCATTATTAGCGTTTACGTTTGGGCAAGGTGCCCCGGCAAATGAAATGAAGTACCATACCAGTATTTGACGGAGGGAGCGTTATATGCAAATATATTTTTAATTCAGTCAACATGTAAAGAGCATAGTATTATCTGAGCGTTTGACATAAATATAATCAGCTCAAAATGAACTATACAAAACACGAATATAACACTTACAAGAATGTACACTGCACTGCAGAAAATATAAATGGATAATGTAACACAAAGAAGGCCATTAATCACTTCCTGAGGATTGTGGCACATGCTTGGTACACTGCTGCATTTGAACATACAGAACGAGTGTTTGGACGTGATGCTCTGTAAACACTTTCAAAACCTTCTGACATCATATCTGAACAAAAAGCAAAATAGAGCTGAATTCTTCAAGACATGGTGTAAATAAGGCCCTTGATCACTTCCTGGGGAAGTGTAGTCAATGCTTGTTGCACTGCACGGTGAAGTTGTTCCGCAGTTACAGCTCACTGAGTTAACTTGGTAAGTTGTCGACCCATCATGTCCCACACATGCTCAAAAGGGCTGCGGTCTTGGTATCCGGTGGGCAATTTGAAGGTTTCCATGTCCTGGAGAGCTTCCCTGGAGATGGCATCATCCTGCTGAAATATCCCATACTAGTGAGCCGTGATATTCCCCCAACAATGATTAATTGTGACTCATATTGTATCCAACAGCTCGCTGGCAGCATTCACTGTAGAAGAGACAGAAGCGTGATTCATCACTGTGTCATTCGTCCACCCTCGCCGATCTTCCTAGACAGAATGCTAACCTTCCGCATCGATGCTGTGTGGTCATTGGAACACTTTTTGGAGGATTATAAGTTCGTAAGCCACCTGCACACAGATGGTTTATTGTGTAACGTGGGGTGACACTGCTGTTCGTATCTGCGCTGCTGTTGTGAAAGGTTTCATCCGAATTTTGCGGCAATACTACTTTAAAATTGTCCGTCGAATTCTGCATGAGCCAAGTGAAAGAGTGTGCGTACCTTCATTCGAACACTGTTACCATATATGTTGTACAGATGCTTGTCGGCCAACACGTGCAGCTACAGTTCACAGAGATGACCCACTCTCATAGCGACAAATGATTCGAGCTCTCTCAAACTACGACAGTTGTTGATAGCGTACCATTCTCTGTCACTGAAGCATGTTTGACGGGGAGCAGTTCACTGCAAAGACTGCAAGTCAACTATGCTACACTAAGGTCCGTATACTGGAGCTGGTTTCTCCACAAACAATATTGTAGAGAGATCTGCATAAACATTTAAAAGGTTCTAAAATGTTATTAATTGCATACCAACATGGCGTCGATCCAAATCTCGAAAATCAATACAACTGACCAATGGCAACATCTTCAGAACCTGATTCATATTTACGGAATATGTTATATATATATATTTATAATATAATTTAGAACTTGTAAGAATAAACCTTGTGAACTGAATTGACCAACAGCCTTGACCAGCTGTTGACATTCTACAATGTGCGGTTTAAATTAATGTAGGAGGCCTACTACTGATAAGCGCTCAGAATTTTACGTATTACATGAAATTGTCCCTAACACCACGTTATAAAACGCTGAGCTCAATCGTTTCTGGATAAGGAAAAATCTATAGTAACCGTTTTTCTAATGGCCAGTGTAGGCTGCTTTATAATAAAATTGATGAAATACATTATATTCTTATGACCATTTTATTTAAATATATATGTTGAAAATATATAAGATGTTGAGATTGCGCGCCTGCCTCTCACCCGGAGTCCCCGGGGTCGATTCCCACGGCTATACAGGTACTTGAAGACACTTATATGCTGAATGAAATATGCTTATTATGGAATTATATTTTCTGTAGCGCAATAAATATCTTAGTAAGTGCATCATTGTGTTTGATTTTCAGGTATTAAATTGAATGACGCGTGGCCTTCGGCAAGGCTTGACGCCCATTGGCAACCTGTGCGTTCACGAACTTCACGAACACCCAGTCCCCGAGACAGCGGAATTAACCATAGAAGGTCAAAGATCCCAATGATCCAGCCGAGAATCCAACCCTTGTGTCATGGCCACGCACGCGAACCACTTAGCCATGGGACTGGACATCTCAGGTACTGTAAAGGTTATTTTGAACAGATTATATTAATTATTGTAGCTCAAATTTGGGCTCCTGTTTACGTGCTGACTGACTGAAAAACAATCTTCATAAAAAATCCATAAAAGCAATACTAAAATAATGTCTTCTGAGGATTGAATTATTTTATTTGCACGGCTACACTTAGAGACCAAGAGCTCCAACAAATGATAGAACCAGGGCGTGTGTACAGTAGCCTATATTTGGTGCCAAACATCAATATACAGTAAGATATACAATTTCCTAAAAGTAAAATAAGAAAAGGATGAGGATGGCCACACTGAGCATCTAGAATGAAACACCAGATCTCCTGAATTCCAAGTCCTCTTTGCAATCATCGTGCGAAACATAAAGCAAACAGATAGGCCTATGAAGGGAGATCAGAAACAAGTGTCGTATGAGTAAAATTAGAATAAAATTATATAAAATAAATTAAATTAAATTAAATGCAGTAATAAGTGTTATTAAAGAAAGAAATATGATTAAATACGTCTTTGCAATTGCTTCTCAGTCGTCGTCGTTTGTCTCCTATGGCACCCGAAATGTCTCAGTTACCCCCCCCCCCCCCAGGGGCTCACATCTAGTGGGACGTAGGTTAGAGACAACAGGACCCCAGCTGAGCCCGGCATTGCTTCCACTTACTTGTGCCAGGCTCCTCTCCGTCTTCTTTCCTGTCGACCTCACTTGGTCTACTCTTGTTCTCTTCCGACCCCGACGGTATTAGGGTATCCGAGGCCTAGGGAGTCTCTTCCTTTCCCGCCTTAATTGGCCCTTGTCTCATCTTTTCTGATACCCTCCTTCTGCGAGGGGTCAGCCTTCCTTTTCTTTTCCTGTTATCTCCTGCCTTCTGCTCAAGGCCCTCAAGGAGGCAGGGTGTATGTAGCCCCACCACTTCTGGTGCACCCTGGATAATGCTACACCCTCAGGGGCTCACGGCTGGTGAGTTCGAGAGTTGGCGAGCCCGAGGGATTCCTGAGCTGGGTCTGGTTTTCCCCCTTTTATCCATTACCTGTGGAGCGGACACTCTACTCTTTCACTTTCCTATCTGCCTTTTATGGCTCTCCTACCTCCCATGTCCCTCAATCCGCATTCTTCGAGGGTTGAGGGCATTTCTTTTCCTCCTATCCTTTATTTGCCTTATTCTCCTTTTGTTTTCCATTTCTTCTTCTAGTATATATGTTAGTAGTTAGTTTTAGTCATAGTTTACATTTCGTTATAACCTTCACGATCACCCAAACCATTAGGGGCCGATAACCTAGATGTTAGGCCCCTTAAAACAACAATTATCATCATCATGTCTCAGTTACGAAGATAATACTTTGGTCTTCAAGGTAACGAAAAATGTATCCAGTTATTTACCGTACATGGATATTTAGAAATCATGAGAATACGTCTCGGAACAAAACATGTTCACTTCATACTGACTAGATATTAGGCTCCTTAAAACAACAATTATTACCACCACCACCACCACCATCGTCATAATAATCATCATCATTATACCGACAAAGCACACCCATTTGGGTGACGTCCACTTCAAGCAAACTTCAAACGGATTGCGCCAAAGTAAGGCTACGCCCTGCTCTGCTTGGTCACTTACCGCCTTGAATAATCCTTGTCTTGTTAACGAAGTTTCTGGTTCATGAGGTAGTTAGATCCCCAAGCCCATAAGACTATATCCACACACATTCATACTTTTGTTGCATCTCAAGCCAATATTGGAAGCAGGGCGACAGGAGGCTTCGTACTGTGGCGAGGTAAGTCTAGAAGACGCCAAATATATTAAAATCCTTGAAATGCGGGGGATGTTGACTTAATTCAGCAGAGACACGTCACAACAACGTGGCGCGTGAAGTATTTCCTTGTCCCTTCCTCCGTTGATTTGTGTGCAGCTGGCAGGTGCTGAAACTGGCGGAGCGAGGCGAAGGGGAACATCAACTTCACGATAAAACATTTCAAAATCTTCTACTTTTGATCCTGAAATAATTATTACCATCTAGCAATGAATATTCAAAATGTTATTCTTGTTTGCCAAATTGCATGGTATTCACCGGTTTGATTGACATGTACAGTATTAACCCTTTGTAGGGCTGAATAGTATTAAAGATATTTTATTTGTATTGATTATAATTTCATTTGAATTATTTTAGCCTGATTACAATTATTAATATTATTTTTGTTTCTTTCACATCTTAATGTTCATATTTATTTTGTTAATTTTTATGTTTATATTATTTTTATAATGGACTATTACAATATTATAATTATAATTTTTAAGACCTTTTTTTACGTGCCTATTTATTTTTAATTGTAACTTTTATTATCATATATTATTTTTTCACTCTTCAATTTTAAATTTTAGCCTATTATTAAAAAATAATTATAACAAGGAAATTAGGTATACTATTTGGTTTACAGAAATACTAACACCTCCAAAATAATAATCATCATCATCATCTTCATTTCCCCTTTTCCAGCTGACACTGGGTGGGGGCAAATATGGTTCCTCTCCACTTTGTTCTGTCGTTCCACCATTCCTCTTCCAACACGGTGTTCCAATCCAGGTTCCGTTTTCTAATACTATTCTTCACCGAGTCCAGCCAACGCGTTCTTGGTCTTCCTCGTCCTCTCTTCCCTGTCATCCGTCGTTCCAGTGCTCGTCTTGGTAGCCTTACTTCATTCATCCGTCTGACATGTCCAAACCATCTCAATCTGTTTTGCTCCAGTTTGTCATTTAGTTTCTGTACTCCCAGTTCTTTCCGTATATCTTCATTTCTCACTCTGTCTCTCCTCGTTTTCTGGACCTTACTTCTCAGGAATCTCATCTCAGCTGCCTGTACTCTGCTCTCATCCCTCTTAATCATTGTCCAAGTTTCTGCTGCATATGTCATTATAGGAACATAAAATGCTTTGTACATAACTTCTTTAGCCTTAATTGGTATATCCTTGTTCCATACTAGTCCCCGTACCTGTTGGTAGAAAGCACTCCCGAGTTGTATTCTTCTGCTAATTTCCAAATCTAGTCTTCCATCTTCAGTCAGTTCACTTCCCAAGTATTTGAAGTGATTCACCAGTTCCAATTCCTTATCTCCTACTTTCATTACTCCTTTTCCTTCTCTCTTACCTCTACTCATCACCTCTGTTTTACTCTTCTCCACATTATTTATCTTCAATCCCCATTGCTCAATGTTTTCATTTATTACGTCTAACTGTTCTTGTACCTCCATCTCATCCTCGCCCCAGGTCACAACATCGTCGGCAAACAACATTACCTTCACCTTTGCCCTTCTATAGTCTTTCATTGCTGCCTTCAGGATGTCATCCATCACCATTAAGAACAATAATGGTGACAACACACTTCCTTGCTTTAGTCCAGTGACAATTTTAAACCATTCCGATGTCCCGACTCTTGTCTTCACACTACTGTAGCAATCCATGCACATTCCTTTTATCATGTCTCTCAGTTCCTTGCCTATCCCCTATTTGTTAAGCTTTCCCAAACTTTTGTTCTAGGGATGTTATCATAGGCCTTTTCTAGATCAATAAAAGTCATGACCATATCCTTCCCAAATTCCCAACTCTTTTCAATGTTCTGTCTCAGAATGAAGATGGGTTCCACTGTTGACCTGCCCTCTCTAAATCCAAACTGCTTCTCCTCTATTTGGTTTTCTACCTTTACTCTAATTCTTTTTTCTACGATTCTTTCCATTACTTTGGCAACATGCGAGATGATGGCGATTCCTCGGTAGTTACCACACACCTTCCTGTCTCCTTTCTTGAATATTGGCAATATTATTCCCTTTTTCCAGTCTTCAGGAACTTTATTCTCTCTACACATACTCCTGAGAAGTCTGTATATCCACTGCAGTCCCACTGGTCTTGTCACCTTGATCATTTCTTTTGCCACTTCGTCGATTCCCACAGCTTTCCCCATCTTCATCTTCCTAACTGTCCATTCCACTTCTGCCATAGTAATGTCTGGTTCTTCTTCTATTTTTTCCTCCACCGTTTTAGCTGTTTGCGTAACTTCTCTGCATGTCTGGCGTCTCACATTCAACAGCTCGCTGAAATATTATTTCCATCTGTCCGTTATCTCTTCTGGTTTTGTTAATATTTCACCTTCTTTGTTTTTCATGAACCCAGTGTTCACCTTTTCATTTCTTCTACTTTTTATAATTCCAAACAGCAATTTCTTTCCAAAATTTAAATCCTCCCTTATTTCCTGAGTGAATTCTTCCCAGCTTTTCCTCTTTTCCTCTGCAATTACTTTCTTGCAATCTCTGTTTGCTTCTATATATTTTGCTCTACTTTCTTCGGTCTTTTTTGTTCTCCATTGCTTCCAAGTTTTCTTCTTCTCCCTTACCTTTCCTTTCACTCTAACATTCCACCATTTTGTCTCCCTTTCCCGTACCTTTCCTGAAGTTCTACCACATGATTTCTCTGCAATGATAAAAATGCACTCTTGAACTTATCCCATTCTTGTTCCACATGGGTAATATCCGTACTTGGTAATTGTTCTTGCAATTCCTTCTTAAACTCTTCTGCAACCTCCTTTTCCTTTAGTCTCCAGACCTTAATCATTCTTTCCCTTTTTTCTGGTAATCTCATAACTTTTCCAACTTTTAATTTTGCTACCACTGCCCTATGGTCTCCTCCAAAGGCTTTCTCTGGCATGGCTGTGACATCCATTAGCTCTTTCCGATGTCCTTTTTCGACTAAAACATAGTCTATCAGAGTCTTCGTTCTTCTATCTCCCCATCCATACCTCGTTATCTTCTGACTATTTTTCTTTCTAAACCACGTATTCCCTAAAATTAATTGGTTCCGCTGACAGAAGTCCATTAAGAAATCCCCTTCTGGATTCTTACTGCCATAACCATACGGTCCCAAAATCTCCTCTCCTCCTTGTCTGTCTCTTCCCACTTGTGCATTCAAATCTCCCATTACTAGTATTTCCTTATCCTCTATATATATTTTCCACCTCTTCTAGGAATTCTTGTAAGTTCTCTTCTTTATTACCCGTTTGTGGAGCATATACTTCAACCAGATCTTTTGTCCCTGTCTGGAACTGTATCCTTCCTATGATCATCCTGTCACCTTTCTTCTTCACCTCCTCCACATAGTCTAGGACATCCCTTCTTATAATCGTTCCTACTCCATTTTTTGCCTCCTGTCCTCCACTGTAAAACAGACTATATCCGTCCTTTAGGATTGTTTCCCCTTTTCCTTTCCATTTCGTTTCACTGAGACCGAGGATGGCTATATCCTTTTCTAATAATAATAATAATAATAATAATAATAATAATAATAATAATAATAACAATAATAATAATAATAATAATAATAATAATAATAATAATAATAATAATAATATAAGTTATAGCTGATTCAGCCAACAGCAACTTTGACAACATATTGTTCTTAGGCTATATTAGGTGGTTAATATACAGGGTGTATTTGATATGATGGAAGTCCTTTACACTGGTGATAGAAGATGGTATTCTAAGCAAATATCTTCATGAAATTAAGTCGGATCTTAATTAGTGTAGGTGGAATTAAATCACAAAAATCGTCGGTCAATGTCTTGGAAACGGGCTTTCACTTCGTTCCCCTCAGCAGCAGAACTGACTTCTCCCCGTCACCCTCCCCTCCTACGCTGAGGAATGTTGACCAGAGTCTGCAGTTGAGTGACCTCCTCGCCTTGTCTGCCAATGACATTGAAATACACAAACCGAGCCTATGAACAGCTGATTCACACCTTCATGGGGAGTGGCTTCATGACTAGTGATGGTGGATCTGTCTAGGATTTTGCCAGCTTCATGGACTATGCATAGAAAATAGAAATCCTAAAGATTTGGTAAATTAATTTAAGGAACTGTTGGTCTATCTTTGTGTGAAGATAGTGCAACAACTCTAATAAACATATTAATAATACTAATAATAGTAATCATAGGCTTTTAGACACACTAACTTCTTTTATGTTTCTTTTTGGTATGTCGAGTTGCCAGACTTTAATAAACGTAGGATTTCTTGTATGTGCCATGAAATCCATGGAGATGATCGTATTAGATCCCATTCATTTACTACATGACTGAACGTAGATCGCACCCTCGGGAAGGTTAGCACTCTACCACCAGAACTACACATGCTGACTCTTATTATTATTATTATTATTAGACTATTATTATTATTATTATTATTATTAGACTATTATTATTATTATAACACTGTATTATAACAATGTATTTGTATTTTATTTTCATTTTCGTGTATTTGCATATGTATTTACCTTGTTGATGGACCAATAAACCAAACCCCCCCCCCCCCTCTCCAGTTAATGGCCACCCGAGGGCTGGAGATGGGATGGGACAATTCTCAATATGAACATGTGGTACCGCACTAGTATTAAATCTTGGAAGTAGTTTTCCATGGGTTCCCACTTCTACCCCAGGCAAATGTCGGGATTGTTCCTAACTTAAGGCCACGGCCGCCTTCTTCTCAATAATCATAACCGCTGGCAGTGCAGCCCATGAAGGGCCTAGGCCTACCAAGCGACCGCTGTCCTGCCATTTGGCCTGCAGATATTAGGGTGACGCGTGGTCAGTGCATCGGGTCCCCTCGGCCATTAATCTTGATTTTCCTGACTCGGGCACTGCCTCACTGTCAGACAGCTACTCAATTGCCCTCACGAGGCTTACTGCACTGCGTTCCAGCCCTCACGTCAGTTTCTAATATCCCTGATGGAGCCAAAAATCGAACCCAGGGCCTCCAGGTGAGAGGCAGTTGCACTGCCCCAACACCACAGAGCCGGCGCCTTCTTCCAAATCCTCACCTGAATTACAAATACCCACATTACTACAGAATCCACAAAACACAGGTTATCACACAAATTCTACCCACACCCAGCTACATGGGGCTAAATGACCAAAATCGCCAAGCCTCTCAAACAAAACATCAAGTATTTTACTTCCGTCCTAAATGCCTAGTTCTGAACAGACTACGGAATGTCGGAATTTTGTCACACTGCATTTCATTAAGTGAATGTTTTTAGTATTTTCAGAAACTAGTCAACAGAATGTCCGACACGGACGCCAATGATACATCAGGGCTGAGTATCGAAATTATTTTGTACATGAACATCAATCAATGAATTCCACACTTACAAAGTAGGCTACACAATACTACCGGTCGTAACGTACAAAGCCATTGCGTGCGTTGTCAACAACAACAACAACAACAACGGCAATGCACATTTTCTTACGAGACGGTAGAGCTCAAACTCATACCAGCTGATAGCCTACCACCCCTCAAGTCAACCGGTAAGGTCAATGCTCCGATTACGTAACAACTTCCCCTTCGCGCGTCGTCTCCCCTGGCTCCGCCTCGTTTACCCCAACCTGCCGCACCACTTTCTGCCTGATTACTTTCTGAAATAACTAAAAACATTGACTTTTTAATGATTAATTATCAATTTCAAGATAGGTGACAAATTTTTTAGCTAGGAAGCTTAGAATAGTCTCTTCTATCACCAGTGTAACGGACTTCCATCATATCAAATACACCCTGTATATACCACTAACCTATAAAGGGTTAACGAAGTGGTGCCTTTATTTATCCAGCATCTGAAATTACAGTCTAAAAGCATGATTCCCTTATAGGATGATAGGTCTAATCATATATCTTAGGGGCCGATAACCTAGATGTTAGGCCCCTTAAAACAACAATTATCATCATCATCATCATCATAATCATATATCCATTAATTCATCGTTGGTAGGTACGACACGATCAATATTAATAGAAAACTATAAGAGGTGATCAAAAAGTTAACGTTTGAGGGTGTTGCTGCAGCGCATAGACCTATGCAACGTAGCGCGACTCCGATGCGGGTATATAAGCACGGACACGTAGGTAAGGGATTAGTGTGTCAGTCGTGTTTTGCCGAGGTGCGTGTATTAAATGCGGCAACGGGAATTATGACGACGTTATAACCAAATCCGTCCAAACAGGACCAACGTGCTGCTATTCTTTTCTTGACTGCCGAAAGACAAAGACCTGTGGACATCCACCGGAGAATGGCGAATGTGCATGGGGCAGAATATCTGTCAAAAACCACCATTGTAGAATAGTTCAACAAGTTCCATGCTGGTCGCGTTTCAACACAAGACACCGGTCAATCTGGGAGGCAACACTGGAGAAATTACGGCACGCAATAAGGCGAAACATCCTAGACAGCTGCGACAAGGGATGCTGCTGCTTCGGGATAAGGCAAGTCCCCTACCGCAAAGGTCGTAACGCAGAAGGTACGCCAACTCATGTGGGAGAAACTTGAGTATCTTTCCTATAGTCCTGATCTCTCGCCAACCGATTAACACCCCTTCGGTCCCTTAAAAATGCCTTGAAGTGTCGACGATTCCTATCGGAAAAGGATGTGCAGCAGGTGGTTACTTCTTCACGCAGCTGGACGCGGTGTTTTACCAACCGGAGATCTTCAACCTGGTGCGTGGGTGGGGTGAGTGCCTTAATGCTCACGGCGATTTTGCCTGATTGGACAGTACGGTCGTCAAACTGAATCGTTTGGATCACGCCTTATACATATGTATTTTAAAATGGTTGACTGAATCAACATATGAATATGCCTAGGAGTTAACCAACAATGAAATCTATATCTACAAAAAAAAATCAACTCAAATAGGCAAATTCTGCGTGAAAGAAACTGAGACAAACAAGCCGACAAACTGACCAAATTTCATATATATACTCGTAGATATTACAGTAGTACTAGCATAAATACACTTTTATCGAACGGCTTTGGATTTTAACAATCAAGATCAATCGCATTCGCACGTTTGTAACGTATTAGGTTTGCATTTGTCTAATAGTGAATAAAATGCATAACTACCAAACTATTACGGTATCAAGATAGCTGAATGGGTAGTAGTGAATGGAAGCAAGTTGTTACAAAGAAGCAGAGGAGTGAAATACCTAGTTAATTTTGAATAACTTACATCTTTCAAACTGAGTAACAAAGAATGAGACTGCTTTAAATCAAGACGGAAACACTAGATTCTAACAACAACAACAACTAAACAATAAAAACAATGGCACCAACTTGCATACCCAACAATAGTTATCTTTTGTTTACTTATTTTGAAATTTCGTTGATTCCGGGGTACATAGCCCAAGCTATGGAGTGCGCTGGTCTATACAAGGCATGTAGCGACGATCAGTGGCCCTGTTTGTGTGAATTGAAAGCAGGTTCATAGTATGTATCACAATCCAACTCCACTTCCTGTAGAGTGGTTCTAAGGGTTTTAATTCCAAAACATCTGATAGGTTACAGATCCTCTCAAACAGTGAAAGTCATGGCCTACAATGGGAAATGCTTAATACTAGACAAATAATCCCTGTTGCCATGACAGTGTAATGTCAGGTGTATCTCAGTACCCATGTTTATTATCATCTTAAGGTATGCATTGAAGTATAAGTCCTCCCTGTATCCCTGACACCCAAAGATGTTGAGAAAGAAAACATGGACTATCCTTTGCGCAGGGTATTGATCAGTGTCTCTCCTGGAAATGCATTAAAATTTGAGAAGCCGTGATGTGATGTGTTAGTGAGTTATTGTCGTTTTAAGGGTCGGAATAGCAAGGCTATCTGCCCCAAATGTGATGTGATGTGTACGATTGGAAAAAGGATTTCTCTCCTCGCATAGGTAAAACCATTGATTGTACGCGGTCTACCGGTTGAAGGCAGCCGTGGCTCTGACACACTAAAAGTTATCATTTAAATAGATCCTATATGACAGAGTAAGGACCTTAGTGTGTCAACTACGTGTCAATGCTTAGGCCTGAGATGTCAAACTTAATCCGCTCCATGTGCAGCATGATCAAATCTAGAGGGAATTGTGGGTCCATATAAGCGTCTCATGCAGTACTTACTAACCAAAGTTCTTTACCACAGACACGTTCTGGTCCGTTCAGGATACCTTCATTCTCCTCTTGTCAAGATAAATAGTAATGATGGGGCTCATAAATATAGTGAGGGTTTTTCGCCTGGCCTAAATGAAGCCTCCTCTGTAAATTGTTTTCATGTTAGTCCATTTTGGGGCTTGGATGTCGTGCTCATATCAGCCCTGCTCACCATACGTATGTGGATAATTTGTCAGAAAACGTGTGCTATTGTGGTGTCAACAGTAGTGTATGCACTGTATTTTCCCAGTAAATAAGAGGTCGAGTGTTCACTTACTGATCCCAAGATCATGGGGTTCTAATCTGATTCTTAAAGGAGGGCACTACCGGTCGTAGGACAACGCCTCGTAAAACAAGTAGTTCCGTGAAGAACAAAATTGCCTATTTTCATACAACCCACTGGTCTTTACCATTAGAACTATCCTGCCTATTTAACGATTTTCACTGCGATCACGTGACTAGGACACAAAAAAATAAAAGAATTAATTCAAATTTTGCACAGGCACCATCTTGAGGTTATTAAAGCAATTGAATAACATTAGATGCGAGTACCTTAAATCATACATAATTATGTACCGTACCAAATTTCACTTTGTTCGGATGATTATATCGTGAGGAAATGCCATTTACATAATATTAAGTTTACTTTCTCGCCATGATGGTTTCGTAGATAGCAGGGTTTTCAACGTCAAATAGGTGAACTAAGAGTGATATTTTCTAACACCATACGACATTTTAGGGTGATATCGGTAATAGTTTCAGAAATATAGAATGCCGGAAAAATATTTCGCGCAGGCGTCATGTTGGATCGTTATACGTGGTACAGTCATTAAGTACTGAGACTGACCGCATGACGGCATTGTGGGGCACTATAGCGCTTAGGTGGCGCCGTGTTATGGTACCATATCAGTTAGTCTCTCGTCCCTGCAAGAGACAGTTGAGTGCATGCACTGGCAGCAGACGAACGGTCGTTGTTGTGACGGTGATATGAATGCGCCAGTCGGACCTGACGATGATCGGACGTTTCTCAACCGGATAAAAACGGGAGACGAAACATGGTCTTTCCTTTATGATCCGCAACTGAAACGACAATCGGCACCTGGAAAACGCCATCATCACCATGGCAGAAAAATCCACGACAAGACAGGTCAAAAGACAAGGTGAGGCTGGAACTGATTTTTGATTCAAATGGAATCGTTCACATGGAATCCCTACCAGATGGTGCAATGACAAACAAAACCCGCTACAAGGTGATCCTTGGCCGTTGACGCGATGCAATTCACCGTAAGCGACCTGGGTTTTGGCGGACAAAGAATTGGCTGTTGCTACACGACAACGCCCCTGCACATCGCTCTGTCCTTGTCCAAGAGGAACTTGCAGGGCTACAGGTGACAGTTTTGCCCCACCCTCCGTACTCACCTGATCTCGCACCATGCGATTTTTTTCTCTTTCCTCGCCTGATAGCTCTCCTTCGTGGGCGCAGATTTCGGTCGTCCGAAGAGGTCATAACGGCCACAAGAGAAGCCATACAGGACCTTCCTGCCAGCTGCTCACAGCGGTGCTTCCAACAGCTATAGCAAAGCTGGCGAAAGTGCATAACGGCCAACGGCGACTATTTTGAGGAAGGATGTGGTTCTGTGTAGGTGTACACTGGGTAATGCGGCAGCGTTTGCAACATACAGGGACGTGTGGTGGCCTATCATCCAGGCGTCAAGTCTCTGAACTTAATGACTGTACTGCGTAGATGTACGCCATAGACTTATGTACTATTAAATAAAGATTATTGCGTAGGATTATTATTCAAGCGTTCACTTCGATTGCATAATTAGGACACAGGAAATAAAAACTTTATTTTAAAATTTCGCACAGCTCCCATGTTGACTTTGTTAAAAAAAATGAACTAAATTACATGCCATTGGATTAGAATTTGTATGAACACTTACCGTACCAAGTTTTATTGTGCTCGGATGATTAAATTGCAAGAAAAGTCCATTTAAATGATTCAACTTCGCTTGGCCGCCATGCTGGTGTCATACTTAACAAGGTTTAGAAGGTCACATGTGTGAAATTATAGTAGTACCCTTTATCACCGTACAACATTTCAGGATGATATCGGTAACTGGTTTGGAGACACAGAACGCCAGTGAAATATTTCGCATGGCCGCCATGTTTGATTGGTGATATACATTAAAATTTGAAAGGCAGGGTCGAGGTCAGACGAGGCAGTAGTATGTACTGACCGAGTTTCATTGAAATCGCTTTGGCCGTTTAGATTTTATTACTGGGACACACGCTCACGCATACACATACACACGCACACAAACAAAAGCCGATCTCATAAGCCTAATTTTTCATAAATGAACATAGTCTAAAATTACCTCTCGACTTACCTTGCGTGATAAAAAGACAGAATTCATTAATTATTAACCTCAGACCGCCCAGTAGTGTCCAGTGCATTATTATTATATACTATTACTAGTAACCCTGCCCGGCTTCGCCCGGGAACAGTTGTGAATGCATTACCGTACGTGATAAGCGCTTCATTACGATGTGAATGAACTACGATCTATATCCGTTTTACGTCTCGGCATGATGGGTTAAAATCACTGACTGGACTATTAACTATATTATCATGGAGATGCATGTGCAACAAATTCTTGTCAGACGTAATTTAAGAATGGCGAAGTGCATGAAACACAAATCCCCCTTCCGACCAATCTAAAAACACATATAGTGGACGATATGTTGAATATAGAGATGTGCTCTTGGGTACGTTTTTGTAGAACTTTTCATGCTGAACAATTCTTACCCTCATTGTATATTGATATTTTTAACGGTTTGCCCAACGTAAGCTTAAAAAGGCGCACAGACGCCAGGTTTTTTCGACTTTTTCTCTGAAATCGTTATTGCTTGGCTTCCTTTGATCATAAATAAATTATTTTCTACAGAAACCGTCCTCGAGGTGTCCTTTAGAGAATGGTGAAAACCGCATTCAAATCCATGCAGTAGATCTCGAGATTACCCATGACTCCATGAATCGGGGACTTCATTTTATACTAAGTAGAGATTATACGCCAATCAGTATAATTTAATATAGGCTAATATAATCCCCCTTCCGTCCAATCTTGAATTGACTGTGAATTTTGCGGAACGAAAAGTTCACAGCCGAAATGAGAGTTGCACTTCCAGGGAATGGCGAGGTGAATGAAACTCAAATCCCCCTTCCGTCCAATCTTAACTTGACTGTGTTTCACAGGTGAAATGAAGAAAACCCGAGTAGCATTTCCAGGGAAACTCCAAACACTACCACCCTTCTCAGAAGTCTTAACTCAACACGACTCGACGGTTTGCTGCTGGCTGTATCTGGGACAATAGCTTCGCCCACAGGCTAGGCTGTAACAGGGATGATAGACTCGCCCTTAGCTAGCTCGTAAACTGTCGCCTCAGTAGTCGAATGGACATGGTTGGAAGAAATTAAAACGTAAAAAAACTTATAGTGGGCGATGTATTGGAGATAGACATATGCTCTCACGGACTTTTTTGTAGAACTTTTCATGCTGAACAATTCTTACACTCATAGTATTTAGATATTTTTAACGGTTTGCTCAGCGTAAGCTTACAAAGCGCTCGGACGCCAGTTTTTTTTTTTCGACTTGTCCACTGAAATCGTTACAGCTCGGCTTCCTTTGATCCTAAATAAATTATTTTCTACAGAAATCATCCCCGAGATATCCTTTACAGAATGGTGAAAACCGCATCAAAATCCATCCAGTGGTTCTCGAGTTTACCCGTAACATCCACGAATTGGGGACTTTGTTTTATACTAAGTAGAGATCATAATTACTAGAAGACCCGTGCTGCTCCGCAGCATTCGTTTCAACAATCGTATACCACTTCTTTCCATACGACATATGCTGTTCGCGTGCCTTTTGTTTCTGTTTAAATTTTGACGTCTTGATAGGATTTTTCTCGCGATAGTACGAAATACAGCTGTCATGATCAAAATTGGGTTCTAAAATAGCTATTTTTGAATAGCGTGAAATATTGTTATGCCCCAATACCGGCGAAACCGTATCGGACATTCAACCCCAGTTCAACCTGGTAAACTAGAACCTCGCTTCCACACTATACAAATCTGCGGGCTCAGGTCATAAGAAGTTAGTCAGGCATTGCATGGGCGGAAGCCAGACCATCGCAGAGGTCGATTGGCTGCCGATCGGGAGTTTAGCGTTTTTTTTTGATCGTGTAGCCTCCTGAGAGGCCGAGTGCAGGTCTTTCTAGTCGACGCCCGTGGGCGACCTGCGCGTCGGGATGAGAGATGAGATGAGTGGATGAAAGTGGGCAAGGATGTGGAAGGAAGCGGCCGTGGCCTGTCAGAAGGTACTGTCCCAGCATTTACCTGGTGTTGAAAATGGGAAACCACGGAAAACCATTTCAAGGACAGCCGACGGTGGGGATCGAACCCACGCGTCTACCGAGTCAGCAGAGAGCTTGGCCCTATGACCTAACGCCGCGCTTTAGCCAGCGTAGCCACTACTGTCGGTAGTTTAGCGGTGCGACTATTTTAAAAATCAATGAAGTACAACCAAGTACTTTTCATATTTTAGGCATGGTTGTAGCTGCTGTGACTGTGATGACCTTTCGTGTAGTGCATCATTTAACATGGCATGGCAACTTCTAAAAATCTGAACCAATATCGTACGCTTTTGAAACAAAAGTTATCGTTGATTTATAAAATAACGTCATCACTGAAATCCCGTCCAGGAGATTCGTACCTTGTATAGGTACTCAGTACTTCAGATGGTAATAAATGAGATTGACTATTTTAGTCTCGTATATTTAACCATTTCCTTGTTGCATTTCCAGGTTTGATATACGCAGAAATCACCCTATTATTTTAGAATATGAAGTACTGTGCGCAAGGGTATAAACTCTTGCACATAACATTGGAACTATATAATACAGTACATTTAAATAAAATGACATTTTACATGTGAATTACCAACAGTCTTGCAATGACCCACAGTAAATCGCACTCACCTGGGGTCCTTGGTTTGAAGTCTGCCCTCATATAATCTGGTCACAATGTTAAAACTATATGATCAGGCCACATAAACGATTATGAAACTAAGTTTAAAAAATGTGTCAGTAATGGAATTTGCACAAACTGTACACATATTTACATTGTTTTCCGTTTTATTTCCTGAGGTCCCTGGTTCAGAACCACTTCAGAAACTTTTTATTTCTCCCAGGATTAGTCACATTAGCCCATACTACAAAACTTTTCAAATCCTAATTTAAATATGCTAATATATACATCTCGGTAGCCCCTGCTTCATGGAGTCCTTAGTTCCCAATGTCTACTTCCATCGCCAGTAAAATCATCTGGCGGAGTGAAAGGCAGGGAAAGTTGAATGCATGGTTGTAGGCTACCATCACCACCGGCATTTAAAGTACGCTAGTTTACTGTATCCTCATCAATATCACTGCCACTATCATTTAACTGATCATTTACATCTCAATCACACAGAAAAGCACTTCCACACGAGCTTTCCAAATCATTAACATCGCTTTTATTCAATTCTGTTAGGACATCGGTATATGAGAGACCTGCCATGTTGCCTCGCTACAGCTGGGAGAAAGGTCAAGGAACAAACATTCATTGTTACAGCTACAACTAACACTATGGCTTCTAAATGCTGTCCTATGCCTGCCTGGCATATTACCGATAGTTTACAATTAGTTTTAATTCCACACCAATACAAGAGGTGGCAGGAGGATGCCAGAACATACATGGGCGCTTTTGGGCGCTTTAGCAGGGAGCTGTGACTCCCATCCGGGCGCATTCGGGCGCTTTGAGAAGGAAAGGGTTAATACATGATAAAAATGGCGTATTACCACAACTATGAAGCTTTCTATACTACTTGTCAGCGCTTCTATGTTGAGGATATAATGAAGATGTAGGCCTATAACTGTATTAGCAAAGGCAGGCTCATAACGTGTTAGTTGATTATTTTAGGGGCTTTGTGACAATGTGGTCCTGTACCCCGTGTACTTGGGTGTGTGTAGAATTTGTCCGATAACCTGAGTCACTGTGATGTCTGTCCTAGTGTGTGTACTTGCAATTGAGGTACGATGCGGGTAGGAAGCGGCCGTGGCCTTAAGTTAGCTACCATCCCGGCATTAGCTTCAAGTAGAAGTGAGAAGCCACGGAAAACCACTTCCAGGATGGCTGAGGTAGGAATCGAACCCTCATCTTCCCAGTTTTGCCTCATGCAGCTGAGTGTACCCCGTCACAATACTTTCTTGGCAGGGTTGGGAATCAAACCAGGGCCTCCACGGTAACAGCCAAGTATGCTAGACACTGCGCAACGAGGTAGACCATAGTTCATAACTACCACCCTCCTTGACAAATAGGGAATGAAGTCCCTGGACAACTAGCACAGGTCAGTCGGGAAATATGTAATTGCATTAATGTTTTCCTCACTGATCCTCCAGTCAGATACTACAGGAACAAGGGTCGATTAGCCAATGCAAATAGAATATAATCCAATGTAGAGCATAGCAATCGTGTCATTTTTTCCACTGATGAAGTGGTGTGAAATACAGTACTTTATGTTCGACGATGTGGAAATATAAACATTATGTGTCGGAAGACTGTATCGTAATGAGGCTCACTATAACGCTATTTTCATTATGAAACAGTTTCTCCCACCAATCAGAGCTCAAGAAACAGTTGTGTGACCAATTAGGTAAGGATACCTTCGCGCATGCGCTCAAAATCCATCATGTCTATACAAATTACCGACACGGAAAGTGGCCGTCCATATGTTCGCGAAAATACACTGGCGAATATGAAACAAGAAATAGCACTGTACCTTAATATCCCAATATCCTTAATATCCAATTTCTACACAGCGCATTGCTTTCAAACGACTTCGGTGACAATATTAGTCAATGCTATAGAGCTGGACGGCAGGCTGTAAACAATAGGTGTTCTGTGTTGGCAAGCAAAGTGAATGGTCTCTGCTTTCCGAGTGCATTGTCCCACGCATGCGCTCTGTTCAGTTAGCAAAGCCAGCGCGCCCTTTTCACTAACTGAATTAACTGAATCCCACAGATATTTATGAATATTTATGTTCTGTGTTGGCAAGCAAAGTGAATGGTCTCTGCTTTCCGAGTGCATTGTCCCACGCATGCGCTCTGTTCAGTCAGCAAAGCCAGCGCGCCCTGTTCACTTAACTGAATTAACTTAATCCCACAGATATTTATGAATATTTATGTTAAAACATATAACAAAGTTATAGTTATCGTCGAACATAAACAGTCGTATAAAACTCGCCTATAATGATAATTAAGACACTCGTATCGAAATTATGAAACTCTCTTATGCTTGTTTTATAAACCTACTCGTGTCTTTATTGTTGCCATTATAGGCTCGTTGCATAATGTACTATAATAGAACCGCTAAGATACGTTCGCGGTAAATGGGATATCGCGTCATGTAGTTTATTATCAGGGACTGGGGACATTGCGGTTATGTTACCAATGTACTTGGTGTGTGAATTCCAGTCAAGAAGTGACGTCTGTGGTAGGTGTGTATCTGCAATTACTTGGAGATGATATGAGTATGAAGCAAATGGTTTGGTGTCATACCTAAGGTGATGAGCGTATGATATGGGGATGAATGTTGTCGTATGGTTTACTTCCAAGTGAGTGAGGGCATTTTACCGGAGAAATCTACACTGAGGATGATCGCCGTCAGCGCAGTGATTCGGACATGGAAGCTGCAATCCAATCAGTGCCTTCCCACCTCCCCCTCCCCCCCATCTTGCGA
The DNA here is from genome assembly GCA_946902985.2 of Meconema thalassinum. Taxonomy (NCBI): domain Eukaryota; kingdom Metazoa; phylum Arthropoda; class Insecta; order Orthoptera; family Tettigoniidae; genus Meconema; species Meconema thalassinum. Next base: position 1,459,418,490 of record OX336389.2, read on the forward strand.
ATTTTCAAATTTAAAGCAAGTTATATGTATACATAACAACTCTTAACACGATCTCCATTCATATACACAGCTACCCTCACATAGGCTACTAATTCAGCAGTCATTCTTATATTTCCCTAAAATTTATCTTGCACCACGAGGCTGAGTGTACCCCGTTTTACCCTACAGACCGGAACAAAATCTCTTGGAGAGCCGGGTTCGATTTCGATTTTAGGGGCGAAAGACATGAATGCTAGCCCCTGCGCCACGAGGCAAACTTGTAAAATGTTATTGGAATAGTTACCAGTTACTGTTCAATATGCGATTATAAGACCCTCCAGTCCACAGTGGGTAGTGAAGAACAGGAATATACGGAAATCAGCTAAGTCTACAAATAGTACATTATGCAACGAGCCTATAATGGCAATAATTAAGACACGAGTATGTTTATAAAATGAGCGTAAGCGATTTTTTTAACTTTCATACGAGTGTCTTAATTACCATCATAGGCGAGTTGCATACGACTGTTTATGTTCGACTTTATTATATGTTTTAACATAAATATTCATAAATATCTGTGGGATTAAGTTACTTCAGTTAGTGAAAAGGGCTTTGCTGACTGAACTGAGCACATGCGTGGGTCAAGGCACTCCGAAAGCAGAGACAGTTCACTTTGCTTGCCAACACAGAACGCCTATTGTTTACAGCCTGCCGACCAGCTCTATAGCATTCACTAATATTGTCACCGAAGTCGTTTGATAACAATGCGCTGTGAAGAAATTGGAGTTGGGGGATATTAAGGTACACTGCTATTTCTTGTCTCATATTCGCCAGTTTATTTACGCGAACATATTGACGGTGCACATTCCATGTCGTTTTATATAGACATGTTCGATTTTGAGTGCATGCGCGAAGGTGTTCTTACCTAATTGGTCACACAACTGTTTCTTGCGCTCTGATTGGTGGGAGAAACTGTTTCATAATGAAAAATAGTGTTATAATGAGCCTCATTATGATACAGTTTTCTGACACATAATGTTTACATTTCGACACCGTCGATCATAAACCACATTATGAACTCAGTTACATGTTTGTTTAAGTGATTAAGCAACTACAAAACCTCATTACATAAATAGGTAACTTGAATGGTAACGGTTACTAACAAAACATTCAGATAGCAATCCCTTCATTAACTCGCTACGGTAGAAGTTAACGATTCAGAAGGGTTTTCATATAAGTATTTACAACATAAAATGCAACGCGTATAGAAGAATACGGTAATGGAATATAAAGTAATTGGTTAAAAAATACGACTCATTACAAAAATTCATTAAACATTTCTGTAGCTTAATAATTGTAAATACTGTTGCACACAAGTATTATATACTACATGTCCACTGTTCCTAAATTATGCCAAAGTGACTAGTGTCGGATGATATTCGCACGACGAAGGAAACCAGTCATCCTATGAAACCCCCATTTGGGTGAGAAGTGCTTCATTCTGTATATAAGTAATACAATTCATGTATTTATTTCAAGCATTAGGTAGGTAATGTTAATCTAATTGGGCACACTCGTGTTGACCGACTGGAAAGCATCTACTAATAGTGTGCTTATGAGTGTAGTTTCTTCCATCGTATATTTAAACTGTCTGATGTTCGTTCAGAGCGGCATCGAGGCCTAGAGGTAATTCTAGTATATTTTGACACATGGGGCACAAGTTCACTTCCTGGCTCTACCAAGTGACATATAAAAGCTGGTGTAAGGAAAAGTCCTCGTGAGGGCAACGAAGGAGAGAAATGGGATTGATTCGTACTCTCTGACATCTTAGCAGTGGATTTCAAGAGTTCGCACTTCTCCAGGAGAATTGAGGAATGGTATTTAACACCTATGGCCGATTTCTTCCAAATTCGGCCGCAATTACCAGTAAATTTACTCGTATTGACACCATAATAACATACGTTATCATGCAAACCTCATTAAGACCCAATTACACTAGTGTGAAGATCACGATATATAGGGTCTTTCAAAAATAGGGGGCATAATTTCAGGTATGTATTCGTCATATCTAGACAATCAAAATAGTTCATTACAACATGTGTCCGGAAATGTTTCATTTCTGAGTTATGGCCTTCACAACACTGAACTTCACCGGAACGTTTTTCTTCCGAAGGTCATTGTCATTACAGAAGATGTTCAAAATTTCCACCTCCTGCTTGAATACAGACCTCACATTGATTGACCTCTCCTGGAACAAACGATGAGCCAACGCAGCATTGCCGTCCACCTTACCGCACATGAAGTGCATCTCTGCCAGATGCTGATTTGAGTACAAGACGCACAGACGAACGCCAAACACAACACTGAATTTTACCTTCGCCTCGAATGAACCGTCACAGTGTCCTCTTAATGTCTGCTATCACGGCAACGACCTACGATAAGAAAAACGTTCCGGTGATGTTCAGTGTTGTGAAGGCAATAACTCAGAAATGAAGCATTTCCGGACACATGTTGTAATGAACTATTTAGATTGTCTACATATAACAAATACATACCTGAAATTATGCCCCCTATTTTAGAAGCACCCTGTATATTCATGTACATGGGAGGTTCCGAAAATAAGTTTCGTCATTTTGTTCAGGGATTCTTTATTACCAAACTGACATACACCATGGCAGCATGAACTATACACCTTGCACTATACTCCGACATAGTCACCACTGACATTGAGACACTTGTCGAATCGTGCAATCAGTTTGAAGAAACCACTCTGGTAAATCCCGGTGCCCTGCGACGCAAGAAATTGTCGCACAGCCTGGTCAGGGGACAGGTTTCTCGGTACGCATCTTGCGGACAGTTTCTCCATTGAAGCGTTTGTATCGCCGCGTCGCCTGATTTATTACAAAATAGGTAATGATTTAAAAATAAATACTTTGGCATTTATTAGGATTTTCAAACATGATTTTTCCTGCATTAGATGTTACCAATTAAGGCATGAACATCGACCTTCCAACGTCATGGCACGGTGGCGCGGGTGGTTGAACTAATGCTTTGGTGATTGAGTAAGGCCGGAGGGGGAACGGAAGTCAGCGGTTACCATAGTAACAGGAGTTCCGTGATGCGAATTCAGCCAGCAAGCGAGTCGTCTCACCCCAGTGATTGCTCATCCACATTGCTATCATTCCAAGCAATCTTATACTAAAACGTTACTGGGTTCACTGCACGTCCAGTTCGTATATTAAATAGTGACGTGTTGCCTGTGTTATATGTTTTACATTGTATTATTCAAAGATAAGAAATTCAAAAATTACATTAGTGAAATACCCTATCTAAAAGAAAGCAATATGGACGATGTGTTCGTGGAAGCATACAAATTATTCTCTTTTAAGTTTTTCGCGTATATTGAAGCGTCACCATCCGATTCACTCCTGAACCACCACAGGTTTTCCGTAACCCAACACATCATGGAGCATGTGATGGGCCCTGGCCCGATCAATACGCAGTGTGGACGCAACGTCTACCACCGTTATGCACCTGTCCGCTAACACCATGTCCTCTACCCGAGCAATGTTGTTTTCATTCATGGATGTGGAGGGACGCTCACTTCGATCATCCTCCTCCACACTCTGCCGTCCTTCAGTGGACATGAAACACCAGCGACCGACCGAATGACATCGGGCACGCAGGTCTGCTGCTCCTCTCTCTTCGTCGGCGCTCTGCGCATGCGTCATTCCCCCTCCACTGACGCTCCTTCCATCGTTGAACCAGCCACGGGCGTAGATTCTTATAGCGATTGTTTGTGTCACCTTGTGATCCATCTAGTCGTGCCATACGAATGACGGAAATTACTTTCGGAACTTCCCTCGTATACTAATATAATTATAAGGTACCCGTAACATGTCGATCGACTACACCACAACCTTTACTCAATATGTAAATTTAGTTGGTGGTAATCTATTCCAGGATACGTCTTGACCTGAGGGTTTTCTTCCGTACGGTTCGTAAAAGAAATCTGAGCGCCACACTTTGCGAGAAGCGTGTGGTTGCTCGTCTTCACGATACATTGTTTGTGTTGAAGGTTAAGATTAAAAGCAACTCGATTTGAACTTGTTTTCAGTTCATCTGGTCACATACACCGGAAGTTCGTTAGCTCGGAAGCTCTTGTTTACCCTTCCCGAGCTGTTTGCTCTCGGCTCTCGAGGTGAACAGAAAGAGAGGCTTCAAGAAGTCGTCTTGTTTTTCAATGCTACAGGAACTGCGATAAGAAGAGAAAGGTTACGTTCTAATATGATTTACAGTACATCCGGTACATTTAATCAATTAAAAGAAAGTGAAATTCCGAACAAAATGGACGTGTTGTGAACGTATAAACAGCTACACTTGACCATATATAAAAGCAGAGGTTAATGGGGTGTACAGAAAAAAAAATGCGCTCTAGGAGTGTTTCCAATTTTATCAAGAGGGATATTTCTCTGTATGTTGAACTACGGGGGAGCCCAAATGACATTGAAAGTGTTTCAATATGATTACGAGCAGTGCTTTTTTTTCAGGGGGAACGCGGGGGTACGAGTACCCCTTAAACATTTGTAAACTGTTTTAAAAAAGTATTGGTACATTAGTATCTAGTCCAGCAAATATAACTTCCGACTTGAAAGTTCGTCAATCAGCTGGCGTCAACGCGTTGTTCACAACAGCTGGAGGAGATATCCAATAATCCTCGATTTAAATCGATCTATCGAATCAGTTTCTTTTGGTCGGCAACTCGGCACTCCGTTCTTATAAGCATGCAAGCTAGTTTTTGGAGGCGGGGTAGGTTGTTATTTTGTGCGGCATCGAAAAAGCTGAAAGTTAATGATTCGAACACAAACAATGATCGGACTTTTCAAATTGCCGAAAATTGCAAGATGGTGATGTTTTCTCGACTACAACTGAGAGTACCCCTTAAATTATTTTTTGGAAGAAAAGCACTGACTACGAGTACCTAATGCTAATAGAGATACTGGTAAGTTAAAGATCCCCTTCTGGGCAAAATGTCGCTAAATCCACAGCAGATTAAACCACGATAATCCATAACATAATTATTATCTTTCTTTCTTTCTCCGTTAGGGTCTTTTGAGGACCACGAACCAATTTGAATGTTTAGTCCTCTGTTGTTCTTTCTTCTTCCTCCAGTGATCCTTCATTTTTTCGCTGTGTGTCTTCTTTCTCTCTTCCGACCATTTTGAGCCTGTTTTCTTATATTGCCTTCATTGGAGTCCCTTCATTCATAATAACTTCTTTTTGAAAATTTCTCTCTCTCTGTCTTTACTTCTTGAAACCAGGCTGTTGTCGAATTCTTCTTCCAAAGATATTTAAAAATCTGTTTGGTTAACCTGCTATGATTCATTCTATATAAATGTCCGAAAACTAAGAATCACCTCTTCTTTATTGTCTCCGATATGTTTTCAATGTTCCGATATATTTCTTCGTTACTTCTTTATTTCCAAAACTCTGTAGTTCTTAATAGACCGAGAATTTTTGCGTATAATTTTTCTTTCTCATACTTCTCATTTATCCAATTTATAATTTAGTATTAGACATTCACTGGCATATAAGCATTCTGGTTTAATTACTGTTCTATAGTGCTGTATTTTCCATTTCTTAGATAAACATTTTTTGTTATGGATATTCCTGGTTATACCATATGCTCTTTGAATCTTGTGCACTCTTCCTTCTACAGCAGATTTTTCTAAGCCATTCTTCTAAATTATTTCCCCCAAATATTTGAACTTATCTACCCTCTTAATTTGACCAATTTTTGTTATTAGGATTTCTGGAGCATTTTTAATATTTGTCATAAATTTTGTTTTTTCTACAGAAATCTTTAAACCTGTTTTATTGGCCATCTCTTTTAATCGATTGATTTGTACTGTTGCATGAGCTAAGTTTTCAGAAAGTATGGCAAAATCATCAGCAAATGCCAGACAATTTACGTTAACACCACTGTTTTTTCTCCCTAGTGTTATAGGTGATATATTATGCTCCTTCAATTTCGTATTCCAAATATGTACTATTTTTTCCAGGATATAATTGAATAAGATTGGAGATAAACCATCGCCTTGCCTTACACCTGTATTTATTTCGAATGGTTTTGAAATTTCTCCCCGGAATTTTACCTTTGAAATAGTGAATATTAGTATTATTCCCATCACTTTTGTTGGAATATCACACTTTACTACTTCTTCTCCTCCTTCCCCTTCCTCTGACTCCACTTAGTGTTCTCTCGGGCTCTATCTTGAGCACTTCTTTCCAAAGTTGCGCCACAACTTGTCTTAGTACACTGGATCATCTGGTTTGTGGACGTCCTCTCCTCCATCGTCGACCACAGGGATGCTTCTGTGACACCATCGTCCACATCGCATCATTTGATCTGACCACATCTGACCCCGCATCACGTCTCCTTCTCAACATCTCTTATGCTGGATTCCTGCCTAACCTTCAGGTTATGGGGGCGATCTCATTCAGAAATACTTAGCAAGATTATTTTCATCCTGCTTTGACATACTGTATTATAAGCCTGTATCCCGCAGCGTAGCCGTGCGCGTCAAATTGCCTACCATGACCATGAGAGGGGCGCTGCAGCAATTTCAGAGATTTGGAGGTTCGAATCCAGACACTGAGAGTTGCTTTCTATAGTTTGGTCTATCCTCGGGGCTTTCCATACTCCCATCAGGAAAATGCTGGGATGGCACCTTATCTAAAGTTTCGGGGTACCTACCCCATCCCCGATCCTAATAACTTCAGTTTTACACGATACTACAATGACTACAGAAACACAGTTTATCAGACAAATTCAGCACAGGTCCAAGTACACGGGGCTTGTGACCAAAGATATCCCAAGAATAAGAATTTAAGTCTGTAGATCTGTTTCTCAGTGCGAGACTCTGACTGATAAGGTGCGCTCCACAGCTATGTTTATTACTAGAAGGGAGTAGGTTTGATTCCTTCCCGGATAGTGGAACAAAATTAGCACTTCCGTACACACAAATGGCCTTACTCAGACTACAAGAGAAATGAGAACTTGACAACAATGACGGAAGAACGTGGTGCTGGCAACGTTATCCCACCTAGTGGTGTAATAACGAAAAGTAAGAGCTACTCCATGAGCATCCGTGGGCGTAAATGAGTGTTTGAGCACTGTATGTGTGAACAGGCAAGATACAGATGTTCATTACTTCGCTCTTGATGCACAGCGGAAACTAGCACTTGGGCTTGAAACCAAGTGACCACATCAGACTCCAGGAAATCACTACATTCCCCGTGATACCTATCGCCTGCCTTTCCATGAAGAAATCTAATAACCGTTTTCTAATTAATGAATTAGGCTACGGCAGAGATTTTCTCTGTTTGGTTTTAGCAGAGAAATAAGTTTCACTACGCATTTTTTTGATTTCTTACTGTAACTGAACATGAGGTTTGTGGAATCGTGAATTACGTCCTTGCATTAGGCTCTAGGAAAGAAGTCACATTGCTTTCCTTTTAGCTATGAGATGTAGAATGTGTACAGTTTTAATTACTGATAATACGAGACCGAAATAGCTGTTGGTGATCAATTTCGAAGGAGTACAATCAGGTAAACATTTGTTCTTGTATACCGTAATAGTGTTCAGTTGTACCCTCATGAACAGCAATCCATCTTCCAGTTCCCGTGACGCTTGAATGTAGTCTTGTTTCCTGAGCAGACAGATGGGTGATTAATATTCAATGAATATCGATGTCACAGAGCACATGAATTCACTCCTATTGGTTGCAACCACCGTGAAGTTCTCGAATGTTTGCAGTCATAGAACTTAAAATAACTCACGAGGTTTAGCGAAATGGAAATATCATGCTACGAGCTCACAAATCAACATGGCACACCAGATGCTTCATCCTTCAGCCTCTTCCTCCCCTTTCACTCTCGTGCTGTCTGATTTGAAACCTCTGTTAAATCTCAAAACTAATTTTTTATTATGTTTCATCTGTATTCCTTCTTCTTCCCTTCCTTCGTTTGACATTGACCATCCAGAATTCTTGTAGTTGCGTTTCAAGTTCTTGGAAAACAGCTTTTGGCCAGATTTACAGTGACATAGCTTACCATCTGAGTTACCACACAATACTAATGCAGGAAAATGCACTGCTGGACACGGAAATGGCTACACCCTATTTTCATCGCAGGCTCATAAATAACAATACACATGAATATATTTGGCCTTTCACACATATAGGGCGCGTTTATTAGCATCCGCAAAGCACGATTTCGATGAAGGGTAGTGCCCACTTTCGTGGCCATACAGGCGACTGGCGATACTCCATGGCACCCTATCATCTTCCAATGGATTATGTTCTCAGAAACATTCAAACAACTTCCCAGAAACTGCACACGTAAACCATCCAGTGCTAGGGCAGGTGATGGATGGTAGTGCAAACGTTGCCTCATCATATTCCATACGTCTTCAGTAGGTTGCAAACCGAGAGTTCTGGCAGACCAAGGAATGGTGTCGACATATTGCTGAGCCTGCTAGATTTTGCGAGCTGTATGAGAACGACCACTGTCTTGCTGAAAATTAGCGTCAAGTATTGTCCATGAAATGAGAGTCTCATTAAGAAAACTATGTTCTGTTTCCGCATCTTCGACGACCATGACGCATGGCCGGGAGTAATAACCAATGACCAGGTGACTGGTAATTACTTATTATGAGGTTTGCGAATTATGTAGGATCATTGCGAACATCTGATTAATTCATAGTCTGTGTTAGGATTGAAACAGGGATCATCAGAGAACATAATGAGTCGCCATTACTCTGTAAAATGATCATGATCGTGGCACGATTGACAGTGTGTCGTACGGTACCGACGTCAAATACCAGAAAATGTTGCTGGGTGGATGCCACTTCAATGGTAACAACGATAGAACCAATAACTAGCCTACTTCACATGACGTATGATCCATCCGTATCCACGCACACACACTTTGGACCACAGTGGTGACTAAAGGGCCAGGACGAGCGACGAGCTGATCATCTGGCGTCATGAGACTCCGCTCAAATGAGCCTTCAGGGTGAAACTTTAAATTGTACGCTACCGTGGTCGAGTCCTATTTCTCTTAACATGCAGAAGACCGACCTAACCGTCTCTTGTGTGGGTTAGTAAGCTGCGAGTACTGGCCAAGAGACGTTTCTGAGATGTTATTAAATCATTTGAATCGAGACTTTGGGTTGGTTTTCATTGCATATGAATTATTCCTTATCTTTGTAGCTATTTCCGAACGTAACATTGTACTAATTACTTAATACATAACATGAAAATGAAAATCCACAGCCTGCTTCCAGTGTCCGACCGGGTCAGGAATGGAATGAAGGAAGTCCCAATCTAGCGGCGAGAATATGAAGTGTGCCGGCTGCCGAAGCCTGTCGCACTCCTCTGGGGCAATGATTAAATGCATGCCAGATGAAATGTAATGATAGTGGAGAGTGTTGCTGGAATGAAATTGTGACAGGGAAAACCGGAGTACCCGAAGAAAAACCTGTCTGCCTCCGTTTTGTTTCGCACAGATCTCTCATGGAGTGACCGGAATTTCAACCACGCACCCAACGGTGAGAGGCCGGCGTGCTGCCGCCTAAGCCACGGAGGCTCTACTTAATACAATCATAACATACGTATATTAAATAAGGTACTTGAACCAAATAAAGCCCGGTTCCAAATAAGGCCCATCTGTGATTTTATTAGCAAAATATTCGAAATTCTACAAGATTCTTAGTGTTTCTGATAGCTACTAGCATTTAATGGCTAGACTAGAAACTACAACTGTTGAAGCGAATCATTCCACGATGTTTGCTTCAGTCGAGTAGTAAACGGCGTCCGAAACTCTTTTTGTCACTATTTCTAGGTATTTTAATAAACCTTCTTCATGTTTTTTTAATTTAACATTCATAAAACTGGTGTATCATTTAAAAGAATGTGATTTGTAGATTAATATGCAGTATTGATATTTTCCGCTTAATGTGCATGTCTTTATCTCTTTTCACTCACATATGAGCCTTATTTGAACAAGTAGTGAGCCTTGTTCCTGGTAAGGCCCATTGCTAACATTTTAAACATTGTATTATTACTAAAACATTACCGACAGTAGTGGCTACGCGGGCTAAAGCGCTGCGTTAGGTCAAGGGGCCAAGCTCTCTGCTGACTCGGTAGACGCGTGGGTTCGAGCCCCACCGTCGGCTGTCCTTGAAATGGTTTTCCGTGGTTTCCCATATTCAACACCAGGCAAATGCTGGGACAGTACCTTCTGACAGGCCACGGCCGCTTCCTTCCACATCCTTGCCCAGTTTCATTCATCATCCATTCCATCTCTCATCCCGACGCGCAGGTCGCCCACGAGCGTCGACTAGAAAGACCTGCACTCGGCCTCTCAGGAGGCTACACGATAAAAAAAACTAAAACATTTTCCACGGAATATAATTAACAACCCTTGTTTTCATTACTGCTTGCCTTCAAGTTAAATCCAGGACAATGTTCAGTTTTTTCCCATTCTAGTGAAAATAAAAATGAAAACTTTCAATATTAAGTGGGCCTTATTTGGCACATCTACCTTACTATACAATCTACTTCGGAGTTAATTGCAAAGTAATTACTATTTCAACACTCAAATTATGCGTATAAGTAACAATGTAACATAAATATCATATATAAAATTGAAAATTACTTATAACAAAAACATTCAATATGTTCATGGTACTACAGTGTGTGTCCGATGAGACACACATCCACTAGCAATCGAAATAAAATCTTAAGCACAGCGATATGATAGGCTACAATAAACATCGTGATACGGACTCAAAGAATGCAATATGCTAACCTCCTTAATATACTGCTTGGTAGCTGAAGCTACAGTGTCACTGTGTGAAGAGTTTTCTGCCTAAATACTGATATGCATCTCCAAAGAGGTGATCCTGAGCCAGGGTTTACTAGCGGTAAGGTGACCATTTCCTTACCACTCCTTCTTTCCTTCCCGCACCAAAAGCACATGGTCTCCCAGAACCGGTCACCCATGCAAGTTATGACCACGCCCAATGTTGCTTTATTTCGGAGATATCACCGCGTCCGTGTTTCAACATGATCAAGCCGTTAGCTATAGTGCTTCAAGAACATTGCAATTTATAATCGACATAACGAAGAAGTGAAACGTGGTGGTGATTATTGTTTTAGGGAGTGAAGCATTTAGGCCATCTGCTCCTAATAAGTAGGGTGAAAGTGGGAATAATGTTGATACAAAACCCATAACTAAAACTAGCTTCTGATTGCATAGACTACTAGCAGAAGGTAAGGACAATAACTGATATAAAAATAGAGGAAAACAAAAGCCCTCAAGTCTCGAAGAATGAAGATTGTGGGTCTTGGAAGGATGTAGAGCCACGAAAGGCAGATGGGCAAGGAAAATAGCATAGAGTCCACCAAACTTATCAGCCATGATCCCTTGAGGGCCAAACGCCACCCGGGGTGTTTCATGCGCTCACCCTGCCTCTTTAGGAAGGTATGGGGTTCCCCTCGAAGAATCAGGGTATTAGGAATATAAAAATAAGGCAAGAGACATTTCAGGCAGGGAATGAAAGGGGATCAAAAGAGATCAAGTTTTGAACAAGGGAGATCGACTGGTAAGACGAAGGAGAGGAATTCGAAACAAGTAGGTAGAAACAGTTGTCAAACTCATCAGAGGTCCCGCGGTCGTAAGCCCTTATCCCACCAATCGTGAGCCCCCACGAGAGGGGAGGAGAGAAAGCGTATCTTTTTTCGAAGAACAGGAGGCATAATATCACTGCTTCCCTGGCCTGCTTGCTTAAATGATGTGTCGTCGTTATTGTTTTATTCGCGGGATTTGGTCGTCGTGGTCATTTAGCCCCTTGTAGTAGTTTTTGTTAAGTCTGTAGTAGTGTGTAGCCTATATTTGTAACTGAGGCTAGGATTGGAAAGAAAGTGGCTGTGACCTTAAGTCATGGACCTTCCCAGCATTTGCCTGGAGTAGAAGTGGGGAAACTATGGAAAACCACTTCCAAGGTGGCTCACGAGGCTCAGTGTATCCCTTTCCAGCCTCAAATTAGAATTAAATGCTAGCCGCTGAACTACGAAGTGGACGGACTAAAAGGTCGCCTAACGATCAATTTTGTGATAAGTTGGTTGTTTGGTCCTCGAGCTGACTGCTTCACACCACAGTGAATACGAATATGTGAATGGTTTGTAACATTTCTCCTGATTACTTTATACTGATGAGGTTAGTTTTTTTTAGTCGTTCCCTCAGACTCAGCGGGGGATCCCACCTTCACCGCCTCCAGGGCAGTGTCCTGGAGCTTGAAACAACGGGGCAGGGGATACAACTGGGCAGGTGAGACGAGCACCTCGCCCAGGCAGCCTCACCTGCAAAGCGAAAAGGGGCCTTATGAGGGAAGAGAAGGGATCGGAAGATTGGGAGGCATAGGCAAGGACGAGGGAAGGAGGCGGCTGTGGCCTTACGTTAGGTACTGTACCAGTATTTTTCAGTTAAAATTAGAGCGGATTTGTTGACAATATTCACGGAGACGTGATGTTTGTATTTTTTCGAAATATTTCTCACGTCACGAGCAGCTGCTGCTGTAAGAAGGGTGAGGGACTTGCATTTGTTCCAAAACACTGTTTCTTTCATGGCGCAGGTTACGGACTCGGCAGGCAGACAGTTGTATCAAGGTTACATAACTCTCGACAGTCTGTTTTTTATATCGAGATTCACGATTGAAGCGACATGTTAATACATTGTGAGAAATGCAGTACCGACTTTATAGAGTGTTGTGTACCTGAGATTAATACGTTTACTTACGATGTTATTACAATTGAATTTTCTTCAGTTATGATACTGTAGTTGACGCTAAAAGTAATGGTACGTTTTACAGCGATATACATCGATATATACACGGCAGAGTGGGGGTAGGAGAGTCTAGCTCAAGCATGTTAACACAGCAGAGCGATCAGATTTTCTTACGTTTACGAACTGATCACTTCGCAAACCATAAGATGTTCTTGAGTTCGAGAACCAGATACTTCGCAGTGATATTAGGTGTTCTATCGTCTTTGAGCGAGACACTTCGTGTCTATAAACTGTTTCCAATATTGAAGTTACGTGAATCTTACAAGTTACAGTATTTTATAATTTTTTGCTACAGTGGAAATGTATTATAATATACACTTGTGAGAATGTTAAGGATATCAACGTCTGCAATGGAATTTTAAGGACATTATTCTTCAAAAGGAAAAGCATTTCAATACTGAATTTTAACCACAACTATCTACGATAGTTTTAACAACAAATTGTATATCCGCCTTAGTCAATACATAAACGAAAATAAATTATAATTACACTTGCTCCTGGTACATGTTTCGGGGATTAATTGCTTTTATCCCCTTCATCAGCCAAGACAAATATTCGAAGAAAGATATAAGATAGCGTAGCACTCAAAAATAAATGGCTATTTAACTTAATATGGTGCACCATATAAGTAGGTCACAGGAAACGATGTTATCAATTATGAAGTCAGGAGGAATATTTATACAGAATCTACAGACATGTCTGGCTAAATGGAACGTGGAACATAACATGCAGAGTTGAGTGAGAATCATCATGAGTAATCAATGACGCATATGAGACTCATTATGAGTGATCAATAACGCCTATACGAATCATCATGAGTGATCAATGACGCCTATACGGTTCATCATGAGTAACTAGCGACGCCTATACAGAGTAACCAGCGACGTCTATTGAGTAACCAGCGACGCCTATAAGCACAAGAATCAATTCACTCAAAATCCTGGAGGAAGTATGGTTAAACCACAGCAATACTTCAGAAAAGAAATGATATTACGAGATGAGGGTCTACAACCATGAGAGATGGCGTCTACAAAATGGATGTACCGAAACCCAGTTAGATGATAGATGCTGTCTACAATCCAGGAGGGGACGAGTAGCAGGAGATGGCTATTCCAGTTCGAGACCAGGACGTGTCGATGGGCATGTTGAACCGCAGTATCGTATGGAAAGGAGGCTGGTGCATATTTCTCAACATATGCATTCGACCAGATTCATCAGAAGGTAGAAGGACGACCATCTCATTATTTAGTATTAGTTTAAGATTTTTTGAAGTAACCGATTTTTCATATATTTTCTTAGCATAATTGGAGTGTGGTGTAAGCATGATGTGCTTTCATGCTTTGCTACATCTTCAACTGGGATTTTGGTTCGTATCACGAATGCATTCTACTACAGGTTTTCAATTATGGATTGTGGAATTTAATACATTTAATATTTCGGCAACTATTGCGTTCTATTAATTCATCATGAAGATATTTATACGTTAAGAAGAAAATCGTTAGGGAGAAGATTTGTGATTACACGAAGAATATATTACATAATTGATTTTTTGATGAACATTCTTAATAAGTCTACGAATATTTTCAGAAATTGTTGTACATTGATCAACGTTATTAAGATATCGTCGTAATGAAGAATTATTGTTGTCAATCACATTTATGAACATGTATTGAAGCGATAGTAGACACTGAGAGAAGATATTTAATATTCTCGATTTTGATAATTCCTAATGCTTTGTTTGAAGAAATTTGCCGTCGATTAATTCTAATGAAACTCATTGAGTAATCTGATCAATGTGAGCTTCATGGTGTAGAATGTTGCAGTCGTTTTGAATTCAGTTGAGCTGAGATTATTTCTATTCTTTATGATCCTATTTGATTCTAATGGATACTTCATTGCCTCAAGATAGTGATATGATTTCCATGGTGTAGGATTGATTGGATTCTGATAAAAGATAGATTCATTTTCAAATTGAGAATTTAAATATTTTAATATTAATTCAGTGAACATAATTTCTGATGGAAAGTTCATAAATGTATTTTCATTAAATCATGATGAAGAGTATTCTTAAAAGCATAGCTAATTAAATTCAATGAAACATGTGTTTAATAATTTAAATCTGTAAGTTGGTATTACGAATTTTTGAGTGGCAAAAGAATTTGCAAAGTATTTGTTGAATTAAGCTGAATTATTATGAAGGTGTGTTTGTCACAGAGATAGTATTATATTTTCGTCGAATTATATTTAAGCTATTAAAGTAGCATAATGTTGTATTGAAATCGTTGAAGGAGTATTGATGTAATTGGTGTTACGAAAGTCTATATTGAAATTTTGAAAGATTATGGTGGATTTATATTTAATGAATATTGTTGAAGGGTTGCTAACGTGAGGTTTGACATGTACTCGTATTATTATTAACAAGTGTAATGGAATGTTTTTATGCTGAATGTTAGAGTTTAGAAGTGGAAATTCTACTGTGTAAATGTTGGAATGTTGAATGGCGTTAATCCTGATTAATTTTATAAAAGATTTATTTGAAAAGCTAAGCTAATGTAGGTATTCGTCGTCATCACTAGTGGAATATTTACCAGAAGTATGATACAATCGTTTTGCTTAACTTCATTTCTTGGTTTTAAAACATTCCAGAATATGAGTGAAATTTATCGATAGGAATATAATTAGAAATGATTATGACGCGCAATGGATGATGATATCAATGTGTTAGATACAGGTGTGGTTAAGGGTGTATATTTGTAAATTATTTTGGAAATATTTCGTCGTAATTTCTGAATGATATGATATTGAATTGAGCAACACGAATGATTATGAATCGTGTAACAAGTGTATAAATTAGATACAGTGTTAATTGATGCTGAGTATAGGGATATCTACGCTACAACTAAAACATTCATCAATTCGTCGTAAGACATATTTTGATATTTGATTTCTGATATTTTGTTTTAATGTCTTCGATCAATAATTTGAGTGATTTTATTTTACGACAATTTTATTTTCGACGTGGTAATTTATAGTGATGCCTAAGATTGTGCTAGGAAGACCTCTGTTAGGTGTTTTCCAACTTTACACATTGCTTTGAGATAGATTATTTTGCTTGATTTCTGTTGTTATCCGACTGAGATAGTTCATTTATTTTCACTTTGGCCTTTTCTTAACGCAATCTTGTTAGGATAAGCATGTTCTCTTTTCATGTAGCGCTTGTCGATAGGATTTTTTTTCAGCCGGGGACATTCAGGTTCAACGATCCAGTTGTTCCATCGGTTTCGACAAGTACTGTCATGATACAATCGGGCACAGTATCATCCCGGCATTATCCCAGAGACGAAGGGGGAAACCAGGGAAAACCACTACGAGGATGGCTTGAGGTGGGAATCGAACCCCCTATACCTTACTCATTTGGACCACCCGAGTCTGAGTAGACCCCGTTCCAGTCCTCATACCACTTTTCAAATTTCGTGGCAGAGCCGGGAATCGAACCTTGGACCTTTGGGGTGACAGGTAAGCACACTGACCTCTTCACCACGGTGGCGACGATGAGGTTAGTAATCTCTGTAAATGCTGAATATTAATTTCTAGTGTGAGGTAGAGTTGACGAATATTGTGATTTCAGGTCATATGTCATAGGCTCATCACCTTCCAACTGGGAAATTTAATATTGGTTTCCATGTACCGTTTATTAGGCGTTTTGACTTTCACACCACATGGTGAATTTTCGGAAGTTGAGCTAATTTATTGCCCTTCAAAATCCCCATGGTAACGCCTGCTGCACGTTGAATGTAGGGGCTTGGATGTTATGGTTATCAACCTCGAGTAATTTGGTGTGTGTAGAATTTGTCACATAACTTGTGTTTGTTGTAGCGTGTGCGTTTTGGTAATCTAGGCTAGTATTCGAAAGGAGAAGGCCTTTAGTTAGGACTCATACTGGCATTTACTTCCTGTAAAAGTGAAAAATTACGGAATATCCCCTTAAAGGGAGCCTGAGATGGGAATCGAACCAACGCCTTCCCCGTTTGGCCTCACCAGTATCTGTATTCATTCCTAATAAGTAGCAAACACAGAGTGTAACAAAAATGTACGGCATAAATTGCAGGACACATTCCTCACACTTAGACGAAGAAATTTTGTTATATGAACATGGGTCCGGAAACGCTTTGTTACACCTCATTGCCTCCAACTCATTAATGATGGGAAACACACAATAACAGAACGTACCAGCATTCCACGTGCAACTCTTTCTCACTTTCAATATTCCCTCCGTGCATCAACCCGCCATCGTAGTGAATCTCCGATGCGCTGATGTATCCCTGGGGTATTGCGTATGGTTTCGCAGCCTTCCATAATACGGGCACGGAGACTCTGAACATCCTCGATGCACAAGAGCTTTAAAATGACCCCACATATAAAAGTCCAGTGGGTTTAGGTCCGGAGAGCGTGGGGGCCAGGCAATTGATCTACCTCTATCCATCTGTCACCGAATCTGTTAGTTAGAAGCCGATGGACATTAAGACTAAAATGAGGAGGTACTCCATCGTGCATGAAGTACATGCATTGTCGCACAGTTGTAAACAAGCAATGCCGTAAGTAGCATGGCAAAAGTAGCATGGCAACAGTGCCATGTAAAACAAAACACTGGCGGCGCACCCACGGTAATGACAACGTAACCAGACGTAACCAAGAGTGCATTTTCCCCGTGATTCTAACGATCTGTTCTTGTGTGTTTCCCATGATTAATGAGTTGGAGAAAATGAGTCGTAACATGAAATCAAAGCGTTTGCAGAGCTATGTTCACATAACATAATTTCTTCGTTTACGTGTGGGGAATGTGTCCTGCAATTTGTGCCGTACAAATTTGTTACACCCAGTAATGCCAGGATATTCGGGCCAACAATACATACGTGAATCATCATTTTGGTTAAGGCAATCACCCCGAAAGTAGGCTACTATCAACCACCATTCTAGTTTGTGCCCGGTGTGGACTGTGTGCACTTGTTTCACTGCGTCATTGCAGGGTTCCCCCAAAGCCGGGTAAATATTTCTATGTAGTAACGTTTTGATTGCTTGTCTTGAAATACTTTTACCAGGTTAGTGGCACACTTTCAGTTGTTGTTCCTGTTTGCTTCATTCAGATTTTACTTGTTGGTATTTTATAACCGGATGACTTGTTATTATGTCAGCCTGTTATTATTGTAGTTTCCGTCCACCTGAGGAAGAACATTAAATACAGGACCATCACGCATTGGTTGACCACGTGGTGAGCGATGCAGCTCACAAGGGGATTTACAGAGGCGACGCGGCCGGCCGGTGCTGGACCGATGCACACGTAACAGCCAAGTAGAAAATCCCTGCGTGACGGTCCCAACATTTAAATAAAGCTCTGTGGTACGGGTGCGTATGCCTCCGTGGCTTAGGCGGCAGCACGCCGGCCTCTCACCGCTGGGTCCGTGGTTCAAATCCCGGTCACTCCATGCGAGATCTGTGCTGGACAAAACGGAGGCAGACAGGTTTTTCTCCGGGTACTCCGGTTTTCCCTGTCAACATTTCATTCCAGCAACACTCTCCACTATCATTTCATTTCATCTGTCATTCATTTACTAATTGCCCCAGAGGAGTGCGTCAGGCCTCGGCAGCCGGCACAGTTCATATCCTCGCCGCTAGATGGGGGCTTCGTTCATTCCATTCCTGGCCCGGTCGGAGACTGGAAGCAGGCTGTGGATTTTCATTTCAGTACGGGTGCGTGATGGTGCAGTGGTCAAACTGCTTGTCTCTCATCGAGGCGGACTGGGTTTGACTCTCGGTCATGATATGTGAGATTTTCGAAGTTAAATATCACATCCTGTGGTTCGGATTCCACTTATAAATTAAGGTCCCGTGGCTCATGATCCCGTGATTAGCAGTCTCGTAAAACTACAAGCTCCCTTCGTTCCTTCCTAAATAGTGGAACACGACCAAATATCACGTGGACTGTAGAGTATGGTGGACGATTAACGTTTTGGCTCACTACTCTACTTTGGACCCAAGATCTCGGGTTCATACCCGGCTGAGGTCGTCAGATTTTTGAAGAGCGTTAAAATTACTCAGTATGCCTTCCTTCAGAGGAGAAGTAAAGCCGGCGGGCCAATGTAATAGATTAATGACATGTAAAAGAACCTTCCAGTAACTACAATTGTGTGAAGCTTAATTTCTATGAAAGATTTGATTAACGCTATATTAATTTCCAACGTTCGTCACCAGGTGCCATTTGCGGTGGCATCTAGTAGCCAAGTTCACAGCTAGGTACCGTTGACGGTAGCATTTGGTAGTAAAAGTAGGAACTACTTGAAATTGATCGTCTGCAGTCACAACATGACATTTTTTCGTGGGGTCTCCTGAGAGGCCGAGTTCAGGTCTTTCAAGTAAACGCCCGTGGACGAACTGCGCGTCGGAATGAGGTGAGATGAATGGAGTAAGGTGGGCAAGGTTGTGGAAGGAAGCGGCCGTGGTCTGTCTGAAGATACCGTCCCAGCATTTGCCTGGAGTTGAAAATAGGGAAACCATGGAAAATAATTTCATGGACATCTGGCGGTGGGGCTCGAACCCACTTCTACCGAGTCAGCAGAGAGCCTGGCTCCACAGCTTAACGTTGCGCTTTAGCGAGCGTAGTCACTGCTGTTGGTCTTACCTGAATCACAGATAACACACACTAATGCAGCCATCACAATTAACACTGGTTATCAGAAATTCTACACTCACCCAAAGTACACGGGGCTACATGACCGAACTGTCGCACCTACCACACTGGGGATCCAAACAACCAACTCTACTTAGGCGTTCAAGGAATGCAAGAACATTAACAGAGTCTTGGTTTCCAGGATGACATTCCGAAACACAGGCAGGATCTGGCCAATCAGTGAGAGAAGAGCAAAATCAGAATCAGAGAGAAATCTTTGCATAGTTATGCTAAATCCCTGAAGAGACCAAAACATAGTGGTTGCCACACTCAAATAAGCTGATGGAAATAATTTCGCACCAGCGAATACGGTACTTATTCTCCTTGCACTATTCGCTATTGCCAGGAGTATGGCCATTACTTTTGAAGATTTTTTTATATTATTATTAATACTGGCAAATGGGGTTATTCCCCGGTGGAAAATTATACAAATACAGAAAATTACCACCAATAACATCAAACACAATATACACAATTCTCAATTTAGGAACTATAGTAATTACATCGTTGTATTTACACTACATTTCTAACCTCTCTTAACCATAGCGTATAGTCTGGATTTCATCCATCTTCCAGAGATGCTCATACTTTTGCTATCATTCGAGTTACACTACATCTCGGATTAAAATCGTTTGCCAGAGTGGAAATGAAGCACACCAACATTTTGCGCTCACACCGTCCGAACACGGAAAATAGAACATTTAATGAGAAGGAAAATAATTCCTGAAAGTATCACAGCATTCTAAATCAATGCGTACACAATAAAGCGTATTGAAATATTTAAAAAACATCCTGTGTATTCCATATTGTGTTGTTACATAGCCTACATTGCAAGCGATTCACAAATATTTGCATGCTTCCCCAGGAAGCCCAACTTACTTACTCCTTGGCAACACAGCCCGTGAAGGGCCTTGTCCTCTCGAACAGTAGCAGCCCGCTCTCTTCGGTCCATTGCCCTGCTTCTCCATCTTCTTCCACATCATCCAAGCACCCATTACTTGGCTTTCCTTTCGATCGTCTCTCACGTGGCTTTCCTGACATAACCACTCCAGGAGTTCGTTGTACATGTCCTAACCATGAAATTCTCTTGTTAGCCTATTTTCATTCATACAAAAATATTAGCATATTTTCACATATGGGAACAAGAAGTTCCGTGACGAACTAAAGAGCCTACTTTTCTTAAAATTTAAGATTCATGCCAATGATTAATCGATATGGATCTATCTAGAATAATGACGAAATTAAGTTGGTAATATCGAAATTTCTAATTAGTTCGAAATACTGTATACCTGGCATAATGTAGCCTAATAGAGCACTACATTTGGCAGCCCTGGTGACTGAATATATTCTTAGTTCCCTCTCTTAAGGTACAGAATACAAAATTTGGTTGGAGTCCAATGAATAGCATGGACGTTACATGCAGTTAAACATTGGATCTAACAGCGCGCGTAAAATCATGTTGACAACAGTGTCATGCATGTATTGGTCAGAAATAATCTGAAATAATATGATCTATTGTTGTGCCAATTTTGAATGAAATCCATTAGTTAGTATAGAAATTACATGCATTTTTAAATTGGACCTATCAGCAGGCTTAGAATCATGTTGGCAGCACTGACGTATATTAGTTACTCCAAAGTAATCTAGAATGCCAGGTACTATACGTGTGCAAAGTTTAGAGCTATTGGCTTGCATTCTTTCTGATATATTGATATTAGGGTAACAAAAATAGAGACAGCATTTATTAGCAGTTGGCATCCCTGGTTGCTCTTAAGAATACGCATAGTCATAGCTGTTATGGTACACATAGCACATACGAAATTTGGTGGAAATCCAAATGATAGTATGGAAGTTACATGTATTTAAAGTTGGACCTCTCAGCAGGCTTAGAATCATGTTGGTAGCACTGACGTATATAAGTTACTCCAAATTAATATAGAATGTCATGTACTATACGTGTGCATAGTTTAAAGCTGTCGGCTTCATACTTTCTCATATATATTGGTATTTGGATAAAAGAAATTAAGAGCATTTTTTAACAGTTGGCAGCACTGGTGGTTCATAAGAATACGTTCATTCATATCTGGTTATGTACACATACAACATACGAAATTTGGTTGAATTTCAATTGATAGTGTAGAAGTTATATGCATTTAAATATTGGACCTATCAGTAGGCTTATAATCATTTTGGCAACACTGCCATGTATGGCCTTCTGGAAATTAAACTGCAATATTATTATCTATATGTGTGCCGATTTTGAAATAGCTCCCATTCATACCTTCCAAGATATCCAACATGGAGCTCAAATTTCAATTGCGATTTTTCAGCAGTTGGTAGCACTGACATCATTTTCAAATATGGCCGTGAGATATTCAGGTATATATCTTTACTCCTACCAAATTTTATTACGATTGCTTCAGCCGTTTAGGAGTTGACAGGGGGGGGGGACACACACACAGCCAGCCAGACAGACAGACAGAAGGACAAACAGACAGACAGACAGACACATTTTCCCGGATCGATCTCATAAGACTAATTTTTTCTCATTTTTGCAAAATGTGAAAAGTAGGCTAAAAATAGGCTGGATGTGATCTCATTTCTCCGTGTGTGTGTGCCCCCTAATAAATCATAAAGCGATTTCAATGAAACTCGGTAAGTGCATACCACTACCTTGTCCGACCTCGGCCATGCCTTACAAATTTTAATACGTTTCACCAATCCAACATGGCAGCTGCGCGAATTATTTCATTGGCATTCCATATCTCCGCAAAAGTAACAGATATCGCCCTGAAACATTGTATCGTGTTATAGGGTACTACTAGAAGTTCATCTTTGTGACATTCATAAACCTGTTAACTACAAAACGAATATGGTGGCCAAGCGAAATTGAAACATTTAAAAATAATTTTCTCGCGATTTATGCCTCTGAGCACAGTGAAACTTGGTATAGCAAATGTTTATACACATTGCAATGCACTGACATTTAATACAGTTCAATTGTTTACATAACTTCAAAATGACGGCTGTGCAAACTTTTTAAATTAAAATTTTATTTCTTGTGGCCTACTTTTGCGATGGAAGTGAAAGTTTGAAAAACGAACTTACGCAATAATCTTCATCTAATGGTACCACATTATATGGCCTACATATATAGGGTCATCGAAAAATAATGCCAACATTTAAAAAAAATATAGCACCGAAACCCTTTATGTTAAACGTGTAATTCTTTCACTGAACGCCAGCTGGTTAAAGTAAGTTTTGTTTTGGAGGGGACGTGACCTTGCTATGCGCACATTAGATGCGCAGTAGCCAAGGTCGGCCGGGGGCGCGCGCGCCAATGACTGCACCGCCCGACAAACTGCACCTGATTACAAAGCTGTCATTCGATGGTTTAATCAGTTTAAGGAAACAGGGACTATAGAGAAAAAATCTAGGCCAGGCCGACCACCAACATCAGCATTGAACGCACGCTTTTCCAATGGCTGGATTGGTACTTGCAATCATTTCAGGAGTAACTGTCAAGATTGCGGCAGAAATTCACTCCCGCAGGTCCTCCAAATCCCGATTTTTTTCTGCATACACAATGTTTTTAATGTACCCCCAGAAAAAAAAATCCAAAGGGGTGAGGTCAGGACTTCATAGGCGAGCGCGCCCCCGGCCGACCTTGGCCGCATAGCAAGGCCACGTCCCCTCCAAAACAAAACTTACTTTAACCAGCAGGCGTTCAGTGAAAGAATTACACGTTTAACATAAAGGGTTTCGGTGCTATAATGTTTTTAAATTTTCGCATTATTTTTCGATGATCCTGTATAACAATCCAACATGACCATCTGAAATATTTAGACGACTCTCAATATCTACGAATCTTTGACAGGAATCAAACCGAAATTTCGTACGTTGATAGAACGTATTACCTTTAGTTCACCTATGGGACTTTAAATTTTCTGGTGTTCACAAAACCTACATGGCGGTCAAGCGAAATTTAAATATTTAAATGGAATTTACTCGCGATTTATTCCTGTGAGCCCAGTGAACCTTGGTACGGTAAATGGAATCAACTGACATCCAATTAAACTGAATTGTTTTCATAACCCAAAATGGTGGCTGTGCGAAATTTTAAAATTGTTTTTTTTTTTTAATTTCTTCTGTCCTAATCATGCGATCGAAGTGAACGTTTCAAAAATGAACCTACGCAATAATCTTCATCGTATGGTGCATAACTCAATGGCCTACATATATAACAATCCAACATGGTGACCATCCGAAATATTTAGATGGTCTTCAATATCGACGAATCTATTGCTGTAAAAATGAAATTGTGTATGTTTATAAGGGCTATTAACATAAGTTCACCTATGGATCATTCAATAACCTGATGAGCACAAAACCAACATGGCCGTCATGCCAAATTAAAATTTAAAAGGACATTTTTTCGCGACCTTTCATCCGAGAGCTGTGAAACTTGGCAGGGTATATCTTCATACAAGCCTTAATATACTGATGTATAATATAATGGAATATAATGAGAACTTGAAAATGGTGGCTGAGTTTTTTTTATCGTTTTCATTTCTCGTGTCCTAAGTAAAATCTGTAGGATATATGAATATAGGCTATTGAGTTCTTCACCGAATTACTTGTTTTTATATCAGAAGCAATGTCTTGTTTTCCAAATAGGATCCTCATTTCTTCATTATTCCTTATTCTCCAGTATCCATTGTCACACAATGGACCATATATTTTACTTAATATTATTCTCTCCCATCTCCTGAGGAGTTCTTCATTTGCCAAAGTATGAGTCCATATCTCTGATCCAAATGTTACCATTGGCTTCACTGCAGTTCTGTACACTGTAGTCTCTGGATTCCTGGTAAGATTACATGTTCTGAAGACCCATGCTAGTGAGAAATAGCTGCGGTTACCAGCTGCTATTCTAGATTTTATCTCTTCTCTCATGTTATTATCTGAAGTGACCAGTGCTCCAACGTTCATTACATTTGTCTTAGTTTTTACCATTTAATTGAAAAGTGCGGTCTCGTATCATTTCCTTTGACCAAGATGAAAACATATATTTGGTTTTGTCCTGATATAACTTAAGTCCTATTTCTACTGCTGTACTTTCCAACCTAGCCAGGCATTCCTTTAATCCCTGAAATTTTCTAGCCGTCATATTTATATCATCTGTGAAGGACAGGTTTTGGAAGCCCAATAGACGTTGCTATTTACCACCGTGTTCATATAGTGTATTTAGTGTATTTTTCCCAATCTTGTCTGGACGCCCCATATACCATGAGGTGATCTTGCTGTACGTTGTCTTCAGTATCAATTGCTTATAATTACTTCCTTTGTTAGTGCCAGATTGAATAGTTTGAGTTTAAGGACCCGTTTAGTTTAGCTTGTTCCCCTGCTCTATGAGGTATTTAAGTTAAATATTGTCTCGGAAAGCCGCCTCCGTGGCTTAGACGGCAGCACGCCGGCCTCTCACCGCTGGGTCCGTGGTTCAAATCCCGGTCACTCCATGTGAGATCTGTGCCGGACAAAACGGAGGCAGACAGGTTTTTCTCCGGGTACTCCGGTTTTCCCTGTCAAAATTTCATTCCAGCAACACTCTCCACTATCATTCCATTCATCTGTCATTCATTTAATCATTGCCCTAGAGGAGTGCGTCAGGCCTCGGCAGCCGGCACAGTTCTTATCCTCGCCGCTAGATGGGGGCTTCATTCATTCCATTCCTGACCCGGTCGGAGACTGGAAGCAGGCTGTGGATTTTCATTTTTCATTTCATTGTCTCGGAAGCATTTATGGCAAATAATTGAAACTTGATACCTTATTTTGATCACCGAAAGCGGTAGCTACGCTTGCAAATGTGCAGCGCTAGGCCATGGGGCCAAGCTCTCTGCGGTATAGGCAGACGTGGATTTGACCCCTATCGTCGGCCGTGAAATGGTTTTCTGTGGTGTCCCTTTTTCAACTCCAGGTAAGTGCTAGGACGATAACTTTTGACAGGCTACGGCCGCTTCCTTTCTCATCCTAGACCAGTTTCAGTCATCTTCATTCATTTCACCTCTCATTAACTCCTCTCATGAGGTTGGCGTCAGGAAAGGCATCCGGTCATAAAATCTATCCGCCACATAGACTCTCATCGCATCACATCCACGATGCAGTTAAAAACGAGATTAATGAAGGGTAGACAGACACTACCTTATTGTGAGGAACACACGTTAATTCCGGATACTGTCGAACAGACTTGATGAAAAATACTCTTAATACAGTATTTACAAGAAACAATATGACTTAATTAAAAGCCGCCATATAACACGCAAACTGTGCATAAAAACATAGAGAGAAACACAAATAAATTAGATGAAACTAATGACGATCAGAAGCATAGGAGTTAGATAGTTCTCCCACTGAAGAAGAACTTTCAAATGAACTATAAATATGGAATGGCCTCAAATACAACTTTGCTATGTGGTTTCATTGCAGTGGTTTGGTATACTATATTAATTTCATCGCTATACATGCAATATCTGATGTAATATAAGAGTTCATTTACACCGACTAAATTACCATAGTTTATGTTGCCAAGTCAATTAAAGCCACTTGCATTGAAGTAATATGTGTTACTTTGAACCTGATTTAAAAAAACATAAAACTTCAGACATGCACAACTTAATACAGCGCATTGTAAGACGTAGCAAGAATTTATTTTAAGAGTAAAAAGTACATTTTATACTACTTTCGTTTATGAAAAATAGGCTTATGCGATCACCCTTTGTCCGTGTGTGTGTATGTATGTATTGAACCCTTTATCCTCAGGCTATATAAAGGATTCTAATACACACATCAAAAAAAGTTTTGCATCACCTCGGTTCCAAGAGTTCCGGAACCGTTAAATACTAAGGGAATAGAGATCAACACAAACAACATTTCAGCTCGTTTTATTGCTCATGAGACCCACACATTGCATGTTGTACCATCATACAGCTAGACTTTCAGCATTTGTGGTCCAGATTGCAGTACACACCACTACCTCTAATACCCAGTAGCACGTCCTCTTGCATTGATGCATGCCTGTATTCGCCGTGGCATACTATCCACAAGTTCATCAAGACACTGTTGGTCCAAATTGTCCCACTCCTCAACGACAATTCGGCGTAAATCTCTCAGAGTGGTTGGTGGGTCAAGACGTCCATAAGCAGCCCTTTTCAACATATCCCAGGCATGTTCGATAGGGTTCATGTCTGGCGAACATGCTGGCCACTGTAGTCGAGCGATGTCGTTATCTTGAAGGAACGCATTCACAAGATGTGCACGATGAGGTCGAGAATTGTCGTCCATGAAGACAAATGCCTCTCCAATATTCTGCCGATATGGTTGCACTATGGGTCGGAGGATGTCATTCAGGTATCGTAAAGCCGTTTCGGAGCCTTCCATGACCACCAGTGGCGTACGTCGGCCCCACATAATGCCACCCCAAAACATCAGGGAACCACCACCTTGCTGCACTCGCTGGACAGTGTGTCTAAGACGTTCAGCCTGACCAGGGTGCCTCCAAACACGTCACCGACGATTGTCTGGTTGAAGGCATATGCGACGCTCATCGGTGAAGAGAACGTGATGCCAATTCCGTGGGGTCCATTCAGCATGTTGTTGGGCCCATCTGTACCGCGCTGCATGGTGTCGGGGTTGCAAAGCTGGACCTCGCCATGGACGTCGGGAGTGAAGTTGCGCATCATGCAGCCTATTGCGCACAGTTTGAGTTGAAACACGACGTCCTGTGGCTGAACGAAACGCATTATTCAACATGGTGGCATTGCTGTCAGGGTTCCTCCGAGCGGCAATCCGTAAGTAGCGGTCATCCACTACAGTAGTAGCCCTTGGGCGGCCTGAGCGAGGCCTGTCATCGACAGTTCCTGTATCTCTGTACCTCCTCCATGTCCGAACAACATCGCTTTGGTTCACTCTGAGACGCCTGGAAACTTCCCTTGTTGAGAGCCCTTCTTGTCACAAAGTAACAATGCGGACGCGATCGAACTGCGGTATTGACCTTCTAGGCATGGTAGAACTACAGACAACATGAGCAGCGTACCTTCGTCCTGGTGGAATGACTGGAACTGATCGGCTGTAGTACCCCCTCCGTCTAATAGGCCCTGCTCATGCATGGTTGTTTACATCTTTGAGCAGTTTTAGTGGCATCTATGAACAGTCAAAGGGACTGTATCTTGGATACAATATACACAGTCAACGTCTATATGCCGGAGATCTGGGAACCGAGGTGATGCAAAACTTTTTTTGATGTGTGTATTTATTCGTCATCTTTTGATACATTTCTACAGACAACAGATATGAGAGCCAGACGGTGTTGGGATATATTGAGAAATCAGTGGCCGAGAGGACACAATGGTTTAAGCTCCTGTGGTATTTTAGGGGGATGCGTATATATTCTTGAGACATAGAACAGGTGCAACTTTTAGCGCGAATGTTGGCTTGGGGACGCACACTATGGCTTGTTGCTATGAAGATTGGCGCCAAGGAAGAAATCGAATGCTACAAGGTAAATGGTCTATCATCATGTGAACCACTCCCTACGGCAGAAATGTTTGTAAAAACGCGCAAAGACATACAAGAGTCTAGGCCAATAGTATCAAGACGCCTTGTCTTAGCGGGAACTCGGCTTGGGAACGCGCACGGGTAGATTAACGCGGGAGTTATCTACAGATTAATTCCACGATCGATTCAAGCCGGCTACAGCAAAATCTTAACCTCCACACTGCTACGAACTCAATGATACCGATCGCATGCTAGTCTGATAGTTATTATGGAATATTTTTTAATAGATCCCCTTCCACACCTACCCTAGTCTGTGTCATTTATAAGGATCAAAGATGCTTCGAGGAGGACCACTTATTTTGTACGTCTGAGGGCGTAACGTGGACCACTTATTTTGTACGTCTGAGGGCGTAACGTCGACCACTAATTTTTGTTCGTCTGAGGACGGAACTCATTACTTTTTTATTATAGTATAACTTCAGTGATTTATTTGTAGTCCCAGTACTACCAGATAGGACCAGTTCATCGAAGTAATTCACCAAATAGACTGTCAAGGAATATAGTACTTGATAGGTGAATATAGTAGGAATTATATGGTGTGTGTATCTGACAAAACTTTATTTAATTCAGCACGTGATGACGTCCAAGAACGAGGATGGATCTGGGAACCAGCAGGACATTTGCCTGAAGATGTCAATGACCAGATAAACATCTTAAAGGAGATGGCTGCAGACGTAATTCCTGGCGCTGTTTAAAAGGATTGTTGTTGTTTGAGTCTTCAGTCTTTTGACTGGTTTGATGCAGGATTGAGTACCAAATAAATTTTATTTATTTATTTAGTCAGCTACGGTGTTATGGGATATTTTTGTAAATATTTGTTTGCTTGCTTGGCAATGTAGATTATTAGTTTTTGTTTTACTGACACATTAAATATGGGACTAGCCGAGCGTTGCGTAATTTTTATATTTTGTGATTGTATTTGGTTTAACTGTACGGGGCGAGACGCGCAGCCGATGCCCGATCTCGCTTGCGTAAATCGCGGTCAAGCATTATTATTCGGAGATTTGCCTTACAACAAAAATGGAACTGAATTAATTTTGAGATTAAAAAAATAGAATTTGGAGGGTAAAAGATTATTTGTGAGTAGAATCTTATGACGGATCAGGATTGTTTTCGATAGTTGCTTTCCAGCAGATTTGAACGGGATGGCACTTTGCACCCGAGTTTCTGTTGTGTGTTCTTGTTAATGTGTCAATGGATGCAGTAGTATTGTTGATCTGTTTGAGCCGACCCAGAGAGTGAGTGTGTATGAGATTTTGTCCAAGCTATGGGTGCGTATGTGATTTTATGATGTGCTAGCGAGAATATATCATGGTGATAATTCTGACTTGCTCCATGTCAACCCAGTTCATGACCTCGCGGGGCTGAACTCGTGGTATATATTTGTTTCTCGCCATCCAGGGGATGCGTGAGATATGTTGATGTTTCCAGAGGGAACTGCACTTAGCTTGCCAGACAGAGAGAGGTATTTGTAGGACAGCGTGACTCATACAAGTTGGGGGGAGCTCAATCAGATAACGTCTTGTCATTAGTAACAGATCTGCTTTCTGTACTGCATTTATGATGTTGTTTTAAATTCACAAAACTGATCGGTTATAATGAGTATTGCTTGATTAATTGGGAGCTGTCCATACTGTAAGGTAGCCACCGAAATTCGTGTTTGTCTGGCGTTTCATATAAATGTAAACATTGTTTTTTTCAGCCATTAGGCATGTATTTTGTTGTTGTTGGTTCAATATTTTTGGTGTGTTTATTTTGATGCGTTCTTGACCCGTGTCAAGTTAGGGTGCGCGGAGCTATGTCCCCAAGTTGATGAGAGCGGTTTTTGGCCTACTTCTGGCATGCTCTTTTTATTCCGTGTGCTCCTGCACCAGTAAGAATCTCAGGGAGATTCTTCAGTTTGTTTAGATTATTAGATCTTGCATGTGTCAGTAGTAGTTGTAGTGTATTAATTAAGGGTGGGTCCCATAGCCGTAGTGTGATTTAAAAGATGCACTCCGTAAGCAACATGTCTGTTTCAGTTGTAAACGGACTCGCATCAGTGCTCAGTTTCTTATTAACGAACAGTAAACCACACATTATATGACTTCTTGACCAGAGAAAAATGGACTTGTATCCATATGTTGTGACGAGTGAGTTCATACCGCTCAAATGCTTATGTTATGATTTTATCAATTATGTGAAGCTGCATTCACATTGTCTTGTTGAGACGAGCGAGTTCCTACCGCTCAGTGTTATTATTATTATTTATTAAGGGGGTAAAAGTCAGGGAGTATTTGTTTTATTATTATTATTATTATTATTATGCACATATTTTTAGTCATTAAATTTATTTTATTCTACTTGTTATTCATTTTATTTCTAGTATAGCCTCTGTCATGAACCTTTCTATTCATTAGAGCATGTTGTTTTAAGCGAACTTTGCTGTGTAACGCAGTCAGGACTGAACACGACCCCGTAGACGACTCTCGACAAAACCATGCTTTATTGAAGGGTCCAGTATGTGAGTGTGTGTACCCCCAATAAAATCAAACGGGTGGAGCTATTTCAACGACGGACGTATTGCTTCCTCGTGCCACCTCGACCATGTCTTTCATATTTTAGTAAGTGTCTCCAATCCAACATGGCGGCCAGGCGAAATATTCTACCACCATTCAGTATCTTCAAAACTGCCATCACTTTCCACTTCAATTTTTTCAAAATCATAGATAATGCAATAATTAGTTCACCAATGCTACTTACAAAAACCTGATAAGTACAAATGAAACATGGTGGCCTTGCAACATTCAAATATTAAAATGGATGTTCTACATTACTTAATTACCCGAGCGCAATAAAAAGATACTGAACACTATTATTGTTTCGTCGATGTGACACCAGACTAATACGAGGGAAGAAGAATAATGTTCAGTATCTTTTGTGGGATATGCTTGCAGTGTAATAGTACTACACAGGATGAAAGCAGAGACATATCGACCCTCCTTACAACACGCGTGAGTTGGGCTGCATAAACCAATATTATTAGGGGCAGCTAATTCAGCCGGTAGAGCATAGGAACTCCAACTGGAACCCCGGAAAATTGCGAACTACAGTACAAGCTCGCTGTCCCTTCTGTCACACTGGCTGACGGAGCTAGCGCTCACACCGGGTCGCACTGCAAGTTGCTGAGCTGTATATAAAAGCAACATGGTGGCCATGAGAAATATTAAACTTGTTCTCAATATCTACGAATATACTGTATTACAGCAATTAAACAACAATGTTGTGTGGCGATAGAAGCTGTAACAATAAAATCTTCTTTGTTACTTTCAATAACACGATGAGCACAAAATCAACATAGTGGTCACGCAGATTTCAAATATTTTAATTAGATTTTCTCGCGACTTATTTATCGAAGCGCAATAAAACTTATTATGCAAATTTTAAGATATTGGTGTATAATTTAATTTAATTGCTATGAGAAATGCAAGATGGTGGCTGTACAAAATTTTGAAATCACGTTTTAATTTTTTGAGTCCTATTCAAGCGATCGAAGTGAAAGTTTGTATAATGAACTACCATAATTATCTTCACCCTCGTGTATAATTGTATGGCCAACTTATAAAAGTAACGAACGTGCCAGCGCGGCGTTGGCCAATATTTCACCAGTTATCAGTACCTCCGAACTTTCTACAGAAATAAACTGAAATACTGTATGGTGAAACAACCAGCAGGAAAGTATTGGTGCTTATCTCTGAAACACCCTGTATAAATTTCAAAAGCCTCATAAACACAAAAATATGCGGTATTCAAATATTTAAAATGTATTTCTTCTTTTTCATATCCTACTCAAGGAATTGAAGATCATTTTCGTACAATAAACCATTGCAATAATAATAATTATGTAATGCCATTGGATCCTATAACTTGTCTATGGTAAATCATAGAAAGCCGTACATTTGGCTCTTGTTAAAGTTAGCCCTTGTTGCAGAAATATATCATCTCGTAGAAGGAGTCATAATAAACTGATACTGAAAGTTGTTTGTTGTAGTATGTAATTTTTCATTGCAGTGGCAGTTGTAATTGTTTTTAATGTGTTGAAGAACAGAGCTCACCAGCCCTAATTTCCTAATGTAAGTATCGCAAATGAAAGAATATACCCATACAGTATTCATTTTCGAAAACGGACACATTTAACTGATCTTCAATTCAATCCGACTCTCGATAAGTTGATAACTGGGACACACTTCTTTAATGGTATAATAATGTATTGTAAATAAGCCTCATTGTGTAAATTTGGACATACTGTATATTTTCCAGTGAAATGGTTTTTTGTTGTGACGTATTTTGTGTAACGCTGAAAGGTTTGATGTTACACAGGGAAAGCACTAGTACCATAGAAAGACCATTTTGCTGTTTTAAAAATTATGTCTCTTGCCTGAAATAACTATAACGTTTGAGTTTTAAATCGTGGCTCCATACTTTATCACGAGGTAGGTCATGTACTAAGAGCTATGTAGTCCATCTTATGGAAAATCCTTGTGGGGGAGTTAGTAAATGGAAATCAGCGGTGTAACAAAATATGAAAATAGTCTCTTTAGTTCGACATGGAACTATTTGTTACAGCTAGTATTACCCGTAATATTCACTTTCCTATCATGCTCCGGTGAACGTGTAAGCTACCTCTCTGGGATTTTTCTTTAATGGAATGGATTTATCTCTGCATAATGGAAGGAAGGGACGAAGCAAATCATCTTTGGTCTTTGAGGTACATCATTACAGCTTGAGAGTTAGAGGCTTATCCGTGATCGTGTGGTCGAAAACGAGCGATGCACCCTACCCTACAACACTGATGTAATTATATAACCCAGGCTATTAATTAGGACAGAATTAGTCCATAAATCAAATTCCAGATATTTTTAACGAACTGGTATCTACTGATCTTCTACTTCATTAGTGAGAAACTGCGAGGAAAATGAAAGGATTACAGGAGATTTTATCTCTCATGAAGCAAGCCGTTTCTTATATGCCCAAGCAATCGCTGCATTGTGCCCCAAATGAAATTATTATGTTATTGGTTTTAAAAAGAAGGAAGATTGTAGTTTTACGTGACCGTGAATCTTGTGATTATGAGCCACGGGACCTCCTTTTTACGTGGAATCCGAACCACAGGACATGGCATTTCACTTTGAAAATCTCACATGTATTGACCGAGAATCGAACCCAGTCCACCTTGGTGAGAGGCCAACAGCTTGACCGCTGCGCAACCATGCCCCTGTTATTGGTTTTACGCCCATTATAACTACTGCTCCAACGTACCAAAATTTTCCCCGAAGGGGATCATTAACGGTCCAGAAAATCAACTGACACGACTCCCTCACATTTGCCCAAACTCAAATGCCAACTGTCTTCGACAAGATTCGAACTTACAACCTTGGGCACAGCAGGCAAGCACGTTACCACTAGGTCATGCAACCAGCCTGTTCAAAATCGCACATGGAGGTAGTGTGCTTCTTGAATTCGAGTTAGAAATGAATTATTAGGTACGGCAGATCCAACTAGAAATCTTCCTGTGATATCATACCGACTGAGCTACCCGTTCATCCATTGAGGCAGAGGGTTGAAAGCCTTACTAAGATTGTAAAATGGGCACTGTGCGGTGACCTGGAAAACTTGAGCACACGTGCAAGGGCACTTCACGTGAGCAAAGTACATGACCGGCCATGTTTCCAAACACAGAGTATTGAGTTCGTCACCATAAATGAGAAATAGAGAGTAGTGCAAGCCCTTGCAAAATGTCATATTGTGCGTATTGGCGTTTTACTTTACATTTAACGGTAAACGTTTTTGTGATAATTGCGGTGGGATATTTTTTCCTTCCTACTGCGTTCTGCAAGTGATAAAATGCTTGCAGTAGCTCAACGAGCTACTGTAACCACCCCGTGGAGTACTGGTTAGCATTCCTGGATTACACACCAAAGGTTCGGGTTCTCTCCCGGCTCTGCCAAGAAATTTAATTCTGGTCTGAGGGTTGGAACGGTGAACGTTCATCGTCGTGAGACAAAACTGTGAATAGGTGAAACACATTTGTCTTTCATATAATGCCTGGAGATAGGAAGGTACATTGTCATGAAAAAGAAAATTAATCCTTAAGACGTCGGTATCAAAAATTGACAAAACACGTGAGGATGATTTGTTACCAAATAAGAAAATTTTTTGAATGTTGAGCCTTCACACCCTGGTAAATTAAAATCAACAACTTATGCCGTTTCTATGGGGGTTTCGCCCATATGTACCGGTACTCGTTATCTCCATTCCTCTGGAATAGAGGTAAGAAGGTTCCTTGCGAAAATCAACTCAACTCCAAGCATTCATCCACCTAACATAAACCGCATGGACAGGTTTTTCTAAGAAACGGCGAGCCTGTTTTTCTTACGTTCTTCATCTTTACGTTCCTCGCTAAAAAGTTTCAGAATTACATATTCCGTTAAGGAATTTTTAACCCCCCATTTTACTCCTAGAACACATGCGTTCAATGATTAATCCAACACGTGTCTCATTGATTTCACAATATAACACTCAGTTTGTGGTATTTTCAAAAACAGCCTACGCATCATCCTCCACGTTTATCCCCCTTAGAATGGCAATTTTGTAAAACTCCGTCTTATCCGTCTAACCACCATGGTTAAGTGCAAGAGGGGGCTGAGAGCCTGAACTTCCCCACTCAAGGAAAATAAATAATAATGCTTACATTTACGTTTCAGGTTTGGAGGTTTCAGGAATATGGTGAGTGTGTGAGTGAGTATGTGAGTGTGTGGGTGAGGGCGTAATATTTACCTTTAGTATTTACTGTAGAAATTAAAATTGACTGACAATTTGTTTATAAATGAATTGCAGTATTTAATACACCAGAATAATCAGGCCGTATTAAAACAGGCATCCTTGATTAAGCAGCTTTGCGTCAATCAGTAATTCTCTGCATTCCAATTATCTTTAGCGGATGCCACTATTGAAATATTTAACACATATTACACATCACAAGCATATGGATTGCATGCACACACCGTTAATATAATAAATCAAATTATTCGTAGGTTTTAGTATCACTACTACAATAGACCATCATGATTGATTTTGCAATTCTCAGAAAAGACCTGATTTGCAGAAATTAAGTTTTGCAGTTAATTATTCTTATTAAAAATGACAATAACATGAATCATCGGAATCAAAATATAGAGCTATACTTGCTATACTTGAATATATATTTGTATTCTGGAAGAGTACTTTTTGATAGGCCTACTTCTAGTGTTCTTGACACCATTGCATATTTTATCATCAAGGGAGTCTTCATCCACTTACAAAATCTAAAAGTGAAATATATCCTATCAACATTAACCGTCGATGAGTTCTTTGCTCATCTCTCAATTCCCTAACAAAGGGAAACAACCAATAGAGAAACTATACTGATAAGACGCAGTTGAATAAAAGGCACGGTGGCATGCTTCACACATTATTATGAAAGTTAATACTGACAAGCTTACCCTCCAAATCTTGTTATATAATACATTGTATTTCCTATTCAAAGACTTTCTCTGTTTTCCTGGGACAGTACCAGCTTTTGTTGTAGTGTCCCGATTAACGTAGTTCAGGGCACGGTAATCCCAAGTTTTTCACTCTTCTGATTTCTATGTTGATTCGGCCGTGTGTTGAATTTCAAGATAATCAAGCTCTGAGAAGTTCGAAATAACTCCGGTGTAAGCAATTGAGATAAACAGTGACGAAGCGAATAGGCAGCCTGAGAACTGGTAGTATCCGTCCTGGAACAAGATGTCACTACCAAACATGATTTGCTAGAAGATATAAATTAAACATGATTTTTCTTCGCTGACCATCCTGCAGAAAAAGAACGGGAGCTGTATTGGCACTTTAACGGAACGCATGTATTTTACATAAAAAGAAAAAAAAAACAGGCCAGAGTTCTCCAAACGTTTTAAACCGGTCGTTAATTGACCAATGAAGGTTCCGTTATGTTTACTGTTTGTGCAGTATTGGTTTTTGCTTCAAGGATAAAATGGGTTGGTTCATGATTGGCTTCCTCTTGTTTACTCGTAGTCGTTGGTGAGCTTTGTGCTTCCCTATGTCACTGTTATAACAATACGATTCAGTAAATGGTAGAGAGGAGATTTATTGTAAACCACTGGTGGCATGCATACTGAACTGTTTGTGGGGGTAAATGTCCTCACTGTTCCGCCCCTTAAAGAAACAATAACTAACTGAATCAGTTTGTGCTCGACACCTAATCGGCCGTAAAGGATACCTTAACTGTTGGCGAGGATTGTTTCAGAAGGATTTACTAAAATAGGCATTCACCACGCTTCTGACAGGTACAGTATATGTAGCAATTTGTAGCGTGTATCAAATCCCCAAGAAGACCGTCATTTTCTTCCAGTAGCATGCGTCAAGCAAATTCACCGAAATATTCCCTTAATTAGGAACCATCGTAGCATTCGCTTGGAGTAAAAGAGGGAAAACACTCCTAGGATAGCTGAAGTGGGCGTCGAACCCACCTCTTCTCAGTTCTGCCACATGAGGCTGAGTGAGCCACGTTCCAGCTCTCAGACCAGAATTACGCAAGTCACTACGCCACGAGGGGAACCTGTGACTCAGTATCTGCCGACAGTAGCTCACACCACGTGGAGTCATACTGAACAAGAACAAACCACCTACATGTAAATTGAAATGAAATGTACGTCTACCTCTTATTATTCCCGTTTTCAACGGGGTTGGGGAAGAAATGCGATAAAGTCTATGTGATGGGTAGATTATATGGCTGGTTGCCAATCCTGATGCCAACCTATAATGGGAGAATAAATGAATGAAATTGGGCCAGGATGTGAAAGGAAGCGGCCGTGGCCTGTCAGAAGGTACCAACCCAGCATTTGCCTGGAGTTGAAAATGGGGAAACCACGGAAACCTATTTCAGGACGGTCGAGTGTTGGGCTTGAACCCACGTCTACCAAGTCGGCAGACAGCCTGGTCCCATGGCCTAGCGCTAACCGTTAGCCAGCGCAGCTACCTCTGTTGGTAATTTGAAATGAAATGCCTCATTAAAATCCCCTCACATTGCTATACTGTGAAAGTCAGTGGAATTTGAGAAGTGATTATTTTCCATCATAAACTCCTGGTACACCAAGAAATATAATTCGTGTCTCAAGTCTGTACTGGTAATGAAGAGACGAGAGAAGCCCTTTTGTGCTACACAACCCAAACCTAAACAGTATCTTATACCTACTGCTTAAAGTGCGTTGCACGTATCTGAATTTTCTACAACTCTTTATTTTGAAAAATATGGTATATTGGCTTTCTCGGCCGGTGAATTAAAACTCAGCAATTCTTCGAGGTTTGTGCCGTGTCTTGTGTTTTCATAGGGAGGTTAAGGCTGCTTGAGCATTTAGTTCTC
The DNA here is from genome assembly GCA_946902985.2 of Meconema thalassinum. Lineage (NCBI taxonomy): Eukaryota > Metazoa > Arthropoda > Insecta > Orthoptera > Tettigoniidae > Meconema > Meconema thalassinum. The sequence goes on from OX336389.2 coordinate 1,459,456,158, forward strand.
GCAGTCAAGTGGTGCAGTTGCACCTAATATAAAGGGAGGTGGCGCGCAGTTCGTCACTCCTGTGGGGGTCCGAGCGGGGATACCAAGAGCCCGCCGATGAGCCAGCTTGGTGTCCTAGGCAAAACCCCACACAAGACACGGCACAAACCTAGAAGAATTGCTGAGTCTTTATTTTGAGTCTTAACAGCTGAAGACTCTTGTCACCACTCTCGTTTAAGATATCGTGAGAATTCTAAATTAATTCCTCCGTTGCGTAGGCCTATTTATTTTCCTAAATGAGTCAAGCAAGGAGATAATTAATACTGACCATTTACAATCCAGTGACAAACCCAAAATTGCCGCCGTGGAGCAGTAGGCTACGTATCTCATGAAGCCAATTTTGTTGTACGTTTTCTGCATTATCTCTCAATTGCTTCATGTGTTTTTGTATTTTAATCTTATTTATGAATGATAGCATTCAAGATTGCGGTTGTGTTTAATATTCCACTAGATAGTATTGTGCAAGCAAAGTCTCTTAGTTACTCATATGCTTAATTTCGTGCCAATCACTCAGTTACATTTTAATTGATCGATATTAATGTATTAAAAGCACGTGTGACCGCCATTTTGAATGTATGAAGTCGATGGATTGGTGCGACCAACAGGGTGAAGCTTTAGTGCAATATTACCTTCTGGCTAAGTCTCGAAATGTAACGTTCTTTAAATAGTGAATATTGTAATTGATTTAGATAATTTATATATTCAAACTGGCGTTAGTGCGTAATAGTCCGAAGGTTCTGTCACAAGTGCAAATAAAATATCTGAACTTTTGCCGTAATTCCACAATTATAACAGGCAATAAGGATATGTTTTAACTGTACGCATGGCCGTCATCTTGCATATATCACAACAATGGCATTGATGCTTCACCAGAGTGGAACGCTTGCATCATGCTACTAAAGTATATAATGCAAGTGTATTAGATAGTGAATAATTGGCTTAAATATTTTAGGAATTCAAGATAGTGGTTGTGCGTAATATGCATTATGATAATCTAGAGGTTTATGTAATTGAAGTCTCTTATACAAGACTCCCCTTTGATAGAATTTTGAGACCTCTGTCCAATTACATCTTTCTATATTTATTTTCAAGTTTCATTATTACACATAGCCACATCTTTAATAATGGAGTTGATGGACATAAGCCTTCAGCCGAGTACATTCCTTGCACCACACAACCTTCTTGCCAACTTTCAAAATCGCAAGTGTAATACGTTGTTATTAATAGTTTTAAACTTTATATAGCGGCATTCAACATGGCCGTAGTATTCAATGTGATTCCTGTGATCAATGCAAGTAAAGTCTCTTACATATGGCTCCAACTTCACGAAAATGTCAATCCTTCTGCATTTCAAGTGCATCGTCACACAAATCCACTATAATGACTTTGATGTGAAGATTGTTTCTTTCAGTCAGTGAACACGTAGACTGCGGGCCTAATTTTATATCAATATTAATGAAATATACTCAAAATGACATTCAATACATACATGAAGAATACACTATCAAAAATATGTCTGCATAAAATATTCGTCTATCTCGCGAATATCTTCAGATTCTGATTAATTATAAAATATATTTGCTTTATATTTAGAAGATAATTAATTAGCTGTTAGAACATAACTAGTGAAGTTCTGCCTTCAGTCATTCTAGGCCAAGAGCACATCCAGTATTTAGTAATGTTGACGTTAATAACTGATGAATAGCGATCGACAATAAACTGATGGACATTGTTTTAAATACTTATAAAGTGCTCACTGTTGTTATGGAAGACGCTGTTGTAACAGTTTCTATTGCAACCTGCCTAATTGAGAGCTGCCCCAATCAGAGGTTCTCAAGGGATCGGCCTCCTAATGAAATAATGGGAGGTTTGTACCTTGCTCATCATCGCTGACATATTCGTTACTTGTTGTTGTTGTTGTTGTCATTGTTATGGAAATTGTTAAATTGTGTTACTCTTTTAGTGTAAAATTACACTTTAAAGTTTGTACTCTATCTAATAAACAAACAAATAACTAAATGATCAAATGGACCAATCGACTTGAAATTTACCAAAATCTAATATTAACTGTGCCATTATCTTGCACGCCACAGCACAGGTCAGATTATGGGCTCCAGTGGCAACAGCCGTCCCATGTAAAATGGAGGAACATACATTTGGAATCAACTGAGCTACTAGGGTCTGAATACATAAGAATTGATAATTATTGGTTGAACCTGATTATACAAGGAAGAATATAAATATTAGTTTTTAAGTTTAACGCTAGTTGGCTGTGCAACTGCAATTCATTTAATTTCTGGGCGTGGTCCAGCGAGGATGCTTTCACTGCACGCTACAAAACAAGATCTGAGTCCCAGTATTTATCTACCCAACTCTACTCTCTAGAACGCGTTCTGTCGTATAATTGAATTTCATTCAGAGACATAAACAAATTTCTGTGTATATTTCTTCGTCCCACAAACGTTGTTGTCTTGAAAATCCATCTTCCTTTTATTCCAGCGTCTCCTTTCCTTTCATGGCTAGAAGACACAATATTATATAACTTACATGCTACATTCAATTCTGTTATAAATCTTAGAAATGTAAAGGGTGGGAATATTCCCTATGTATTGTATAAATGTGTGGTAAGCACATACTCTATATAACAAAATACATTAACTTCTGTAATAGTGGTTGCGACTTCACCTTAATGCCTCCGTAAGTAGGATTAAAGTATATGAACTTTTTTCTCCCTAATGTAACAAAAGCCTGGTTGGGGTTGTGACGTCACGGGACGACCGAGGATTTGCACAGCTCCCGCTGGGAGGCCGCGCTGTCATCGATCGTGCTCGAGTCCCGGGCCAACCCCCCCTACCCCCTCCCCCTCCCCCATCCGGCCGCATTGCTCCTTCTTTCGGACCAAATTCGGGTGGACCATGTGATACAGTCATTTCCCTAGGACAAAGTTCCAAGTCGTATTGAGATCTCCGCTTACAAACCAGTGCATGCTACAAGTGTGGGTACCAATTGGACCCACTTTCACTTATTTTCCAAACGAATGCCTACATTGATCACAACCTTCCAGAAATGTGCATTAATAGTCGTAAATGCTTGTGTGGTTCCGGTATATCAAAAGATCAAATAATATAACAAATTGTACAAAATTAGGTTTTTTTGTAACTGGAAAGTCTTTTGAAAACTTCTCTTCATATACTTACAGACTAGGACAAATTAATTTTGTAAATGATTTAGTATTGGCATTATTAGACAATAATATCGCGATAGAGAGTAACTATTTATCTTGACGTTTTTATTTGTGTAAAAAGGATATTTATGTATTGTTTGAGAGTAGTTGGGTTATGAGTCTTTCATTCCAGACCCTACAATTGATTTCTTGCTAGTGGCATGGGACGAAAATAACCGGAAGGAATTATTGGAGCCTCGCTGGGCACTGAAAGTTCAATTATTGACAAAGGATTAATATCGGCTGAGGTTCAAAGAGCGTGGAGCATACGTATATATCTAGATATCTGGCATATGCAGTATATAAGTTTGGGAATTTAACACTAGCACACCTATTTTACGGATGTTTTTGTTAGCGAATTCCTTTCTCATTCATCCATAAGAGAAATAAAGCCTCCAATCTCTCTCAACATAATTGAAAATTCGGAAAGTCAAAGTGGAGTTCGTCTTAGATACAAGAGCCCACGTGAATGACAACTCTCCCCATGGCGTAGTAGTGCGTGTTAAATCGCTCACCATGACTGCAATGGGGAACTACAGCATGTCCAGGCATCAAAGTTTCAAATCCCGGCGAAAGCAGTGGCTAAGCTGTGTCTGGTTTCTCCTCTTGTTCTTCCGCGGTCTCAAGGCAAATGCCCGGATAGCACCTCATTTCAAGTCTTGGAGGTGGTCTCACACACTGATGTACACGGAGCTGATGACAAGTGTGTCCCAAATCGTTTCATCGAATTACCAATACACCACAAAAATGGCTGCTTATCAAGCACAATCGTATTAGAAAGTCATTGTTGTGTGCTTCAGAACAACGCCAAAATATTTGCATTAATCAGGCAGTTTTTTTAGCGTATGGCTTTTAGGGCCGGGAGTGTCCGAGGACATGTTCGGCTCGCCAGTTTTGTAGCTGCTTCGAGGCAGACACCCAATGGGTGAGCTACACGTACCGTCGCGTGTGGAGTGTTGTCTGGGGAGGAAAGTTTGAATGTAAGGACGAGGAGTTGGAAGGTAGCGGCTGTGGCCTATAGTTAGGGACCAACCCCGGCATTTGCCTGGAAGGAAGATGGGAAACCACAGAAGACCATCTTCAAGGTTGCCGGCGGGGGGATTCGAACCTCCGCGCCTCCCGGATGTGAGCGACTGCCAGCAGTCATGCCGTAACGATCACGGCTAACTCACCCGGTAATCAGGCACTGAATGAGAGAGAGAAAAAAAATAATCAGGAGAGACACAAAGTTAAACAGCCACTTCGCATCCGAATGATCATGGGTTCGATTCCCATCTCAGCCATCCTAGAAGAGATTTATTACTGGAAGATCTCCAGTTTGTCAACTCGACTGTGCCTAATTAGATTGGGCGAGGCCAGGACCTTCTTCTTCCAAATCACATCCTCGGTTATAAATACACTGCTAGAGACACCACAATAAAACTGGTTATAAGAAAAATGTGTTTTGTTTCTGTCTCACTCACTTTCTTCGTGCATAAAATTAATTAGCCTAGGCCTACATGATTTATTCCCACTTCTCACACAAACTGGGGCTTACATGGATGACAAAGCATCGTTCGTCAATCGAACATCGTCAGATCCTCCTCACAGTGAGGATCTAGGAAATTAGTTTTTAAGTTGCAAACCAATCCAATTCGGACACACTCGTGTTGACTGAAAAGCTGCTTTATGTATATTTAGCCGAAATTGCCACCTGGCTTACAATTAAGATCATGGAGGTCCATTACTGAGGAAGCACTGAAAAGTGGCTTCTAATATTTTAATATCTGTGGACTCCAGGAATATGCCGGGAGAGTTCTTAAAACCCGTGGTTACATAATTATATAGTCCTACTATAAAGGCCATGGCCACCTTCCTCCAAATACCATCCACGGTTACAAATACACTTCTAGAGACACCACAATAAGAATGCGTAAAAGACAAATGTGTTTTCATTCTCTCTCACTCTCTCTATATATATATACACTGTATAACAACAAAGAGATTCGGACCGAACATGCAACTGATTAAAGCTTCAAGCCCAATGAATGAAGAGCGGGAGCTCCCGCGCATCCGAACTGCGCATGTATCAGGTGTATATAAGGCGCGATTCTGAAGAGTATGCTCAAAGTAACTTCTGCGTTTGAGTCCGATATTTGAACTTCGGCTGTAAGAATGCCACGCCGAAGGATTCGTGCTCATTACGAGCAGATGTTAGAGTTTCAAAGAGGTCATGCGATCAGATTGAAAGAAGCTGGTTGGTCGAGCTGTCGCTGGACATTTGGGTCGAAGTGATGTGGCTATCAGATGATGCTGGCAAGCGTGGGTTAGCAACGGCAGGACGGCAGTGGTCGACCGACAGCCACAACAGCACGGGAAGACTGAGCGATTGTAAGAACAGCTGTCACAGCACTGGATTCGTCGTTATCAACGATCCAGCGTGTGACCCACACACATGTGTCCACCATGTCCATCAACAGACGCCTGAGCGACAGGAATTTGCGCTCGCGCCGCCCATTACGCTGCTTACCATTCACGCCTCTTCACCGCCAAGTCAGATTACAGTAGTGCCACGCTCGAGCAACGTGGAACTGCGCTGACTGGGAACGTATAGTCTTTAGTGACGAGTTCCGTTTCCAACGGTGCCCTGACGACAACCGCAGACGTGTTTGGTGACGTCCAGGCCAGCGTGGTGATTCTGCCTTGACTATCGCACGCCACACAGCCCCACAACAGGGGGTGATGGTCTGGGGTGCCATCTCCTTTGATAGCCGGACCCCTCAGGTAGTTATTCCTGGCACACTGACAGCACAGTGGTATGTTGATGACATTCTACGGCCGGTTATGTTACCGTTCCTTCAGCGACATCCAGGCCTTACTTTCGAACAGGATAATGCCCGGCCACACACCGCACGTGTTGCTATGGACTGTCTTCAAGCTTGCCCTATTCTTCCTTGGCCAGCTTGGTCGCCTGATCTCTCTCCCATTGAGCACATTTGGGATGTCATGGTAAGGCGATTGCGAACATCCCGGAATGTCGTCGATTTAGCCCAACAGTTGGAGACCATTTGGCACGAAATTCCGCAGGACACCATCCGGGAACTTTATCAGTCCATGCCACGTCGAGTGACAGCTTGCATCCAGGCTGGGAGTAGACTAACACCTTATTGACGTCCTCACTTTGTAACGCTCTAACTCTGCAATAAATCATTCGATTGTTTTGCACTTTTGATCGTATGTTTGTTGTTCTATGTCTGTTCCTCACATCCACCGATTGATATCGCCATCGGACAATTCCTTCCTGGTGCGTCGTTTTTTTTTACTGTACAGTGTATATACTGGTGTAACTATTATACACGTACCCCATTTAACTGGTGATAGAATATGGTATTCTAAGCAAACATCTTCTTGAAATTTAGTCGTATCTTAATTAGTGTAGGCGAAATTAAAATTAAATAAAAAACCGTTTTGGAAAAGCAAATAGGCTGGAATCCCCACGCAACACAGCTGAGATTTCCCCTCCGGTCTCCCCTCCAACGCTTTGGAAAGCTGACCAGAGCCTGAAGGTGAATGACCTCCTCACTGCGTTTGCCTATTAGGCTCCGTGCGTTAGAGGGAGAAATGCTCCGCCACGCTACGAGTGGCCGGAATTGTAAGCTGTTGCGGTTTACCGCGGATCGCAGAAATATCAGCTGTCATCACACAGCGTGTTGCCATGGCAGAATTGATAATAACTGTAGGATTTCAGAGTATTTTTTCTGACAATAATCGGCCCAATTCTTCGAAGAAAGGCCGTCTACTTGCAGAAAGTGGGCATGTTTTAAATTTAGTAGAAAAGCAGTTTGCAGGAAATACCAACAGTGTAATAACTGCTTATGTGATAAGTGAAACATCAGTTCGACAGAAACCTTATCATGTCACGATAAAGGTAACGTATCTATTCATATTATGCATTAGTTGGGGGTGACAGCAGGGGCAGATGACCACGTAGTTCCGCCCCTTAAAACATCAATGACTAACTAACTGGGGTGACAGCGGCATTAATGTTCATGTACACGCAATTTCTAATACGATATAATGTTATCGTAGGTTAATGCTACTAGAGAGGCGATTGCATGTTCCTGTGAATGCCCAACTGGATCGTCAGAAAAGTGCAAGCATATTTCAGCAGTTATTCATGCAGTTGATTCAGAGCATGTAACTTCGCGAACCGATGAACCCTGTGAATGGTTTAGACCTCGAATCTCAAACGCGGGGAAAGAGAAATATAACAAGGCGAAGAGGTTAGAAGAACTTTTTCCCACAAAACGGCAGAGGCTGATGTAAAACCAGTTGAAATTCCCGATTTGAAAACCCCATTTAGGCCTATACTATCCAAAATTTTAAATGAGGAGAAAAAGTCAGAATCAGTTAAAGTTGCCAATGAATTGCTAGGAAATTTAATAACAGATGTCACAGTTATGGTTCAGAATAATGCATGTAAAAATGTAATAACAACATTATTAATGAAACAGGAGACTACATCTGTAATAACGGTAATTGATGTGTGTAGTGTTAGCAATTCTGCACTAGCAAGTTATTTTTATAACACTCATGTTGTCATTAATAAGACTCAAGCAGCTGAAATTTGTGTAAAAACCTTACATCAATCGAAGTCTGACCTCTGGTTTTCAGAAAGGAAGAAAAGGATCTCTGCAAGTAAGGCACATTCAATTAAAACGAGGAGAAAATATCATGATAAGTTGGTAAATACACTCTTCAACCCTAAATGTCTTAATGGTAAGGGTCTTAGAAATGTCACATTTGGAAAAAAGTTAGAAAAAACTGCACTTGCCAAATACACAAATTTATGTGGTAAAACAGTTGTTGAGAGTGGTCTCATAATTCATCTCACCCATCCTTGGTTGTGTGCTAGTCCTGATGGTATAGTAATGGTGAATGGGAAGCCAGAAAGGGTACTGGAAATTAAGTGTCCTATTTCATGTAAAGTCAAATCAATCATAGGTGAAAATGAGGAGATTAATGTGCCCTATCTTATAAGAAATTCAGAAGGAAATTTGGAACTGAATCCAAATCATGCATATTTCACTCAATGCCAGCTGTTGATGTACTGTTGTGGGCTTGATGCTTGTGACTTTTTCATTCATACAGACAACCATAGTTCCATTCTTTTAGAAATTCAAAGAAATGATATGTTCTTAAAGGTCTGTATTGAAACGTTGCAATAGTTTTTCTTCACACACTATTTAAGGGAACTAACGTGCAGATTTAATAATGGGCTTCAGACATCAAAGGAGGTTGTACATTTGTCATAACACAACACATATGCACAATGTCATCAACACTACATAATAGCTCACTTGAAATTTTTTGAAGTATGTTATATACTTTCACTCTTTGAATGCACCGTTTAACATGAATTCGCACACTAGCAATATTGTAAGTGTCATCAACTTCTTCAGGTGTCAAATGACCTTCATGCATGAAGGGTGGCATTACTAAAATTGCATTGCTGTCCTCCAATATAGTTTTTATACCAGGGAAACCTTTATCAGCCATTATTTGATCTCCTGATTCTATCAATTTCAAAATTCCACAGTCATTTGTGATAAAACTGTCACTAGCTCGACCACCATAACATTTGGGAACAAATGTCACCATACCACAAGGTGCAATTGCAATAAGGACCTTAGCAGAATATGTAGATTTAAAATTAGAGTACATATACACACGCTGGCTGATCTCAGGAGGCTGTTCTGTTTTAATTTCAGTGCAGTCTATAATAGCTCTACAATTTGGATAGTTATCTTTAAAAAAAGAAGGCAATGTAGCATTAACAGTATCCTTGCTAGGCCAGAAAACCCACTTTTTTGTTGCTTGTGCCAGTACAGGTAAAACAGATTGAAATATCCTAGAAATATTACTACGGTGAATATTGAAAATAACAGCAAGGGCAGCAAATGGTAAGGCTAACTTCATTTTCATTAAGAATACCAAGAGTCTATTTTCTTTACTAATTTTGCGTGTATTAGTGTCTGGCAGCAGGTTTAAAAATATATTTAAAATTTCTTTGTTGACACCAGCCAGAACATTTAATTGTGATTCATCAGAAACTGAACTATAACCAAAAAATCCTCTTTCTTCATATGGGAAGTCAGGCCCAGACAATTTACTAACATGTCTAGGTTTAGCATGTAATGTGTGAAGGATGATATATTTGCTTGTATGCTGACACTGTTTCCATCCAAAACACAACTGAATTCAAAATTGCTTTCTACATCACAATGTTTGTTTGTCTGAGTTTGGGCAACAGCTTTCATGGACACTAGAGCAGGCTCACTAGTGTGCATATCTGATATATCAGGTGTTGAAATGACTAGATTTCTATTTACACTTCCCTTCTTCAATCTCATAAATCTGCTGAGAGAGCCTATTCCTGTTGACTTTCTTCTGTAACATTCAGGAAAGATACTTGGTACATATGCTGGACTAGCATGATGTTGAGATTTACACCCTCCTATGAAATGTGTACTGCAGATTCTAGATGATTTTGAAGGTGTCCACAAAGTACCATCTGCCCTATAAAACAAATTGTGTAAATGTGGCAAATTTATGTAAACATACCTTTTAAAGTATGGGCAATCTGTAAATGCAAATATTATTTTGAACACATTTTGTAACATTTAACTTGGATCTGTATTAGGCCTATATTTATTAGAATTTCTATTGTAATGAGTTCAAATTATTTTGTGACTATCTGGTTTCATAATAATATGTTTGTAGGACTATTTAAAATACTGTAATGCTTTTTATTTAATGTTTATGTATAATTACACACTTCTAATATATTTCTGTAGGCTATTAATATTTTGTTCCTATTTTTTGTCATGTACCAGGGCCTATTTCTGTAAATATAATATTAATCCACTAGCCTTTCGAATCCACTTCGTGAGGTCGGGGAGGAAATCTAAAAAAATTCACACTTTACTCGGTATTAAGGTATCTGTTATTTAATTATTAAGGCTATCATTAAGACTACTGTGTAATAGAATATCTCTATTATGATGTTTGTACTTTAAAAATATGGCCTACTGGTGCGGACCTTACCTTGGAAGTATAGCATTACTGTAATTATTTTGGTTGTTACTGTTAACCTATTTGTAAAAGTCATGGTTAGTGTAGGTTTTGTACTGTGTAATTTAGTATTAATTTAAATATTTAAATCCCCCATTACTTACTTCTTGCGATTTACTGCTAAAATCCACTGTCTTTTCAAATCCATTTCGTGAGCTCGTGATGGAAAACTATAAAATTTCACACTTTGCTCTGTATTGCAGTATCTATTATTGCAGCCAACAACACAGCACATAACATTGCCAGAACGTTTTGACATTTTTTAAATAATAATCTGAAGACAACACTATAAAATATTGAATAAACACATGTAAAAATTCACTCGTATTGCAACGTCTTACGATCAGCTGTTGATAAACAAGACCGTGTGTAGTTCACGTAGTATCCACCCGCAGCAGCACCCTGCAGAACGCACGGTGCCTATAGCTATGAAATAAACAAACTGAGCCTATCATTCCATCACGTGGAGTGGCCTGCATGACTACGGGTTGTAGATCTGTTTAGGATTCCGCCAGTTTTATGGCTGATGACAGAACCTACATAACTTCTAGGTCTACGCATGGTATAGTACATAACCTGCATTGAAATTCTAAAGATATGGTAAATTACTGAAAGGAACCTTTATGGCCATACTTTGTGCGAAGCCAATGCAACTACTTTACAGTTATAATAATAATAACAATACTAATGATAATAAGAGGTTTTTAGACATACTATTTGTATGTTTTTCGGGGCTGTCGAGATTCCAGAATTTTGTGTTCTCAGAATTTCTTCTACGTGCCATTATATCCATCTGCATAAGGCTGACATATTTGCTCACCTTCAATTATTACATGACTGAACCTAGATCGAACCCTCGAGAAGGATTTTACACCTATCTGAGCTACAGAGCCTGGCTATCATTAAATTATTATTATTATTATTATTATTATTATTATTATGTACATCACCACGATTGCAGCAAGTCCGGAGATTGGATGTACGAATCCCGGTACTGACAACGGCTATCCAAAGCGGTTTTTCTCCGCATTTTCCACACTCTCTCCAAGCATATGCCGGTATAGTACCTTACTTCAAGTATCGGGGTACTTGTTCCATTTACGACTCTAATAATACGACACATATTACTACAGCCACCACAGAAACACAGGTTATCAGACAAATTCTACACGCACCCAACTACATGGGGCCAAATGGCCACAATGGCGAAGCCTCTCAAATAAAACAACATCAAGCATTTAACGCCCATCTTAGTTGCTATTTCAGAACAGACGACGGGATGTCGGAATATGTCCCACAGTATTTCTTAAAGACATTCTTTAAAGGCCACTGACCTGAGCCAGTTTTGAACTCGTGAACTTTGACTCAGTAAGACAACGACGAACCATTTTGACCTAGTCACATGTATGAAGGATAGAGATTGAGAGACAGCGCATTCATATACGATTTCGAACATCCTTCCACACCAGGGCCGAAAGTCGAAATTATTTTATCCTTTACAACAAAATCGTTCAATCAATTTATCAATGACTTCCACATTTGCAAGGCAGAATACACAGTACCACCGGTTCAAATATCACAAGCATTTGTGGGAAATTTCAACAATAACAACTACAACAACAAACACAATTTTCTTACGGGTTTCAAAAGCCGAACACCGCTATTCGCATGTAATATCTGACATCCTCCCCTTCTCTTACTTCAATTACGCAACAACTTCCTTATCTTCTTTGTCGCATCCTGATCCCCACTGGCTAGAGCAGACTTCGTTTTGACCTTCTGTCTGATGAGTTACCGTAAAACCTACAAACATTGACCTTTTAATGTTTAAACTGACGGGGTACATGTATAATAAATTACACCTGTATACCGGGTGAGTCTCTTGCCTCTTATTTTTCTAGTTTTCGGCCACACTTCCAACGTCTGATGGTAGCATGGTCGACAGTTCCCCGTCAACAGCTAAGCCACAATGACCCTAAACGGCTCTCCAAGATTCATGTCGACATGGAAGTAAGTCCTTTACAAGTGATTATACAATGCATCAAACGGGCATGTACAAAGTACATGCCGATTATACGGTTTCAGTTGGATACGAAATTAACGGTGATTACGGTGGCATACTGATAAAAAAAACGTGAATGAACCTTCGAGGTGGAAAGCAGTATCACATCTCATACTCTTTCAGGCAAGGTGAATGGACGAGTAGCCGTGGAGCAAAGGTCCAGTGCGTAGAAGATAGCAGACCAGTGTTTGGGAGAAGGGTTTGAATCCCACCACCGCTTAAATATTTTTATGCACACTTCAAGCTTTGGAGGTCAAATACAAGGGCATTCGTAACACATTTGACCAATATTATGAGGCGTATATTTAGGGTTCAATGTGTACTGGCTTGATACAGTATGCAGCTTAGAAATGCTGGTCATTTCATTGCCATGTACCCGGCAGTCGAGTATGTTGACATGCTGCTCATCTACGGTGAAGCAAGACAGAACGCACAAGACGCAAATACCTACAGTATAGGAGGGTCGCGCGACGTTTGCAAATAACAGCTCCAGTTAGAGGGTCGCCATTTACGTCAGGTGCAACTGGTTTTGGACAATCCTCGCACTAGTAACCGGGCAGTAGCTCAACATCAACCAGTCGCCTGTGATACAGATCTTGAATGATATTTTGTTTCATCCGTATCACCTGCAGCTACACCAACAACTGCACGGATGTGATTTTGAATCTCGGGTTGATTTTTGTACATGAATTCTCAATAAAAATATTTAGTGGTGGTGGGAATCGAACCCACCTCTAAAACACAGGTCTGCTATCTTCTACGCACTGGACCATTGCTCCACGGCTACTCGTCCTTTCATCTTGTCTGAAAGCATATGAGATGTGATACTGCTTCCCGCCTCGAAGATTAATTTACGTCTTTTATCAGTATGCCAAAGCCTCCGTGGCTTAGGCGGCAGCACGCCTGCCTCTCACCGCTGGGTCCGTGGTTCAAATCCCGGTCACTCCATGTGAGATCTGTGCTGGACAAAACGGAGGCAGACAGGTTTTTCTCCGGGTACTCCGGTTTTCCCTGTCAAAATTTCATTCCAGCAACACTCTCCATTATCATTTCATGTCATCTGTCATTCATTTAATCACTGCCCCAGAGGAGTGCGTCAGGCCTCGGCAGCCGGCACAGTTCATATCCTCGCCGCTAGATGGGGGCTTCATTCATTCCATTCCTGACCCGGTCGGAGACTGGAAGCAGGCTGTGGATTTTCATTTTTTCATCAGTATGCCACCGTACCCAGCGTATATTTCGTATCCAACTGAACCTGTATAATCGGCTTGTACCCGTATGACAGTTTGATGCATTGTACAAGCACCTGTCCTGTCGCATACATGTTTTTGTAAAGGACTTACTTCCATGTCGCCTCTGTAGCGTAGCGGTCAGCATGGTTAGCTGCCGCCCCCGGAGGTCCTGGGTTCGATTCCCGGCTCCGCCACGAAATTTGAAAAGTGGTATGAGGACTGGAACGGGGTCTACTCAGCCTCGGGTGTTCCAAATGAGTAGAGGGGGGGTTCGATTCCCACCTCAGCCATCCTCGAAGTGGTTTTCCGTGGTTTCCCACTTCGTCTTCGGGCAAATGCCGGGATGGTACCTTCTTCAAGGCCACGGCTGCCTCCTTCCCTCTTCCTTGCCTATCCATCCTGACCATCCATTACCTTCCCTCATGAGGCCCCTGTTCGCTTTGCAGGTGAGGCCGCCTGGGCGAGGAGCCAATCACATCTTACCAGTTGTATCCACTCCAATTAGATGTTCCCAGCTCTAGGACACTGCCCGTAGAGGCGGTAGTGGTGAGTTCCCTCGCTGAGTCCGTGGGTTCCACCAACCTGGAGGGTAAACGATTAAGAAAGAAAGAAAGAAAGAAAGAACTTACTTCCATGTCATCATAAATCTTGTGAAGTCGTTTATGATCATTGTGGCTTAGCTGTAGACAGGTAACTGTCAACCATCAGGTGTTGTAAGTGTGGCCGAAAACTCTAGGACAAGAGGGACAAGAGGCTCACCCGGTATCAGGTGACTCAGCTGCCCTTAATAATATTGTTTTATGCAGCCCAACTAACGCGCATGGTCAGGAAGTTCTAGATTTCTCTGCTTGAATCCCATATGTTACTAATGCACGGCAAAGAATATTCCGCGAACGATACTGAACACTATTGTTTTCCCCTCGTAATAGTCTGTTGTCACATCGAGGGAAAACTGATAATGATCAGTATCGTAGAGATAATGGGATACGAATGGGAATACAGTATTTACTGTTATTGAAATTCCTCGTGTCGCCTCCGTAGTGTAGCGGTCAGCATGGTTAGCTGCCGCCCCGAAGATCCTGGGTTCGATTCCCGGCTCTGCCACGAAATTTTAAAAGTGGTATGAGGACTGGAATGGGGTCTACTCAGCCTCGGGTGGCCCAAATGAGTAGAGGGGGTTCGATTCCCACCTCAGCCATCCTCGAAGTGGTTTTCCGTGGTTTCCCACTTCATCTTCGGGCAAATGCCGGGATGGTTCCTGCTGCAAGGCCACGGCCGCCTCCTTCCCACTTCGTTGCCTAACCGTCTCACTCTTTCCATCCCTTCATCAGGTCCCCTGTTCGCTTTGCTGGTGAGGCCGCCTGGGCGTAGTGCTGGTCACACACCCCAGTTGTATCCCTGACTCAGGGTCTCAAGCTCCAGGACACTGCCCCGCGCTTTGTCCGTGGGAAAAGCCAACCCTGGAGGGTAAAACGATAGCGATAGCGAAATTCCTCAGTTTTCTCTGCCATGAAACCTGTAGTTCTCTAGGAGTAAAAACAAATGTTTTATACGTGACTTGCCACATAGTTTGCGTGCCTCAATATATTAAGGAATAATACGCACATTACAATTACCCTCTTTTAAGCAGTTGACTCGCAACTTCACCGTTTTAACTTTACTATTTGAGCTGAGCAGTAAGTGGAGTATATTACCCTTTATATCATTAAGCAAATTGAAACAAAGGTTAGGTAAGTTAGGTAAAGGAAATAAAATACCGCAATAGCCCATTTTACGAATAAATGCTGAGTAATTTAGAACACTTTAATTTAAAAGCATGCAATAATTTCATGATAATAATGACATAGAACTGTGTAGGAATGAACATAATGTTAACTTGCACGTTATCATTATAATTGTAGTTGATTCTTTTCATTTTATGGATAAACTTGTCGTCAAGGCTGCTCATATACAGTATGATTATATTTCAATCAATTACTTCCCCCAACACATTGTTGTCAGTGATTAGTCGATTAAATAGAGTTCAATGCATAAATGTTTGGAGTTGCTGCCGTCCTACAGGTCTTGAAGTAAACATATCACCCTAAGGCTCGAGAACCATATGAGAGCCTTGAATAACTATGGGACCACTTTTTTTTGTCACATGGCCTGCAGTATGCGGGGTGACGCTTGGTCTGTGCGACGTGTCACCATTAATATGACCTCTATCTGTCAGAACAGATAGATACTCAAATGGCCATACGAGACTAAGTGCACCGTATTCCAGCCCTCACGTCAGTTCGTAAATCCCTGACTGGGCTGGATATCAAACTCGAGACCTTCAAGGTGAGAGACTACTGCACTATCCCCATACCATGGGGTTGGCAAGATTCACATTAGGTTTGCATAGTCCGCCTCGTTACGTAGTGGCTAGCATTCATAGCTTTCGCCGCAGAGGCTTGGGTTCGAATCCGGGCTCTGCCAAGAAACTTAATTCTGGTCTGAGGGCTAGTACGGGATACACTCACCCTCACAAGACAAAACTGAGAAGACGTGGGTTCAATTCCTACCTACAGGTAGAGTGGTTTTCCGTGGTTTCCCACTTTTACTCCAGGCAGATGCCGGGATGGTAACTAACTTAAGGCCAGAGCCGCTTCCTACATTAATCACACCTCAATTACAAACACACACATTGGTAAATGCATCACAGTGACACAGGTTATAAGACAAATTCTGCAAACACCCAAGTACACGGGGATACATGAGCATGATGCCGCAAAGTACCTTAAAGAATAAACAATGACAACAGGTTTGTATTTTATAGATATGGAGGACACATATAGTGGCGGATTAAAACAAAACATGTTCATCGTCTTGAGGGATTGTGTCAAGAAAATGCTGCGACAGGCAATCAAACATTTTATGTTGAAAATTAGCTTAATTGAAAGGTCATTGTAGAATGATCTGCTGCCTTAATACAGGATAGTTCCAGAAATGATCTTTCAGCGATAATGTTTATTTTTTATTTTTTGATGTGTAACATCTTTCCGCTCGGTTGCTGTATAGTTTTGTGGGAGTGATTTTGAAAATTGGGGACGGAAGTGGATCGGAACGATCGAGCTGGCAGTGGTGGACAACGGAAGTATGCACTGCCCGATCGATCGAATGGAAGTGTGCCCTAGCTGGCAGTGGTGGATCGAACGGAAGTATAAGACACACTGCCAACTCGATCGATCGATCTAGCTGGCACTGGTAAGAGAAACAATCAGCGCGCGGTGTCGAAAATTGATATCATGACGCATTCTAGGCCATGTGGTATGTATATGACATACTGAACGGAAAATGATCTTGCGAACTCTGGTGTCAAGTGATTTAAACAAATGACATGGTAAACGTTCGAAGTGGGCAGTGCATACTTCCGTTGTCCACCACTGCCAGCTAGATCGTACCGATCCACTTCCGTCCCCAATTTTCAAACTCACTCCCACAAAACTATCCAGCAACCGAGCGGAAAGGTGTTACACATAAAAAAAAATGGTAAAATGCCTTAATATCAAACATTGTAAGTAGTCGGCATTGCATTGGCAT
Organism: Meconema thalassinum; assembly: GCA_946902985.2. Lineage (NCBI taxonomy): Eukaryota > Metazoa > Arthropoda > Insecta > Orthoptera > Tettigoniidae > Meconema > Meconema thalassinum. Next base: position 1,459,473,394 of record OX336389.2, read on the forward strand.
AAGGCATTTTAAACTCAATGTCACTCAGGAACATTATCGAAACAAGCAAAATATAAAAGAAACTTAATTCCGTAATGCAGTATTATTGGAACGTGGAAATAAGTCACCATCTTGTGCACAGTATTTGCGTAGTCGAAATAGCTGTGGGGTTATTGCGTATGACTGTGAATCTAGGGATCTTAGGTTCGAATCCTGGGCGGGGTAGATAATTTTGCTACCAGATTATCATTTTAAACGATATTTATTCTATCAATATGACTCATTTTAACAGAATCCATATGAAATTACGTGTTGGTCTGTGAATGAAGAGGGCCTGTTTATAAGGAATTTAAGGTTATGAGCGGTGTCACGTCGATTAATCTAGTTGATCGATATCGTATTCTTTATTTAGGCTAGTGCTGGTGGAAGCTACAAATCATCTAATAAAATGAGTTCCGTATTATAAACTATAATATCTGTAAAACACTCCCTTTTACAATAGATTAATATTTGCGCCAGCCTACTATAACATACCGGTGTATCAACAATTTCACGTGAGGTTTCTTCTATGTCAGATGTTACACATCATATGCGACTACTGTAAGGCTCGTTTTCTTATTTTTAATGTGGAACACTTACCAATGGATGGGATTCAGTACAGCAGAGTTCAAAACACCAGTCAAGCCTACGCTGAGAAAATATATCAGAATTTACAAACTCAAGGTGATGTTGGTAGAGATAAAAGGCATGAAATCTCTGTACAATGAAGACGGAACTAACTCGAATCACCCGCACCATTTCAAGTACCGGTAATTGGGATGTGTGTCATTCTTTGATGGTGAAGGACGTAGCTTCGAAATGTACAGTGAGGAAAGCTACGAATGTTCAGTTGCGATCTACTGCATATTGCAGTGAAACTCAGCATACATTACTTATATTTAAGTTACCTTCGCTGTGTGGGTAAAAAGGGATATCTAATACACAAGCTGGAGGTAATTTATATGAAGGCAGCATGACCCGTTGTAGGACAAAGAGATTGGAATAATGACAGCAGGGCATTTGTATAGAAAATATCAAGTTTAAGTTATGAAGGGCATTCCAATTGTAAGTTACATATGATTATCGCACTTCAATTAAATTTTACGGAATGACTTAGTACAATGCAAGGTTACACAGATACATCGCACTATTTTTTTCGACTGAGTTAACCAGTCTCTGTAAAAAGTACTCTGAATGCTCGACCTGTTTTAATTCATTGACGATGTAAACAATATTGTTTGACCCTGCTGGAATCATCGGAAAACCACTACTTGAACATGTTCATCGTGGGCAAATCTGTCTCCATCGAGATATTTTTATCAGTTTTCCTAACGAAAGGAAATCGCATGGAGCAGAATCTGGATGCTTCCATACTTCCCATCGGAAACATCAACTTTTCATGTCTCTGGTTCTCAACGGACTTGCAGAAAAGATCTGCTTTAAACCTTTCCCATAAGGGAGAACGCATCAGGCTTCAGCCCGGTCAAAATAACCACTGTAAGAGAGCAATTAAACTGAAGGCGGAGCGCGATAGTGGGCATTAAAAGTACATCACCAGAAACCAAAAGGATTGGCAACATATAGTTTATTGCTTTGTAACAACCAAAATATGAGAACAATGAACAATAAAATGCACACACGTGTGCTAAAGAAGAATGAATTAATAACAAGTTAACAAATTAGAAAGGGGCCAATTATAGAAGTCCTGATTAAGCGCAGGAATATTTTTTGACGAGAAGGTGAGAGATTCTTAATATGAATTGTACTAATTGAAGAAATAATAACATTATATTTGATACGTATGACAATCATTAAATTTTGATAACATGGACTTAACTTGGTTAAATAAGATGTGGAGATCTTGTAGAGCCAGCTCTTTAAAATACCAGGCTAGCGTGGCGGGTAAATGTTCAAGTCGGTGAGCGTTGACAGGATGCCATACCAATAGAGTCTCGTAGCAGGAGGCGGCAGTGTCCTCTTTGAAGGTTGCAGTCCAAGTGACATCCAGAGGGAAGAGAAGATCCAGGCCACTTCTCTCTTTTATCATTTCAAATGATCTTGTCGACTTCGTCGTTATGGTTGGGGTCCATCGTTATGCATTACGGACACGGACACGGACACGGTGACGGACGTGACGTCATGCAGCCGCGCGGGAAGTGACGTCATGCAGCTGCGCGGGAACGTGACGTCATGCTCACGCGGGAAGCGAGAACCAGACGCTAATGATTATTGGAGTCTGTTGAAAGAGGCCTGGCGTCGAGCGACCTTTTAAAAATCAGAAACTCACTCCACAAATCTGTAAATCAGTATTCTTCCCTTATTTCAGATACACTATTCATTAAACAAACATATATGGCATAGTCATGACCCCTTCATGGAGTAGGCTATTGTCTAAATCTGGACACTCATACTACATCCTTACACTAATTCAAATTTACGGCCAAATGATCCTTCAGACTGGGAGGCAAAGGTTTCCGCCGGCTTGCCTGGGATGATGGGCCACAAAACCGCTATCAAAAAGTACACAAATTTACGCTTTATTCAACCAAACACATCTCTAATACAAGTACAAGAAACACATTTCTTCCCGTGACCCTTAAAGAGGTGCCCGCGCGAAATGGGTAATGCAGTCTGTTGAAAGAGTCCTGGGGCTTCGAGCAAAGAGAGAAGCCCTCCTGAGCCTTTCTAACAAGTGTAGCATTTGTAGCATGCGTCATTTGAAATGATACAACGTCTAGTCTTTCAGACTGACTGTGATTTTTTAGTTGAAGAATCGACACAGAATTAGTGTCCAGGCAATGACGTCACAGAAGAATGCATGCGAACAGTCAGGGAAAACTGCTGCTAGGATGATAGTTCGAAGATTTGGCAGGTATAGACCAGCATTGTCTTAAATACTATATTGTTTATGGCATCCGGAGTTTGCAGGTCGGTCAAGGCCGTCCGGATGCGACGTGCGGTCACTCAATTATATTGACAAGTATCAATATATATGAAGTGATGACTGCCAAGCAGCGTGACAGCGGTTGTAAAATAGTCCGTAGAAGAGTGACGATCCGAAGAATGAAGAATGGATAAAACTCAGAAGGAGGTACCATCTTTTATGGCGGCCAGGAACATTCCAGAATGCCGGAACCGCATGACAAGATTAAAGGCCTACTATTGGTTGCATGAAGGTCGCGGTGACGTCACTCGCCGCCAGCAGACTGTAGTGGGCTAGCACATGTCAGTAATGAAATGATGTGCCAATGATGTGGACACTGCAACACTCGGAGGTAAGAGCTTAGAATAAAATACAGGAGGACTATATACAATTTGATTAATTACAATGCAATTACCTAAATAACTTTTGTTTTTAGTTTTTTGGAAGCAAAATAAACGAGCAGTAAAAAAGGGCTATCACATAGATGAACAAAACATACACACAAATGCGTATAATGTCACGAAAGTGACCAACCTCAAAGTATGACAGTCAAATTTGCCATTAACGGTTGTGCCACATTGCATAAATGCTGCGTGAAGCACTTTTTCACCGTCAAAGAAATCAGAGGCTATAACTTTCCTACCGATGATACATCTTTGGTTTATTTTACGCACCAGGAAAGATGTGTGTCTCCATTCTATAGACGTGCACTTTCTTTCACATGTGAAATGATCTACACATGTCTCATCACCCATAATGATGTGGCGATATAAACCATTATCTTCGCAGAGGTCCGCGAAAGGAAGTACAAAGCAGCAATGTAAATGGATGTAAGTGATCACTCAACACCAAGTGAGCAGAATAATTTCCGATAATGGTCTCCAACGATGAGGTAAGCAATCCCAATTACTGTACAATGTCCATGCCAGTCATTCTGATATTGATGCGATTAATATTTTCAAAGCCCAGGACATTGTCGGTTCTGGTTGATACTCTTAATATTATTAGCCCCATTTCGCAATGGCTGGACGCAACATTGATTTTTCTCCATTCACCACTGATAGTTCATGGAGAATCTCTCTGCAATTTAGACGTTCCGCTCACAAACATCGCACTGCTCTATATACTTCAACATTTGAGAGGTTAGTAAACTCATCAACTTAGGGTATGAGAAACAGAGCTAGACGTAGGAGCTGATGGTTAGATTTGGTGTTTCAAAATTTAATACTGACAGGAGCAGAGCAGAAGGGCTCGCAGTGCTAGGTGGTGATAGAGAATATTTTATGAGCATCCTTCGTTCATCTTATTTCAAATTCTTGAGTCACTCACAAGTCAAACAACTTTTTTAATTATCATTCAAACCTGTGAAGTCTCAAATTCGTAGAAAATATGCTAGAAAAACATAATTGAAGGTTTAAAATCGTATTTTTAGAACAACGGCTTCGAACACATCTTACTTTTGACATGCACAATATTACTATCATATGAGATTCAATGTGATCCTCAACATTTCCTTATTCTGCAAATTATGTACTAACGTAAGATGAAATGTTATCTCTAGTAATGTCATGAGAAAGCTTAGATTAATGAAAACGGCAAGTATACTTTTCTTTTCGTGCCAATAAAATGCACTTATGTGTATGAAAACTGCAGCACCAAAAATAATGGGCCTACCGAGTCCAAACTCGGAGGATATTTGGAAATGTAAACGAGCAAAAAACGATTAAGATTGTGGAGAGATGGTGAAAACTAAGGCGCAGCAGCTCCCTCTCTTGTGTGATCAGAAAGTTCAAACCATGTGGAAACGCAAAAGCAAATGTTAGCGTGACTGATCAATGCCAAAGGGCTGGCAAAAGAGGGAGAGGGATCCACTCTCGTGATACATCTGCTTGCACCGAGCAAGCTGCTAAGAATTAGTAGAATTAGTGGGGCAAACGAAAAGCGGGAAGTGGACCACAGCAGTTGTCTGAATGGCCGTAACGGGTCGAACTGCTTTATCCACACTTTGGTATGACGTCCAGTCACTGCAATTGGTGTGAAATTGTCTGCGTTGACGGTTCAACGCCGTCTTATATGGGCTGAACTGATGGCATTACTGCCATTGCGTAGGCTTCCATTGACCAGAACCCACAAGGCTGCAGTGATCACGTCACGGCGTGCTAAGTGGTAATATGTACTGTTTTCAGACGAGTCCCACTACAACCTGTCCGACAGTGATAGACAAAAACGTGTTAGTCGCTACCGTGCCGGCAACAATCTGGAAGACTGCACTGCAGAGTGGCATATCAGACAAACGTGTGACGATTTGGAGCGCCGTTCGATACAACATAGGATCTCGATTCCTACGTATTAAGGGCAGTCTGAACAGAAAAACGCTACATTTGGAAGCTTTTGGAGCCCGAGATACTACCCTTGCTTCGAGCAACTCCACATGCAATATTTCTTATAAACGTCACTCGTAATCCAATAACATTCGTTGAGACTTTCACGGCTGGTGTCAGATGGGATCAGCGTAGTTGGGCGTAGTCTAGTGGTATTATCCAACCTTTACACCGGCTACTGCATACAGCAAATTCAAAGAAACCACTGTTTCTGGCAGTCGGCAGTCCCAATCTTATTTCAACAAATTAAATCCATCCAAGAGATCCTTTTAGCACCCAGTTTCCTTCGGCGTCTAAGCATGCAAATAAATATAAATTAATCTCATCTCGTTTGTTATGTATTCGACCCAAAAATAATAATTAGGAACCAGCTTTCTAGTTACTCTGGGTTTTTTATTCATTCGAAAGAACAAGTGCAACCCTTTTAACACTTACTTGCTCACGCTGAAGCATAGTTCGGAAGGCCACGAGAGAGTGCGGTGTTGTCCAGTAACGTTGGCTCTCAGCATCCTCACTGGTGTATTTTTTAAGTCGTGAGACAAAATCAATTTGCAGTAGCTTTTCCGTGCTTGATATCGAGTGTTATTACTAGTTGCAGCAAACAACGAGTACAATATTGTGATATGTTTATAATATCAATGGAGCTTGCGAGGTTGACATTCGAACAGCAGATTAACATGTCCGATTGTTCTGTCAAAAGAACACAATGATTGATGAACACAAAAGGAATTAGCGCATAGATTCGCGGGTGATCTATCTCATGTGGAATCACAGTTCGGAAAATAGTTATGAAAGTAACGATAACTCGGGCATTCCTCCATAAAATTAAATCTCTAAGAAAATGTAGACAAATCCCCTCAGACTTCTACCCGACATATGGCTCAGTAGGCAGGTTTAAGTCCATTGAAATTGCCAATAAATTATTAATTCTAACGCCGTACAAAAATTGACAGTGTTTTGTTCTGAACCACGTGCAGCAGCAACTGGGTTAGATTTCTGAAATGAAATTGAGTGACGGTTAAATAGATACAGAGGGAGGTTTATTTTGCAATGGGCCCTGGTTTCGTAAACATAGAGGATTTATTAGGGTGACTAGGTAAAATAGGGAGAATTCATTTATTTATGGTTATAATTGTGTTTGAATTTACCTATCGTTGTCTATTATTGTCCGGTACTTTTAAGGGCCTACCAGTCACATTTATGTGTCTTGAACAACATGTCCTACTATTAGAATCTCAGTGAGTTAAGCTCAGGACAATAAAGGACCAATTATTCCACAGCTCCTTGTTCACTGCTTTTGGTATGTCACGTGTGATTAAATATGCATTTTTCCTTTGATGTCTTCGCGTGGTTCTCGAGAAGCAGCTTTTTCCAATAGTATGTGAAGGACTCCAAACGGAAAATTCTTATTAAAGCATGATTCTTCTTCTTGTCAAAACCCTAAAGTTTCTTGTGATTGCAAAGTGAAGGTTCTGAAATGGCCTAGCAACTCATCTGACATCAACCCAACGAAAATGATAGGGAGGTAAAGTAGAGAAATATATTCACTGAAAATGACACGGATGAAATAAGATTGATGAAAAGAATTGCCAACGTATTACATCATGATGATGGAATCCAAGCACTGGCCGATGCGAAGGGAGGTGCTGCAAAATATCTTTTTTTTTCTCATTTTCTTATTTATTATAATTTCTAATGATTAGAAAAGTATTATGATTTTCATAGTCATTTTAGATGAATAGAGTATAACAGTAAAATTTCGTTTTGTGGGTCTTATCAATAGTTGCAACTACTACTTTTATCAAGTAATCGCTCACCCACTATACTGTACGTGGTGTATTGTGTACCTGACTAAGGCTGAACGTTTATTACATCGTATTAATGCAGAAGAGTTGGACAAATCTCATTATAAAAGAGAATTTACTTCGAGAATTAATCACATTGCAAATTTACTGCAGCGTTTAATTGCAAATTCAGTATTCAAAGGAAAAGAAAGCATACTCGTGTTGCAGAAAGATTCCGTGGATGCTAATACGAAGTGTGGAAGTAAAACAGCCATAAGCTTATTTATAGATACAATATCTATAAATACATTGAATGGAAAGACCACAATTTTATAATCAATCCTTGTAATTTTACCACTACGAGGAAGAGTCAAGAAACCAATTATCATTCTGATAGCAAAATGTTTCGAGTAGGTGGAGACTGAATCAGTACATAAGAGGTGAGGGACAACACTCTGAGCATTCGTTGGAAGAACGGTGTACGGGTATTTAACAATATTCTTGCTTTTTTCTCATCCATCCTTTCATACGCGGGAGACAGCTGGGATATAATTGCCTTGGATATCGGTTAGCGTCCTCTGAAATGTTCGGTGCGCTTGCCAAAGTACACCCAGTAAACAACCGGGAAATCATGCAGTATACTGCTCCATAAATGCTGCATGGCGCGGTGCTCATCCCCTCATTGCTCACCGTGAGCTTCCAATAAGAGTATTTCACTACTCACACGGACACTTCAGCACACCCTTATTTAGAACACAGTATTTTGAAAGAATGAGACTATTCTTTTAGATAGTATGTGGTGTTCATCTTTGGTTGTGGGACTTCATCTCCTTTGGCTACGTGTACTTGGATGCACTGTTGAGTTTATAATCGTATGCGAATTTGTTTTGCTTTTATGATTGGAGTGAGGAATTTGGAAGTAAGCTGAAGAGAATTCTTGCATTTTCATAAGATTTAAGTGGGGAGCCTCGAGATTCTAGCGCCCTTCTTAATCTGGTGGTAGAGTGACCCACCTTCCTGCACTAAGACCATAACATGAATTCGTAGCAGTAGCGGAAATAAAAAAAATGGCCCTAGGGACACAAGAATTCGTACATCGAGACCAGGAAAGTGAATTGTATATGAATATAATGGGCTATAAAGTCTCCTCATGCTCCGAAGAACTGGTTTTATTCACATAGAATGATCCAATCCATGAAAGGAGATGCGACATGAATTCATCCTCCGGGCATCGGACTTCCTTTGTTATATTAAGAAATGTCCATATGAAAGGCAATAATCAGCGTCCGGTGATGGCTCTCCTGACCAGCAGCAGACATTGGTTTAGTTTGTAAGTTTTATTCATATCGAGCATTAGTGAAAACGTTTGTAAGTTATGATTACATTTAACTTCGCTACCGGATGGGAGCCAGTGCTTCAGCGTGTCTGTAATATTGATGGTATCAGGATGTTGCGATAAATGCAATAATGTTTTAATGACCCTCACGAAGAGCAGAGCTCCTCTTGCCTAGTGTGATGCGAACGTAGTTAGAGTACTCCTTTGTTGGTTCATTAAGCTGGTGTGAGGCGAACAGGTCGTTACTTACACACGAAAACTGTGCCTTGAACAGCGTATCAGCCATATCAGCGAACCTTTTAGACTGGTCACTGTGATAAACTGTGGTATGATCAGTTTATCAGCCTTATCAGCGATCCTTTTAGACTGGTCACTGTGATAAACTGTGGCATGATCAGTTTATCAGCCTTATCAGCGATCCTTTTAGCCTGGTCATTGTCGGAAACTGTGATATGATCAGTTTATCAGCCTTATCAGCGATCCTTTTAGCCTGGTCATTGTCGGAAACTGTGATATGATCAGTTTATCAGCCTTATCAGCGATCCTTTTAGCCTGGTCATTGTCAGAAACTGTGATATGATCAGTTTATCAGCCTTATCAGCGATCCTTTTAGCCTGGTCATTGTCGGAAACTGTGATATGATCAGTTTATCAGCCTTATCAGCGATCCTTTTAGCCTGGTCATTGTCGGAAACTGCGATATGATCAGTTTATCAGTCTTATCAGCGATTCTTTTAGCCTGGTCACTGTGGGAATCTGTGATATGAACAGTTTATCAGCCATATCAGCGATCCTTATAACCTGGTCACTGTGGGGAACTGTGGTATGATCAGTTTTTCAGCCATATCAGCGATTCTTTTAGCCTGGTCACTGTGGGAAAATGTGGTACGTGGTAACACCTTCCAAATGATACCAGCGGTTCTCTTAACCTGGTCACTACGGTACGGGAAGCTGTGGTATGAACAGTTCACCTTCCAAATGATACCAGCGGTTCTTTTAACCTGGTCACTACGGTACGGGAAGCTGTGGTATGAACAGTTCACCTTCCAAATGATACCAGCGATTCTTTTAACCTGGTCACTACGGTACGGGAAGCTGTGGTATGAACAGTTCACCTTCCAAATGATACCTGCGATCCTTTCAGTCTGGTCACCATAGGAGACTGTAATATGTACAGTACACCTCCCGAGTAATATCAGCGATTATTTTAGCCTGTTGTCTGTGGAAACTCTGGCCATGTACAGGGCATCTCCCAATTGTTGCCTGAGATCCTTACAGCCAGAATAGTTATCATTGTATTTAGAAAACCTGATCAAACAGCTGTTTCCCCAATTTCGTCCCTCCCAGAATAAAAATTAACGAAAATTATCTTTGAAAGAAGTTTGCAATGTTGGTCTTGGTCATCATCCCGGTGTACTTCTGCACGTATGACAATAGTTCTGAATAATGTGACTTGTTGTGAAGACTATCGTAATTTGTGTAACCATAATTTATTGTGAGGGGAAAGGTGATATATGAAAAGCTAAAAGAATCGCTAGTTGTGCATTTACTTTGTAACATTCAAATATAGCCTAAACCAGTGAAGCACAGCTGAGTGCTCCCGAAGAAATAGAGGGAGCTTGGGAGCGAATCAGCCGCTTAGCTTGGCTGTGAAGGTAGAGGAATCGGACAAGGGTAGCGTAAAGCTTCGTAGGGATGCCCAACGTTGTGTAAAAAGCGTGTGTATTGGTGCGCACTGTCATTGAATAACATGCATGTATTTAAAAAAATTACAGTCAGTCTGAAAGACTAGACGTTATATTATTTCAAATGACGCATGCTACAAATGCTACAAATGTTAGAAAGGCAGGAGGGCTTCTCGCTTCGCTCGAAGCCCCATGACTCTTTCAAAAGACTCCATTAGGAACTTAAAACAAAATATTTCAACAATTAGTTCCATCCAATAAGGGGTTAAAGGTTTCAATCTGACATCTTGCCCACCTCATTAAGGGTCACCCTGTATTTGAGTCTGACATCTTTTACAAACCATTATCTGAATTGAATCTAACATACTGTACACCTCGTTAAGTGGAACCCTGTATTTTGCTCTGACGTCCTGCACACCTCTTTAGGAGGCACCCTGTATTCTTCTCTGCCATCTTGTACACCTCTTTAAGAGTCACCTTGTATTCTTATCTGGCATCTTGTATATCTCTTTAGGAGTCACCCTGTATTTTTATCTGGCATCTTGTACTGTATTTTGCTCTGACATCCTGCACACCTCTTTAGGAGGCACCCAGTATTCTTATATGGCATCTTGTACACCTCTTTATGAGTCACCCTGTATTCTTGTCTGACATCTTGTGCACCTCTTTAAGAGTCACCTTGTATTCTTATCTGGCGTCTTGTATATCTCTTTAGGAGTCACCCTGTATTCTTATCTGGCATCTTGTACACTGCTTTAGGAGTCACCCTGAATTCTTTTCGCTTCGCTGGAAGCCCCAGGTCGCTCGACGCCCCAGGACTCTTTCAACACACTCCATTAACCATTAACTTTGGCTTCCCGCGTGGCTGCATGACGTCACGCACTCGCCGTCCTTTACCCATTAACTTAGGCTTCCCGAGCTGCTGCATGACGTCACAGTGTCCGTCTCCGTAACGCAACCGTCTCCGTATCGCATAACGTTAGACCCAAAGCATAACGACGAAGTCGACAAGATCATTTGAAATGATAAAACACAGTGTTGTATTGCAACTGCTTCAGGTAGTAATGCAATATTTCAGCTCTCAGAAACACTGCATCAACAGTGATACTAATAGTCTAGATTGTTTGTGGTTATAGTTTTATGGGGCGTAACATCAAGGTTATCTACCGAGAAACATAATTGGAGATTAATGTTAACATTATATGGGAATGAGCTGAAAACTATTGGAAACGGTCGATAGAGTATAGTAGCGTGGATAATGTTCACAAGAGATAAAGAGTACAGAGTTAGAAACAACCCTATTTCAAACGAAGAAGATTTAAATCATTCTCTCAGAACTTGCACCATTCTATCAGTGAAGCCACAATAACGTGGCGAGAGGAGGTACAATGATGGCTTTTCATGTTTTTCTAAACAAGTGGCATAAATACACTTTTATATCAAGGTCGCTTCTTTGATAAACCTGGGGGCATGGTTGTGTGTTTGAATTGAACTGGAATAATTATTTCTATCACCATCAATAAAATAACCTACAGCTCCAACACGACTCTACCTAGTGTATTTTACAGTAACTGATACACCAAAGCAGCGAAACAGAATAAGTCAAAATTATAGTATTAATTTTATTTATTTATTTATTTATTTATTTTGTAAATAACATTCATATTATACAGTATTAATGTTATATGTCTCACAAATCTGACGGCAAAACCATTACAGATTATCTGTGAGACATATTTGTTATCAATTACAACATATACAGGGTGTCTCAAAAAATGCACTAACACTTTGAATGACTATAAAATTATTATTTATGAACATAGAGACAGGTTTATTGGCTTTAATTATCGAGGAGACATGTAATTGCAGACCCATGGTCGCAAATGTTCAAATTGATGACCGTCAGTGTCCAGACAAAGCTGATAACGCGAAGCAATGGATTCGCAAACGTTACGACAAAGTTCATTTGGAATTTCCTGACATTGTCTGTCAATTTCCAATTTCGTGTTGGAGTGTAGGATTTCCAGCGCAGACGCTTCATGATGCGATGGACGCTATCTTTTGAGATGTGTGTCTCTCGAGCCGTTTGTCGTAGTGATTTCAGTGGGGATCGAGTGAGGGCTTCCTGCACCTGTTCTTCTTTTCTATGACTGGTGGATGTCCGTGGTCGCCCAGAACGTTTCTTGTTGACGTTGTGAACGGTTCCATCTGCTTCAAATGTATCTCTGATGCGGGCAATGGTCCGGTACGTTGGTGACGGTTTGTCGAACTCCTGGAAACTGACGGTGATCAATTTGAATATTTGCAAACATGAGTCTTTAATTACATGTCTCTTCTATAATTGACGCCCTTAAACCTGTCTCTATGATCATAAATAATCGTTGTATAGTCATTCAAAATGTTAGTACATTTTTAAGACACCCTGTATACAGATTGTATTTCAATACATGAGTGCATGCAGAAGATATGTCTTTTTTCTCTTCTACTATATTTATACATATTTTAATTATAATTATTGCTTTTTTGTATGTTTTTTGTTGTTTTAATATTCATTTTTTCTTTTATATACACTGTGTATGTATAACTTGATTTAACATGTTAGGTGCTAATGAGAAAATGTATCGAAATTGCAAAATTAAAAGAAGGTGAATTATTGAATTAATTATTTATTATTTCAAAAAGGTGGATCTGTAACTCTGAATATCTACTTCTTCTTGCGTGTTGCATCAATGAATTATTTTTTGTATTATTGTGATGAATAAAGAAGTATGTTTTCAAAACTCAAAATGACGTCTTTTTTGTGTGTGTGTTGACAACTATTGTGAAAAATCAGATATTCATGAACAGAATCTCATGGCTACCAATATTTTATATCGTGTTTTGTGCAGGAGTTATAACGTTATAAGGGGAGAAAGAGGGACTAATGGGCAAACTGACACACTGAATTTCCTTATTATCCTACTTTGACTTTAACGGCAATCTTTCACTCTGTTAAAAGAGCCATTTGAGGCCCATATGATTTAATAAGATATTTCGGGAGTGATACGAAGGTGACCGCTACAGTAGCAATGGTTTTATGGAGACCATGTAGTAGTAACCTTCCACTTTCCTTATCGATGATGATGATGATGATATTTGTTGTTTTAAGGGGCCTAACATCTAGGTTATCGGCCCCTAACGATGTGGGTGATAGCGAAAATGACAATGAAATGGAAACCAGAACGAAAATTAAGTGAGACGGAAAATACTTACAAAAAAGATTGAAACAACTCACAAAATGTTCTTGCAAAAAGGGAATTTAGAACGAAAAGATTCACAAAAGGATAGATTGAAAAATACCCACAAAATGTAGGCTAGGTTCAAAATACATACAAAATGCAATGCAGAGTCAAAATACTTACAAAATGCAATTGAAATTCAAAATACTTACAAAATGCAAATGATATCGAAAATACGTACAAAATGCAATTGAGTTTAAAAATACTTACAAAATGTAATTTAAATTGAAAATACACACTGCAATTCAGATTGAAAGTTCCCATTTCCAATCCAAAATATTAACAAAGTGCAATTGAAATTCAAAATACTTACAAAATGCAATTGAAATTGAAAATGCTTACAAAATGTATGGTAGATTTAAACTACTCATTTGGATTGACAATACTTACAAAATGCAATTTAGATTGAAAATACTTAACAAAATGTAATTTAGATTCAAAATACCTACAAAATGCAATTGAGAATCAAAATACTTGCAAAATACCCACCATACAAAACGCAATTGAGATTTAAAATTCTTGCGAAATGTGGTTTTGGTTGAAAATACTTAAAAATGCAATTGGAATTCAAAATACTCACTAAAATGCCCTGCTCCTACATTGAAAGACTTACTGAATAGCAAATTAGATTGTCAATCTTTACAAAATGCAATTGAGGTTGAAAACAATCGCGAAATGCAATTTAGATCGAAAAAGAAAACTTACAAAATGCAAAAGAGATTTAAAAAATCCCTAAAAATGTAGTGTAGATGAAAAAGAAATCGCTGAAGGGAATTTAGATACACGGGGAGCCAAGTAACAAAAACAGTGCGGAATCTTAAAGAGAAAAGGAATTATTATGAAAAGAAAACAAGAAGTCTGACCCCTCGAAGAAGGAGGTATCAGGAAAGATGAGACAAGGGCCAATTAAGGCGGGAAAGTGAAAGACTCCCTAGGCTTCGCATACCCTAATACCGTCGGGGTCGGAAAAGAACAAGAGTTGACCAAGGGAGGTCGACAGGAAAGAAGACGGAGAGGAGCCCGGCACAAGTAAGTGGAAGCAATGCCGGACTCAGCTGAGGTCCCGTGGTCGCCAACCCACGTCCCACAAGATGTGAGCCCCTGGGGGGAAAACTTTCCTTATCGATGACTGTGTTTTCCCCATTTAATTTACCATAGTGAATAATGATTAGTAATCTACTCAGATTGGGCTGCAGAATCGGCTGCACAATCTATTCTCCCCTCGACATTTGAACAAGAGACAATCTTCATTGATCGAAAATTAAGAGATAGGCCCCTCTCGTTATCAATTTCATGCTACGAGGCTGAGACATTCCCTTCGGAAATTCACAGGCAATATAGAAAGACCATTCCATTGACTCTATATGTGCTTTAACAGTCGAGTACGCATAATAATATTTGGAAGATCGACAGTAGCCTTACACAGTAGAAGGTCTCAATTCTCCCTCAATTGACAACCTTCTATACATACACCCCATTTCACTTCCGAGAGGAGTATCTAAGAACTCTGCGCAGATTAGTTTCTCATTTAAAATTCTTAAATCCTATTTAGCCAAAAATGTTCCTTCTAAAATGTCACTGCTGATTGTGTAGTCATTGTGTCTTGAAAGAACCTTCACTATCAGCAACACTTCATTAACCGTCTCAAACCACATTCTCCTCCTCCTCCATCCCTCCCTCTCTTTCTCATTTCCTTCACTATCTTCAGTTTCAATCCAAGCTTTCGCTTCATTATTTTTATCGTTTGGTGGTCTCATTTCTCTTTCATCTCATCAATTTAATGCATCGACAAACAAGACTGGCTTCGTTTGCTTCCTCTCCAGCAACATGGTCGCTGGGGAAGATTACGAGTTTTAACATTTCAGGAAGCAAACTACCAAGTGTGTATAAGCAAAAGGAATGGACTATGTATCAGAAATGTTCACAGTCCCAGAAATATTACCACAGTGTGACTTAAATCACAAAAACCTGGGAGTATGCCATAAATGAATTTCTAATTCAATAAATAATTTTTATACCGTATAAGGGCCGTTGATGTTTACTGATAACAATCTGTTAAAATTACCTTGAACACAATTGTGGGTGAAATGTCGTGGCAACTTTCTCTCTTCAACAGTTCATACACCTCTTGGGGTGATTTATTTTTCCAATACTCTTATTGTCGCAGAAAGAAAATCTATCAAGACATCCTTGAATATCAAAAAACCTACTTTGGAGAAGAACAAACTCCATCGTCACCGGACCCTGAAACATTATAGAATTCCAAGTGAGATATGATAATTATTATATTAATCATTTTTAGTCTGCTAGAATTAGGAAGCCGAGAATGAACTCAATGTGAAATATTTGATAGCTTACCATATGAAGGGTGGGTGGAGAAGAGCCAAGCAGCCGGAAAGACATGATTACCTAGGTCATGAAGCGCCGAGAGATTTACACTCAGAAGCCATTTTCATGCCTCGTCTTGAGGTACCTGCACTGTTACCAATTGTGGCGCAATTTGTCCTCCTGTTTGCTGCTAAATCATGAACCTTTTGCTACGTGCTTTTCGCGTTTTTTGGTACTTTTTGTTCTGGGGAATAGTATTTTATCGGTTGCCTGATATATACAAAAGAAACAAAAGCAAAATTCAGTCTGTTACAAGTACTGTAATTTCGTGAAGAAATAGACCATTTTCATATATGCCACTGGCGTTTTTCAATTAAAATCTCATCCGCCTAGTAAATATGTTTCAATGTGATTAAATACTCTACACTGTGATAAAGTGAAGCTTATCTAATATACATGAATGCAACTTTAAGGAATTGTGTACCAGTTCTGGCTTATCAACTTACCGAGAGACCGGTTCATTAGAACATCAGTAAAATATGTTCCTTTTCAGAAATGAACATTCGTACAACCTACAAGTTACGATGCCTACAATAGAAAATTGGGTAAGATGATGTCGGTGTTTCACGCCTTTAATCAATCATCACCACTACTACAGTGAAAATTACCTTGCGCATCGGTTAGTTACGACTTGTTTCACGAGATGACAACCTTCTATAACAAGTCACAGGAATTAATTTTAAGAAAAGTAAAATGTATGACTCCATAATTTACGAAAGGTTTGTTAGATAATGAAATAACATTAGCTATAGGTTATTATGATGGTTCATTTTGCAAAGCTTCTCTTCGATCGGTTAGATAAGGTAAGACAAAAAAAAAGAATATGTTTTTAAAATTTATGACGTCAACTTGAACTTTTTAAAACAATTGTGCGACATTAAATGCTTATATACTAAGATTTGAATAAATACAGTATTTGCCGTGCCAAGAATCGCTACTCTCAGATGGCTAGATCGTCGGAAAAAGCATTTGTAATATTTGATGTTTAAGTGTTCTCCAGTTTGTTTTTGAGCTTATCACGTTTCTGAAAGTCACATGCGTGCCCTTAATTAATAGTCCCATATCACCGTACAAACTCTCAGTTTGATTGCTATAATAGTTTTGAAGATATTGCGAACTGGCGAAATATTTCTCATCGCTGCCATGCTCGATTGTTTTATTTGTACAGCAACGAATTACAGTATATATCAGCAGATGAAGATTATTATGGTAGAGATCATTATACAAACGATTACATCAATCGATTGACTAAGACACAGAAATAAAAATTGTGATTTAAAAAGTTTCGTACTGCCACAATCTTGAATTTATAGTAAAACGGAATTAAATTAGGCACCAATATAATTAAGCCTTGTATAAAAACTTACTGTAAAGTACTTCACTGCACTCGGATAATTACTGCAAGTTGCGAGACAAAGCATGGCTGCCAAGTTGGTTTTGGTCTAATCAGATTATTGAGAGCCACATGCAGTATGTAATCTTATTTTAATTGTCTCTATTACCATACAACATTTCAGTTTGATTGCTGTTATACACACATCAAAAAAAGTTTTGCATCACCTCGGTTCCAAGAGTTCCGGAACCGTTAAATACAAAGGGAATAGAGATCAACACAAACAACATTTCAGCTCGTTTTATTGCTCATGAGACCCACACATTGCATGTTGTACCATCATACAGCTAGACTTTCAGCATTTGTGGTCCAGATTGCAGTACACACCACTACCTCTAATACCCAGTAGCACGTCCTCTTGCATTGATGCATGCCTGTATTCGCCGTGGCATACTATCCACAAGTTCATCAAGACACTGTTGGTCCAAATTGTCCCACTCCTCAACGACAATTCGGCGTAAATCTCTCAGAGTGGTTGGTGGATCAAGACGTCCATAAACAGCCCTTTTCAACATATCCCAGGCATGTTCGATAGGGTTCATGTCTGGCGAACATGCTGGCCACTGTAGTCGAGCGATGTCGTTATCTTGAAGGAACGCATTCACAAGATGTGCACGATGAGGTCGAGAATTGCCGTCCATGAAGACAAATGCCTCTCCAATATTCTGCCGATATGGTTGCACTATGGGTCGGAGGATGTCATTCAGGTATCGTAAAGCCGTTTCGGAGCCTTCCATGACCACCAGTGCCGTACGTCGGCCCCACATAATGCCACCCCAAAACATCAGGGAACCACCACCTTGCTGCACTCGCTGGACAGTGTGTCTAAGACGTTCAGCCTGACCAGGGTGCCTCCAAACACGTCTCCGACGATTGTCTGGTTGAAGGCATATGCGACACTCATCGGTGAAGAGAACGTGATGCCAATTCCGTGGGGTCCATTCAGCATGTTGTTGGGCCCATCTGTACCGCGCTGCATGGTGTCGGGGTTGCAAAGCTGGACCTCGCCATGGACGTCGGGAGTGAAGTTGCGCATCATGCAGCCTATTGCGCACAGTTTGAGTTGAAACACGACGTCCTGTGGCTGAACGAAACGCATTATTCAACATGGTGGCATTGCTGTCAGGGTTCCTCCGAGCGGCAATCCGTAAGTAGCGGTCATCCACTACAGTAGTAGCCCTTGGGCGGCCTGAGCGAGGCCTGTCATCGACAGTTCCTGTATCTCTGTACCTCCTCCATGTCCGAACAACATCGCTTTGGTTCACTCTGAGACGCCTGGAAACTTCCCTTGTTGAGAGTCCTTCTTGACACAAAGTAACAATGCGGACGCGATCGAACTGCGGTATTGACCTTCTAGGCATGGTAGAACTACAGACAACATGAGCAGCGTACCTTCGTCCTGGTGGAATGACTGGAACTGATCGGCTGTCGTACCCCCTCCGTCTAATAGGCCCTGCTCATGCATGGTTGTTTACATCTTTGAGCAGTTTTAGTGACATCTATGAACAGTCAAAGGGACTGTATCTTGGATACAATATACACAGTCAACGTCTATATGCCGGAGATCTGGGAACCGAGGTGATGCAAAACTTTTTTTGATGTGTGTAATTCTGTAGACATTGGGGAACGGGCTGATATGACCGACATGTTGGTTGCTTTTATACATAGGCCATAGTGTCATGTACAACTAGGTGAAAGTTTTAACAGTGGGGCAACTTACAAACGTTCAGTTCGCTCACCTGATTAGGACATAAGAAATAATATTTTGCTTTTAATTCACACAACCACCATCTAGAGATAATAATAAAAAAATATAGATTCCCGAATATTACGCCTTATATATGTATTCATTATGGTACGTGTCACTACGCTTGGAAGATTAAATTGCTAGAAATGTCCATTTAATGATTGAATTTCGCTTGTGTGCCATGTATGCTAAGTTTTATTCGTATCAGTTCTTAGCGTTTTTTTTTTCTTTTAATGAAAAATAAATAGGCTTATGAGATCACCTTTTGTCCGTGTGTGTGATGTGTGTGTGTCCCACCCTAATAAATTCTAAACGTTTGAAGCGATTTCAACTCGGTAAGGTCATAGCAACATATCGGCCGACCCCTTCACATTTTATTACGTCTCGCCAATCCAACATGGCGGTTGTGCGAAATATTTCACCAGCATTCAATATCTCCGAAACTATTAAGGATATCACCCTGAAATTTTGTACGGTAATAAAGGGCTTTACTAAGAGTACATCTATGAGACTTTGAGAAACCTCTTAACTACAAAACGAACATGGCACCCAAGCGAACTTGAAACTTTTAAATAGACTTTTCTCGCGATTTAACCATCCAAATGCAATGAATCTTGGTAGAGCTAATGTTTATGCACATTGTAACACATTGGCAGCTAATTTAGTTCAATTGGCAGCTAATTTAGTTCAATTGTTTACATAACCTCAAAATGGCGGCTGTGCGAAATATTTCACTGGCATTCTATATCTCCGAAACTATTACTGATATCACCCTGAAATTTTGTACGGTGATAAAGGGCACTGCTACACGTTTATCTATGTAATTTTCAAAAACCTGTAAGGTACAAAACGAACATGGCGGCCAAGTGAATTTGAAACACTTTAATAGAATTTTCTCGCGATGTAACCATCTGAGAGTAGTGAAATGTTGTACAGTAAATTATTATACATATTGTAATGCTCTGGCATCTAATTTAGTCCAATTTTATACATAACCTCAAGATGGCGGCTGTGCGAAATTTCAAAATTAAGTTTTTATTTCTTGTGTCATAATCATGCGATCGAAGTGAAAAATTGAATAATGAAGCTACGCAATAATTTTACTTTAATGATACATAACTCTATGGCCTATACATATAATAATCCAAAATGGCGACCATCTGAAATATTTAGACGGTTCTCAATATCGACGAACCTTTTACAGCAATCAAACTGATTTTTTTATGTTCATAGAGGCTGGTGATCACAAATCCAACATGGAGGCGACGCGAAGTATAAATATTTAAATGGATGTTTCTCGCGATTTAACCATCCGAGTGCAGTGAAACATTGTACGTTAAATGCTTATACAAATGTTAATCCACTTGCATCTAATTTATTTCAATTGTTTTCATAACGCCAATATGGCAGCTGTGCGAAATTTTAAAATCTCGTTTTTTAATTCTTGTGTCCTAATCATGCGTTTGAAGTTTGAATACCACACGTACACAATAATCCTCATGTAATAGTACATAAATAAAAATCCAACACGGTGATCATCTGAAATATTTAGACGGTTCTCATTATCCACGAATCTATTACAACAATCAAACTGAAATTTTGTTGATAGAGGCAATTAACATGAGTAGGATGTATGAAAATAGGCTGTATAGTTCTTCACGGAATTACTTGTTCTTATATGCCGTAGGTGAGCATATTGTATTATTCCCTATCACCATACATAATTGCAGGTTGATAGCAGTAACAGCTTTGGATATATGGCATTCTGGTAAAATGATTCGCGTGGCTGCCATGTTGAATTGGGAACTCGTATTTAAATTTGACGGGCAGGGCCTAGGTCGGACGAGGTAGTAATAAGTCCTCACCAAGTTCCAATAATATCGATCCAACTGTCTGTCAACATACTGAACCCACTACAATGTTGAGCGTAATTTTCATATCAAATTAGTAATCAGAGACCTCAGAAAACCTTAGAAAATGAAAAAGGCATAGTTTGTGGGTTAGATAATGCTTTTGTTTATTTGGTTACACTGTCCGTCATGAGGGCCCAAAGGCCTTATAAAAGCAATTTGAAATGTAGTATTGTCATAACGTATTCATGAAATCTTCAACTGTGATAAAATGACGAGTGAAAGTGAATGTGAAAGTGAAAGTGATGTTCATACCAATACATTTTCAAGTAAGATAAATGAAAACAGTTGTATGCTTGTGTAGATCGCAGAAATATGTGCATCAAATTTTAAGTGGCAGTAAAAATGTTACCAGGTCAGCAGGTCCATTTGTAAGTTGTTTCAAGGCTGCCTAATGAGCTTCAACTGAGACAAACTCGCTAATTCCGAGCAGGAGTTACAGAGCAGTTCACTCTCCGTCAAACATAGGTACCGTAAATAACTTTGCGAACAATAGAGAGGCCACTCACCGATCACTCATCACATGTCTCCGAATTGTAACTTAAAAAGTAGGACTTCATTAACCCTTAACTTCCGTTCTGACAACGTCAATTAATATTGTTTACTCATCCTCGCTAACTCCTCAGTATCTTAATAATATTGTTACCTCGCATGCTATTGCTGCTGCAACCTGCTCTTCCTTTTCCCCTCTGTCTTTCACAAATAATTATTCTTAATTGTTTGTCTTTAAGCCTCCGTGGCTTAGGCGGCAGCGCGCCGGCCTCTCACCGCTGGGTCCGTGGTTCAAATCCCGGTCACTCCATGTGAGATCTGTGCTGGACAAAACGGAGGCAGACAGGTTTTTCTCCGGGTACTCCGGTTTTCCCTGTCACAATTTCATTCCAGCAACACTCTCCACTATCATTTCATTTCATCTGTCATTCATTTAATCATTGCCCCAGAGGAGTGCGTCAGGCCTCGGCAGCCGGCACAGTTCATATCCTCGTCGCTAGATGGGGGCTTCATTCATTCCATTCCTGACCCGGTCGGAGACTGGAAGCAGGCTGTGGATTTTCATTTTCAATTGTTTGTCTTTCAAAGGTTTGGTGCATTTCCTGAAACAAATTAGATGAGATTAATGAGATTAATGTATTAATCGCATTTAATTTTTTTCAGGATTAGGTTATGACCCAACTCTTTTGGGTACATTCGTGTTGACCGACCGAAAAACACCAAACTTTTGTTTACTAAGGCAACACTGAATTAATGGCTTCAAACCCCATAATATTTGTCTTTCATTTGTGGAGGTTGCCGTGTCAGTACATTTACTGGCACGTTAAAGATCCCCTTCGGGGCAAAATTCCGGCACCCCGGCGTCTCTAAAAGCCAGGGTAGTTAAAAGGGACGTAAAACAAATAACATTATTATTATTACATTATCATTTGTGGATGTTGCCACTCTCCATATCTCCTGCGGTGAGAGTTCAGTAGTATTCAGCACAATTTCAGATCATAGTCATAATTCATAATACATGCCTTTCTTGGTGACTCATTAGAAGTCAAGTAGTTAGTCAATCTTCATAGAGTTATTTCCCAAGATACTGTATATGATGCAAGGCATGCATGTGCTGACTAAGTCTTCAAACACTCGACGTTTTCATGTCTTATTCAAATCAGACCAAAATGTATTCGTGGATGGAATATCAAGTCAGATTTCAGACGAGAATTCATTTAAGAAACTGTGGTGAAGATATACAATAGAGAATTGCATTTGCATGTAACTATTTGGTAGAAATGTAGGTTAATGAAGTAAACATCAGTTTTGCGACTGACAGCATATATATTCATAACACCAAGAACATTCTCATGTGCTAAAAATATATAATTAACTTGCAAGAAGTATTTCATGTTTCATTATGTAATTAATCAGAAAACTTCCTAGCGGATTCAGATATTTCCAGCAACTACTATGAAAGACCGTGTTAGATATATGTAAACATTTTAGTTGCGTTACGCTAAATGGAACACAGCTGTACAACTAGAGTCGGTATTATCCCCAGCTGTCAGGAGTTGTCCCTGCTGCGTGGTGACGTGATGATATGCCAGCAGAGGCACGGTATTTATAGCTCTAGTTTTACCTTGGGGAAGTTTGCTAATGAAAACTTTAAAGCTTAAACGTTGTACCATGGGACATTCCCACACCTTAAGGATCCATTGGACACATTGTGGCAATTGTTTTATAGAAGATTGAAATTTATACTGGCGCAATTCCACATAAACATAGTCTATGTTTGCATTTCTGAAATGAAAAACGATACATATCTTCGTGATTTATCACAGTGACTTCAATAACTAATCCCAGAAAAAGTGCATATTATTTCTTTGTGTGGAAGATTTAGATGTGTTAAAATAAAAATATCTGTGTTGTATTTAATGACTAAAATTGCAACATTAATGCCAAATTGTCTCTTTTTATAACCATGGATTTGTTGCACACAATTTCAAAATGTATTGCTGCCTACAGTTCATTTTAAGAGACCAGATTCATAGTAATGTTTCGACTGTATACAAAACATTGAACACAAAGTTTATTTCCACAAATTCTACGGTAATGATTGTTTTTTGAACATGTGTTCGTCTGGCATTGTGGACATACACAACTATGCGCTTCTTTTCTGGTTTATTCTCTTCCCCATAGCTACTTACATAACTCCTATTTTACTCTTAACATTGTAGTGGCAAGGGAAGGTGACATTGACAGACTTATATATTCAAATATAAATAGGCTGTCTAAAATAAACCTGACAAGCAGATGTTGCGTCATAATGGAACACATCTAGTAACTATGCATAATTGCTTTTCCAGCAATTAAGATGGAGGATCCTTTGTCCCTCTCGGACAAGGTACTTCGGATATGGTGGTGTCAATTACCTATCCCATCAGTGGTGTTATGTATATTTTGTATCAATTTTTCTGCAGGTACATGTTTTTTCGTCGCCTCACACTAAGATCTCTTCCGAAAATTCATCACTCCTGGCATGTTCATCTGTAATTCGGTTACGTGACTAAGTAGTAGGAGGCTGGACGTTTATAAAAAGGGCTCCAAGTTCAATTTCTGGCCGGGTTGCGGGATTTTAACTTGGCATCCTTAATTCTAGCGCACAGATAGCGCATGGGCGTCAACGTTAAACACAAGGCGTCCATGTAGACCACACATGACGCATACATATGTGTATATATATACTCTGTATGACTTTGTTATAATAAGATATTGAACAGAATTTCATCATTTGGAAAAATAATGTCTGCTATCAAAATTTGAATAACAATTTTGGATAAGAATACTTCTTCTTGGGGGCACCAAGCCTCTTTTGACAAACCGTTAAGGTGTATGGAAACATACGTCCACATAGCAGAACCAAATTTCGATTCTTTTAACCAGGTGAGAGCAGTTAGTCAGAGGCGGCATTGCCAGCCCACGTTGATACGCGGGATTCACCCTGTCATTTTTTCATGTTAGCTGGAGAAGTTTGGGCGTGTCTTTGTTTGCTATTGGCATGTTCTTTTCGGTGCGAAACGATTATTGGAAATGGTAACCATTTTACATCATGCTTCGTTTTTACAGTGGTAGAGATTGAGATGGATATCCATTACATGGTTACGGTACCTTCCCAGCATTCTATTGAGTGTGCAAATCATCAGAATAAACAATACTTAGGATGGAGGTTGTCAGCGCTGACATATAAATCTCATATCTTAGTACGGTGCAGCTGTCTAGTCCTCTTGTAAATCTTTTTATATCTGCTTGATAGCAGGGGACACATAATTCATTAAATCCTACTTGAACCAAGCTGTGGTTAGGAGGTAAACTAGTGCAACGTAACTGTTCCGTTTTACTAACAATATGTGGAGTTGGCTTGCAACTTTACTTAACTACTAGCAACGAAAAGTTTGTGAATCACTGGACTAGAGAATTCACCGATCTGGAGCATTCAATTTACGAGACCTTTCAGCGTCTCTATCCGAGACTGATCCATGGCTGCTCTATAAAGTGGTGTGTGATTAAGGGAGGGATGGGCGTCTAAAAGAGATCATCGCAACGTAATGAAGTGAACTGGTGTAAACCGTGAGAGAGGTCACTTTTGTGACGGTAGTTTACTGTAATAGCGGGTTCTCATGAGATCCGGTGTTTCAGAATGAGTAAGCCATAAGTCCTACGATAAGAGATAATCTTAAAATTAACTCTGAATACATTGTTCTTAGGATCACACATTACACGCTGTCACTGACTGACTTGTGGCTTGGACATGTGAATACACGTAATGCAACAGGCAGTGGACAATGTTTTGTCGTATATACAGCTTACACTTTACTGACCTATCACCGCTAATTTCTGTAGACGAATATGAAGTTAAGAAATGTTAAATAATGCTGCTGTTAAATAACGTGGCATGCAGTGTAACGATATAGAACCCTTTCTATTCTTAGCGCACATCAATGAACTGTTGGCTCAGTAAATGCATCCACTTCACCAATGACAAAAACATGCAATCAACTGGGAATGACATGTATCAATATTGGGCGTGATCTCCAATCCCATAAATATGCTGTAGTCTAGATAGGAATAACTGTCCTTTGATCTCTGCAATTCGTTCCATCACTTATAATTGGAAGAGTACTGTACTCTTTGGAAGCTGTTAATGAACCGTATGAGATTTATACCCTCTCTTGAGTTGTGCACAGATTCGCAATTGCCGTTAGTCTCGTGGCGCAGGGGATAGCATGCCCATCCTACAGTATTGATCTTGTTCCCAGCGAACTCCACCTTTTCTTGCACCACAAGGAATTTCTGTCCTCCATTCAGTATTTTCACACCGACAAACAGCTGAAGCTGAACGTCACACACTGGTATAAAATTTGATGTAATGATAAGTGTCTCAATTCCGGTCGTGATTAAGTCGAAAATTAGGTAAAACATTGCTGTATCTGGTGTCAATAATTTTAATGTAACTTTCTTATTATTTCATTTAAGAACAAGTAGTTCCCTGAAGAACTAAATATCCTATTTTCAAATATCCTAATGGTAAATTCCATTAAAAGCTCTCCCGGCTATTAAAGGGATTTTCAATGTGATGTACACTACTTAATAGCTTATGGTGCACGACCTTTGTCTCCACCAACACCATTAAATTCAGAAATGATGTGCTAGATCATATAACTTTCAATATCAGTGATTCAGACTCCTTCCACGAGATGGCATCTTTCTGTCATGAGTCATGGGAGATTATTTAATCAGATGCACGGCACGGCCTCTACGATTTACGAATAGTAGCCTACTGTCGACCAAAGTATTATGTGCACTCGAGTTTGAAGGTTGTTTGTGAAGTAACCAATAGACCTACATAACATCCAATGACATCATCAATTTCGTCGTTCTATTTTACGTTAGTTTATGTAGGTTTGGAATTTTTAATTAAATTTTAATATTTTTTATCGCAGTTGGAACACAAAAAGTGCACGTTTTTAAGCGTGTTTCAACCATGCGTCGCATTTAGGAATTATTATCCAAAAACTCGCCATCAGATCGAATCCAAATTTTAACACAATATGCACTGGAATGTTGTATAACTGGTTTATTAATTTCAAAATTGGGTGTGTCCAGGAAACTAAGTTGTTATCATTTTTGTAAGGTAACTTCTTCTCGGCTCGGGGAGGTTGGAAAATGTAGTTCTTGGTTGCGTTGTAATCGTTATACATCAAAAGGTTATGCTGTATGACTGTGAAGTACGTAAAATAATTCACTTATTTTATATCGGTTTGTATTTGTACGAGGAAATAACACATGGTTCACAAGCTAGCCGCTCCGGGAAAAGCTGTACAGCGTTGCCGAAATGGTGCCCACACGCATCATGGCGCGTCTCGCTCGGAAGTGATGGGCTCCATCTCAGTAACGCTGTACAGCTTTTCCCGGAGCGGCTAGCTGGTGAACCATGTGTTATTTCCTCGTACAAATACAAACCGATATAAAATAAGTGAATTATTTTATGTATTTCACAGTCATACAGCATAACTTTTTGATGTATAACGATTACAACGCAACCAAGAACTACATTTTCCAACCACCCCGAGCCGAGAA
Source organism: Meconema thalassinum (assembly GCA_946902985.2). NCBI lineage: Eukaryota > Metazoa > Arthropoda > Insecta > Orthoptera > Tettigoniidae > Meconema > Meconema thalassinum. The sequence continues at coordinate 1,459,500,350 of OX336389.2, forward strand.
AACGTTACCTTACAAAAATGATAACAACTTTGTTTTTTGGACACACACAATTTTTAAATTAATAAACCAGTTATACAACATTCCAATGTATATTGTGTTAAAATTTGGATTCGATCTGATGACGGGCTTTTGAGATAATAATTCATAAATATGACGCATGGTTGAAACACGCTTAAAAACGTGCACTTTTTGAGTTCCAACTGAAAAATGAAAATCCACAGCCTGCTTCCAGTCTCCGACCGGGTCAGGAATGGAATGAATGAAGCCCCCATCTAGCGGCGAGGATATGGACTGTGCCGGCTGCCGAGGCCTGACGCACCCCTCCGGGGCAATGAATAAATGAATGACAGATGAAATGAAATGATAGTGGAGAGTGTTGCTGGAATGAAATTTTGACAGGGAAAACCGGAGTACCCGGAGAAAAACCTGTCTGCCTCCGTTTTGTCCAGCACAGATCTCACATGGAGTGACCGGGATTTGAACCACGGACCCAGTGGTGAGAGGCCGGCGTGCTGCCGCCTAAGCCACGGAGGCTTCTGAGTTCCAACTGCGATACAAAATATTAAAATATAAATTAATAAATCCAAACCTACATGAACTAACGTAAAATAGAACGTTGAAAATGATGACGTTATTGGATTTTATGTAGGTCTATTGGTTACTTCACAAACAACCTCCAAACTCGAGTGCACATAATATTTTGGTCGACAGTAAGCTACAGAATGTAGTGCCATTATTTATTATGATTATTATGACAACCCATTTCTCTTCAATCGCTTGAATAGGATACGAGAATAAGGTACATTAAGGTTTTAAAATGTTGAACTGATGTTATCTTGAATTTTTGAAAACAATATTAAACACGAGATGTCTCTATGCTAAGTTCTGATTAAAAATTCGCTTTGCTAAGTTTGATTGCTCTCGGTTGATTAGATTGATAGAAAAGCCATTTGAAATATTTGAATGTTGTTTCTGTGATTCTCAGGATTTCGAGAGTCCCATACATGTACTTATACATCCCACGGCCTCAATGTTGGATTGTTTTACACATAGGTTATAGAATTACATGCCAGCAAATGAATATCCTAATGATAATTCATTATACCAACCTACATTTCTATTGCTTGATTAGGAAACGAGAAATAAAAATGCGGATTTTAAATATTTTGCACATCGTCAGTTTAAAGTTCTCACAAGAATAAATTAATAGCCCAGGCAAATTAGACCAAAAAAGAACGTGCTTCCCGAAAAATCGTCCAAAGCTGGAAATGTGTTTAAATACCTTTTGGGGGTCCCAAATAAGAGTCCTGTAAGTTTGCGACGGATTCTGACTTTTGCATAATTTTTGAGAGTCAAAAAACCACGAAATTGTCACACTTTATTCAGTTATTTGCTTATAACGTCTAAACAACGCATTCTACAGAAAAGTTGCTTCGTAACGTTTATAAAGAACATTACATTCTGCGCCGAATTGTTTTTAGTCCATCTAAACCAGCCCAGTCGTTTTGCCGCAATCGATTTCTGAATTTGGGCCATGTTTTACCAACTTGGCTAAAAAGTTAATTCAGCCCTTTGAATGGATCATATTATGAATAATTTGATGATGTTTTATTGAATGAAAATCATCTGGGCGGATGGGGGAAGAAGGGGGGGGGGGGGCACGGCCCCTCTTTGGAATTTCAAGTTGGATTATTGCATTGGTTCATTACACAAACGTTCACTTCGATCGCATGATTAGGACACACACAAAAAAACTCATTTTTAAATTTCACAGACCTACCATCTTGAGGTTATAAAACAATTGAATCAAATTACACATCAGAAGATTATATCATGCGTAGAAATTTAGTGTACCATGTTACACTGCGTTCGGTTGATTAAATCACGATAAAATGGCATTTAAATATTTTAACTTCGCTTGGATGCCATGTTGGATTTGTACTTAGCAGGTTTCTGAATGTCACACTGTTGAACTTAGAGTAGTATTTTCTATCACGGCGCATCATTTTAAGGTGATTTCGGTAACAGTTTCGGAGATATAGAATGCAAGTGAAATATTTCGCACGGCCAGCATGTTGGGTTGGAGAAATGGATTAAAATTTGAAGGGCACTGTCGAAGTCGGACGAGGTGGTAGTATATCCATACCAAGTTTCATTGAAATTAGCTGTTTATATTTTATTAGGGGGCACACACCGGGAACGTACACACACATATACACGGACATAACGTGGTTTCATAAGCTTATTTTTTCATAAGATGAAAATATGCTAAAAAAATAGAGAAAACTAATATATGAATGGACCTCATATCTATATACAGGCTGTCTCAAAAAATGTACTAACATTTTGAATGACCATAAAATGGTTATTTATGAACATAGAGACACTTTTTTGGGCTTCAATTATAGAGGAGACATGTAATTAAGACTCATGTTCGGAAATGTTCAAATTGATGACCGACAGTGTCCAGACAAAGCTGATAACGCGAAGCAATGGATTCGCAAACGATACGACAAAGTTCATTTGGAATTTCGTGACATTGTTTTTCAATTTCCAATTTCGTGTTGGAATGTAGGATTTCCTGCGCAGACGCTTCATGATGCGATGGATGCTATCTTTTGAGATGTGTGTCTCTCGAGCCGTTTGTCGTAGTGATTTCGGTGGAGATCGAGTGAGGGCTTCCTGCACCTGTTCTTCTTTTCTAGGACTGGTGGATGTCCGTGGTCTCCAGAACGTTTCTTGTTGACGTTGTGAACGGTTCCATCTGCTTCAAATTAATCTCTGATGCGAGCAATGGTCCGGTGCGTTGGTGTTGGTTTGTCAAATTCCTGGACACTGACGGTGATCAATTTGAACATTTGCGAACATGAGTCTTTAATTACATGTCTCTTCTATAATTGAAGCCCTTAAACCTGTCTCTCTGTTCATAAATAATCATTTTATAGTCATTCAAAGTGTTAGTACATTTTTGAGACATCCTGTATATACACACCCATGAACAGAGCGATAAATGACTGCGATGTCCAAGACCCTCGAATGAAACATTAACAAGAACAATGTTAGTAATTGCTGAAAGTAGCTGTGTGTGCCAGTGATGTTCCAGGTACACCCACCTGAGAAATGTGGGACGTGCCAAGGGTTGCGTTTGATGCGCTTCCAAATTGAATGTATTTCAGTCGGTTGGTTAACAAGATTTACTACCCCGGGTGACGAATTATTCACATAGAATCATCACCAATGCCGACACTCGAGTAGCAGAGTGTATTAAAACATGGATAGTAAAGTGTACAACAACCATGTCAATGGGTAGAAGTCAAGTGTGTTTGCCAGCCGTGTCCTCAGCAATTCCTTCTTTTTCGCTTGCAGTCAAGGTGTAACAGGGGGGGGGGGGCAGTGGCCGGCCAATACGGAAGATAGCAAACCTAGCTCTGAAATGCGTTCAATGTGTTCAGAAGTGACTCGTCCAGTCTATATTTCCGCCATGAATGCGATGGGAAAGTGTAATCTCAATCTCTCAAGCAATGACGTAACCAGGATTTCATTTCGTGAGGAGCCTAAATGGCCGTTTAATTCCTTTCATTCTTATCTACCTACCTTATTATCTTCCTGCACAACCTAGAAATAAAATCTCCTGAAAAATGTAACAGTCAGTTTTTTTTTTTAGTCGTTTACCCTCCAGGTTGGTGGAACCCACGGACTCAGCGAGGGAACTCACCACTACCGCCTCTATGGGCAGTGTCCTAGAGCTGGGAACATCGAATCGGAAGGGATACAACTGGTGAGGTGTGATTGGCACCTCGCCCAGGCGGCCTCACCTGCAAAGCGAACAGGGGCCTCATGAGGGGAGGGAAGGGATGGTTAGGAAGAGGGAAGGAGGTGGCCGTGGCCTTGAAGAAGGTACCATCCCGGCATTTGCCCGAAGACGAAGTGGGAAACCACGGAAAACCACTTCGAGGATGGCTGAGGGGAAATCGAACACCCTCTACTCATTTGGGCCACCCGAGGCTGAGTAGACCTCGTTCCAGTCCTCGTGCCACTTTTCAAATTTCGTGGCAGAGCCGGGAATCGAAACCAGGACCTCCGGGGCGGCAGCTAACCATGCTGACCGCTACGCTATGGAGGCGACCGTAACTGTCAGTACTGGTTAAAAATGACTCCTCACGTATAGGTGGCATCTTTCACAGGAGTACATTTTAAGGAAAGTCACACGTACAGCCTCTGTAATGTTGTTGTTTGAATATTCAGTCTTTTGACTGGTTTGATGCAGCTCTCCATGCCACCCTGTCCTGAAAATAGGGAATTCAGTGCCAGAGGGCAAATGTTATTAGAGTGGTTCACTTCGATAGCTTGAATAGGATTGGAAAAAAAAAGGTTTTTAAATATTGCACTACTGCCATCTAGAATTTCTGAAAAATATTTAACTATAAATTAAGATTCATTGTTCCAAATTGAACTGCAGTTCGATGATCAGATTGCAGGAACATTAATTCTGAATATTTGAATTTTGCGTGGCCATCATGTGGTTCCCATGCTTATCAGATTGTTTTTTTAAGTAACACGTATGTACTTAATATTCGTCTTTCGTCATAAAGCATTTGAGATTTATAGCTCGTATAGTTTCGAGGATTGGGATAACTGGTGAAATATTTTGCGACCATGTTGGATTGGTTTAAATGTAAGCCACAGGGTTGTGTACCAAGGGATGAAGACAATTACCGTACCTCATAACACAGAGTCTCAGTTTGATCTTTGGAATAAGATATAAGAGATAAAAATTTTTTCAAACAGTTTTGAACTATCACAATCTTGAATTTCTAATATAATTAAACAGCATTACATACAATGTATTAAGCTTTGTGTACACTGTATCAAATTTCCCTCAGCTCGGATGATTACATCTCCCGAAAAATAATTTAGATATTTGACAGTCACAAGGCCACCATTTTGTATTTGAGTTGATCGAGCTTTTAAGAGACACATGCACTGTATGTCCAGTTTTACGAACATGCACAAAATTTTAGTTTGATTGCCGTGATAGTTTCGGATAAAAAAAACTGGGGAATTATTTATCGTGGCCACCATCTTGGATTGTTTTATATGTAGGCCATACCATTCCATATCATTAGTTAAATATTAAAGTTGTGGTTTATTATAAAAAGTTTTACTTCAATCCTTTGATTAGGATACAAAATGCACATTTTAATATTTACATAACCACCATATTGAAGTTTAAAAGCCCCACGGCGTAGTCGTGCTCGTTCAATCGTGCCTCATTGCCGCGAGGGCAGCTGCATCAAGTCCGGTGATCGGCATTTCTAATCCTGGCACTGACAGCGGCTTTCCTGAGTGTGTTTTTCCCAAGATTTTTCCACACTCTCTCCAGTCAAATGCCGGGACTTGCGGGACATTACGTGCATGCAGAGGTCCATTGAGTGCAGTTTTCATACTCCCAAGAAATGGTTCTGCGGTTGGCAAACACTGCTACATTACTCTAGACCATAAAATGATGGAATACAATTACTACAGGAAGTTCTTATTAGATCCTATTTAATTAATTAAATTAAGTAATATACTGAACCCTTGCAAAGAAGCATATGAGACTCAGATTCGGGGCGTAACAGGTCATATTCGTAAGTTGCTGTCAGGGCGCTTCATTAACTTGCAGGGTAACATATAACAAAATAACATGCAGGAAAGAGTGAAGCCAGGGTTAAAACAACTGAATTTAATAACAAATCACCATATTTACACATAAACAATTAACCACAAAACTCCCAACTGACTCCCGCTTAATAAAAATGCCAAACAAAAATTGGGCGGTATCTCTGGAGAGATTAATTACCTGGACCAAGTGTCCTTAAATAAAGATACAAAAGTGACCATATAAGTGCGTACGCCGTTCTACATGCATCACGATGTGTACTTTGAATGCGTGATTCGTTATCATCCAGAATGACCCTTCAGACAACGAATCCGCATTTCCTAGAGCTAGACCGACACAAGGGAACACAACTACAATACTTAAATTAAACCGACACTTCCTAAAATCTACTATAAACAAACACAAAATTTCCGTGTGAAATTGGACTTGAATTGCCGTAGCAACATTTACTGCCTAAAAACTTAGGACTTCTCACACAAATCAACACAAGTACATTAACACGTGACCAACAGAAAAATACTCAAATGACCGCTGTCAAAATTTACAAATACTCTACCACTACACCACACGGGTGTGACAAACAAAATTACATGAAATCGAGTCATCAACAAAGCAATAGGCAAACAGCCAACATTTACGTTAATCACAATATTCTTATCCATACAAGGTACAACAATCCGTTACACACATGGCGAACTCCCCAATTAATTATGGCTTAAAATTAGCCATCACAATGAACAGGTTTGCTGCATGAAAGCTTACAGGGTTCAGTCGGACAAATAGGACTGCCTATCAAAATAAGTCACAGGCAAAACGGGCGGTTTGTGGAACTCTGCATGTCTGTCAACCCACGTGTCAATAACCTCGACCTCCCAGAGCATGGGGTCGAACCTCGAAGAAATGTGCCCCAAAGCACAATAATACGTGTGTGTCAGAAAAACATATGGACAAGAATCAGCAGTCTCCCAAGAGCACTCTGTCTTTCCATCTAAAATACAACAGCAGCAAAAATATATAAGGGCGGTAGGACAACTACCCCCTCCTCACGTAGAATCAACACACACTAGACACATCAACACACACTTAATCACACGTATGGGTTTTGACAGACCCTGAAATAAAAGACACAAATAATATCCACATGCTGGCGCCATCGTTCTATGCCGTGACTAGTCACCTGAAAAGGACTCAAGAAAAATCTATCAAATTAGAACGAAGGTGTTCTACAATTACTTTTAAGTCGGTGCACTCGGCTACCCTAACATGAATAATAACCTGTTCAGCAAAATGTTTTACAATCATTTCCTCCCATTCCTATTTCAAATATTAACGTTAATAAAGCACCATTTATCGAATGTAACGGGTTCCGCAATTGCAAGGATAAAAATCACGCACGCACGCCGCGTACCTTACACATGACTCAAGAAAAAATCAAAATATTAACAAACACATTGGCCACGCGCCAACGGACATTTAAACATATAGTGTCGGTACAAGAAAAACAGCTATAAAACAAGAAAGAAAAACATGACTATTTACAAAGTTCCCCGGCCAAATCTAACTACATAATTGAAATAATCCAATTTTAGTACATCACCGCTTCTGCATGTAGGACTAAGGACATCCTCCTCAACCCATTGCTCTATGGACAATTTAGCACTCCATAGTAGTCGTCTGCGTTGATTTCTTGAAGCTCATCCCAACTTCAAACCACGTGCTGATCATCTTGGTCTCGACTCCTTGGCAGAAAAGTTCAATGTTAAATATTTGCCTATCTATAATCGCTTGCAGGCTACTCAGTTCACCCACAATTGTCCTACTGCGATTAATAGCGAAGACTGGCCCTAATTATATCGCACATACGCACTATAAAAACACACATACAATACACACAATTTATACATAAAATATACATCTCGAGTCCGCGCCACTGGCTCGTTAACAAGTTCAAAATCCTGGCTGCACCAGCAGTCGCTATCTCGTCCGGTATTTCCGTCCCGTCTTGGACTTCGGTTCTGGTAAGCGCTAATTAGGGTGATACGATACTTCCCCCTTAAAGTTGAACTCGTCGTCTTTAAAAGAATGTTACAGTTTATCACGCGCTGGCGTGAAATATTTAGATCACACAATTTAGTTGATTTTAGAACAAAATGTATTATAGCTTTTAAAAAATTCGATACTGCAAACGCTGCGACTTTAGCTCCCCAGAGCTCAGAAAATAAATTGACTTCACTGATTTTAGAGCGTAAAAATCACATTTTGAACTGGCGTGGAGTATACCTCTGAAGGCTCCACACAATAAGTACTCCGATAAATTCGAGCGTCAAAAATCACACTTCAAACTGGCGTGGAGTATACCTCTGAAGGCTCCACAAGAATAGACTTAGATTGGCGTCAGGCCAAACTATTTATGAGAAACTGACAAGGGCGGCGGAGTGGGGCGTAGTCGGATAAAAACTTCCAGAGTTTTTGTCTCACAAAGATGGGGCTAGTGTCATTCTTCTCCAAATAAATCCAACGTCTCAAATTACTCGAGCGGAGATTAATCCGTTCGGCGGTTCCTTAGATACACACTTCCGCGCGCTTTTTACTACTGACGCCGTCCACCTCGTGGTCACAGCTTGGTCTCCTGCGATTGGCTGATTCAATCGTATGTTCGTTGAGAGGACCTCGTGATTCTTCCTTTATGTCTCCAATTTTGGTACAGTAGTTGCACAATTTGGCCTTGAACTCGACTAATTCTGGCCGTCCCCCAGGAATAGCTACCAACTCAGCTTCTGTTGCAATCATTACGAAATGCTGGCCTCCCTAATATCCAAGTCGACTTCCTTATGTGCTGCCTGGGCCGTAGTAATAATAATAATAAATATGAATACTTATTTATCGAAGATCAATAAGGGTTCATTTATCCTCAGCAAGGTTTTGAAATTCGAAACAATTTATTGGTTTGGATTTCAAAAACAAAATCCACTGTAGTAACAACACATCTCTTTAAATCTCACTCAGCTGCTCGAGTGTATGCCCCTCTGACTCAATTAGTGTGCTCCCTTCTCGCTGGAATGTCATTCATATTTTCTCTAGGTCTCCCCCTTCTCCTCACGTAGTTGCCACTCCCGTCGTCTCAGCTGCTCGTTGTTTACAAACAAAGTGCGTACTCACGCGCTCCCCGTGGATTTGAGTGTTTGCTTTCAAAAAAAAAAAATTTTTGGCAATACAGATTCTGCACATATCATCTTTCCTAATCATCAAATGGTTCCCTTCTGTAGTACGGTTTCAAATTGGCGCTATTAAAAACAGATTTTGCACCAGTGCTCACTTCTTCTAATCTGTAGGCATTGTTACCCAGATTCTTAATTACCCGGAACGGGCCAATGAATTTTGGACAGAACTTGGCGAAGACTTTGTTCTTAGGGTCGGAGATTGGTGGTCTACGAACCAGCACTAATTCTTGTTCTTGTAACTCTCGGTGAAACTTCTTTCCTCGGTACCGTCTCAGCCTTCGGTCCGCTTGGTTCCTCATGTGCTCTCTCGTTCGCTGGATTCGCAAATCATGCGCTAATAATGGATCCCTTGGGCAAGGAATGATCTTGTCCCAAGTTCTTTCCGGCAATCTGTTGTGGTGTACAATCAGTGGGACTTGACCCGTCGACTCGTGCTTAGTAGTGTTCATGCACATCTCAATTTCCCCTACTTTGTCTACCCATTTATTGTGTTCGTTAGGAATCATTACTCTGTAGTATTTAGCGACACAGCGAATTGTTCTTTCGCTCGGATTTCCACAAGGATGACGAATACTTGAAAATATGTGTTTTATTCCTAGGCTCTCCAAACCTTGCCTAAAAACATTGCTTGTGAAATAGGTACCGTGATCTGATAGAATGGATTCCGGCTTCCCAAGCATCGGAATGACTTTGTTCTTAATTCGACTAAGGACTTGTCCTGATGTCGTCTTCTGAATAGGACATAGCACGACCATCTTCGAAAATACATCGACACATACCAAGAGGTGTCGGCATCCACGCTTTCCTTTTACTAAAGGACCAAAGCAATCAATCGCGAGCATCTCGCATGGTTTCTGCGGTAATAGTGGTCTTGGAGGTTGTTTCAGAATAAAGTTGTTCGGCTTTGTGCGCTGACAAGCGTCACACGTTCTAATTACTTCAACAATGGTGAATCTCATCTTGGGCCAAGTAAAGGTCTCCCCTATCGTAGCTTCAGTCTTATCCGTGCCGATATGTGCTAGGCTCTCGTGAACATGCCAAGTTAATCCCCTCTGTAGTGATGCTGGAACTAAGATCCGCAGTTTAGTATGATGCTCATCCACGTACTTATGTAACAAGTTATTCAAGTAGTGAAATCTCGCTTGTTTAGCACTGGCTTCCCGGTACTCCGGTGAATTTGGTTGTAACTCCTTCCTATAGAATTTTATCATCATCATCATCCATGGGTCAGCTTCTTGCTCCTTCCGAATATCCTTCAATCTTGCCAAAAACTCACGAGCCTTAGGTGTCAAGGTAATATTGTGAACTTCCGCTGTTACTTCGTTTCCGTCCTCAGGGTTTCTACTCAAGGCATCTGGTATGACGTTCAATTTCCCAGGACAATGCTCTATTGTAATGTCAAACTGCTGTATGTAGATGGACCAGCGCGTAACTCTCTCACTTGCTATTGTTGTCTTAAATAAAAATGTCAGTGCATGGTGGTCGGTTCTAACAATGATGGAATAACCATAGATCATCTTGCGCCACTGTTGGAGAGAATATAGAATTGCTAGTAGCTCAAGTTCCGTAACTGTGTAGTTCCTCTCATGTTTCCGTAATTTACGACTCGTAAATGCCAAATAGGATTTCTTCTTGGGTTCTTCAGCGTCCTCTTGGTACAGCATAGCACCAATCCCAATTAACGAAGCATCTGCTTGAATGATAAATTGTTTCTCAAAATCCGGATATCCAAGTTTCACACAGTTTTCCAATAAATCCTTCGTTGCTTTAAAAGACCTGTCGCACTCCTCGTTCCACGACCATCGATTCGCTTTCTTCAACATCTCCTGCATAGGCGCTACTGTTTCTGTGTAACCAGGGCAATTTTCTTTGAAAAAACCTGTCACTCCCAAAAATGCTCTAACATGTTTGACTTTGGTAGGTGTGGGAAATTTCTTAATAGCATCAATCTTGGCTGGATTAGGCCGCACGCCCTCGACATCAATTATATGTCCCAAATATAAAATTTCGCTCTGGCAAAAATGTGACTTTTTTAAGTTGATCTTGAAGTTCATGGTTCTCAGGTTGTCCAGCAGTTTATTTATATTCATCAAGTGTTCTTCCATTGTCTCAGAAGCGATTAATATGTCATCAACATATCTCGTGGTGAAGTTCTTGACCTCCTCAGTCAGATTTCTATCGAGTGCTCTAATGAGTGCACATCCCGCAGTTTTCATGCCAAAGGGCATTCGACACCAGATATAACTTTGATTATCGAATAAAAATCCCGTCAACAGTTGGGATTTTTCTTCAAGTTCAAGATGGTGGAAACTATTCGTCAAATCAACACTTGAGTATATCTTCTTCCCGCGGAAGCCTTTCAAAACATCTTTGATCCTCGGTGCTTGGTCGTGCTCAACTAGCAGTTTGCTATTTAAAACTCGCGCGTCTAGGCATAGCCTAATTGATCCGTTTGGCTTGGTCACAGCCAATATTGCGTTCAGATAAGGAGTTGCAGCTTTCCTTATCATGCCAGAATCTAATAAGTTAGTAATAATGTCCTTCACCTGAGAAAAATGCTTCTCTGGGATCGGGTACAATTTACTTTTAAATGGGGTCCAATCTGTTACCTGCATCGCATATTGAAAATTTAAAACTTTCCCAGGTACGGTGTCAAACGCTCCTTTATGTAATCTTAAAATTTCTTCCAATCTTCTTCTATCAGATTCCCCTACGATGGCTTCCTTAAGTCGCTCCTGAAGTAGAATTTCGAATTTGGTTCCGCCCATTTCTTCTTCCGCCAAATGCACCCAAAGTTCCTGCGAAATATCTCGGCTGTCCATTTCTAGCACTGCTATCTGGTTGACTTGCTCTCCCCTCAAGATCTTATCTCCGGCCTCATTAGTGCATTCCTCAATAACCCAAGTATTGGCCTCTCTCTCCAGCGGATTCTCTTCCATATTTAAACCCACATGATCCAATCCTTCTACTTGTTTGAAGCTTACAGTGTTGTTATGTAAATCAATTACAGCCTGAAAGTCGCAGATGAAGTTGGCTCCTAAAATTATATTGTAGTTCATCTTTGGAATAACAATGAATGTTTGTGAAAAAGTATGGTTCAATATTTCCAGATCTAGAAATGCTTGCTGTTTACAATTCATGGTTTTGTCAGGAATGACACCTCTGACTTTCATTAGCGGTACCGGCATAATAGGAACAGTCTGTTTTCTTGCTATTTCTTTTATCAAAATTTCAGTGACTAAGCTCACCTGGCTACCTGTATCAATCAAACATCTCACCCTCATACCTCCAGTATGCGCGTAAATAATTGGTAGCTGTCTGATAACATTTTCACGGTTCTTCACCACTTCCTCCAGGCAGTCGTCTGGGAATGCTACCCACTCTTCTATATTGGCCACTATCATCTCTTCTTGCTCCCTGGCGATCTCCGTTTTTAGCCTGTCTCCTTTCAGTTCATTTGGTTTTTTTTTTTTATCCCGGGCCCCATTAGATGTGTTTCGCCGGTTATCATTCTGTCGCTCCTGTTGCCTCAGTAAACTCTCTGCTCCTTCTCCTTGATGGTTGTCTGGGCTCTGTCTGTTCGCCATGGCACGCCCCCACTTCTCCTTCTCCGCTTCTTCATTACTTAATTGATCCAAGTATTTACGGGATTCAATATATCGTTCGTCCCAGTTATTCCTATAATCTCCTCTGTTTTCTTGGCGATAGTCCCTGCCGTTACTCCATCTACCATCTCCATTTCTTTGGTAAGGTCTACCTTGTCTCTGGTTTCCCCTCCAATTCGTGTATTCCCGCTGGTACGTCCACTGATTATTTTGATCTTGGTTATTCTGATGATATCTCCCGCGGTTATTCTGATAATTCTGATTGTTGTTATGGAACTGGTTTCGGCCGTCAAAATCTTGTCTTCTTGGCGTGAACTGTGTCCCTGTGGACTGTGTCTTACTTTGGTTCCCCTGGCCGTGGTTATTTTGGAGTCCCTGAACTACCTCTGCCGTGTTGACACATTCCAAATTCCTTCTTCCTGTCTGTGGGCTTACCATACTCGTCTCATCTAAGTGTCTGAGTAATTCTTCGGCTTGGACTGCGGTCTGAATATTTCCTGCGACTAATAATTGTTGGATATGCATTGGGAGTTGTTTTCCGATGGTTAGAACCATATTCGGCTCGCTAGGCGGGTCATCAAAATCCCTGAATTTTACCAATTGCTGACTGAAGAATACTGAAAAACGGGTTGGATGTGTACTGTGGTATTTGCGCGTGTACAGGTCCATTCTTAACCCCTGTTGTAACGAAGGACTCCAAAACTTCTTCAAAAACGCCTCGCGGAATTGATTCATGTCTGTAAACGTGTACTTGAAACTTAAAAACCAGGTCAGGCTAGGTCCTTCTAAAAATTTTTCCACCAGTCTTAATTGTTTCTCCGGGCCGATGTGTTGGTCATTAAAGTAGTCAGTTAATTGCCGTAGAAATGCTTTGGGAGTGGTTCCTGAATGTTCTTTAAACTTATCGGGCTTAAAATCATTACCCCGAATGACTTGGATGACTTGGGCTGGTGCCAAGTTCGGTTGCGGAGTTGAAGTCTCCCCCCTGTACTGCTGGAATGCATTAGTCGTTAGTCTGGGACTTTGACCCCGACTCGTGTCCTCAGCCAACTTCGAACCTGCCGGACTTCCAATACTTGTTTGCTTTTCCGGAATATTTTCGTTTGAAAATAATGTCGCATTCTCTAACGATCTAATCTCGTTTTTTATGATTAATTCTGAGTGTTCCTGTAATTTCGACTTCATATTTTCCTCCAGTGCCTGCATTCGCTTTAAAACTGCCAGCCTGTCTTCCTTATTCGCATGAGCCTGCTGGTCCCAATCTCGCCGGATCCAACTTTTTAAGCTATTTATTTTCTCCTCGTTCCTCTTCTGATTTTTCTCTAGCTCTTCACTTATCCGTTCCTGCGTTTTCACTAGTTGTTCTTCCAAATTATCCTGAGTTTTGACGAGCTGCTCCCCTACTTCTTGTCTTATGACCTCTTGTGTGTTTATTAGCTGGCCTTCCATCTCTTTTCTTATGATCTCTTGTGTTCTGCCTAATTGCTCCTCTAAATTTTCCCGCAAGTGTATCCGCTCGGTTTCAGCCTTAACTTCGACTTTATCTATTTCCTTTATTAATTCCAGCACGTTGTTATCTACCGAATTAATTTGCTGCTGTAGTTTCTCTTGGGTTTTCTTCACTCCCGCGGTGTTACTGACACATGCTGCCTCTATCTGCTTGAGTTTATCTGCCACCATCTCGTCAAATTGTACTAATTTGTTATCAAATTTCGCCTCCAATTTCTTCATTTCGCCTAACTGTTTGATGTTGTTTTCCGCAACCTCGCCTGCCAGTTTCTCTACTTTTTGAACGCTCTGATTAATATCATTTGTGATTTTTCCTAACTGTTCGGTTTGTGTTACCGCCTGTTGTGACAATTTGTGGTTTAGTTCATTGAATTGTTTGTCAGTGTCTAATTTCTGGACTTCTAACTGGACCGAAATGTTACCGCTCATATCAAGTAATTGTTTTTCACTATGCTCACGCTGAGCTTCTAATTGTTCTTTTAATTGTTCTTCCGTCTTTACGGACATCTGCACTAATTGTTCTTCCGTTTTCGCGGACATTTGGATCGACATCTGTTCTAACAATGCCTTTATCTCATCAACACTCGCCATATCACACACAAAATATATTCAGAGAAAAACAGGGTTATGGGCTAAGGTTTCAGCCCTATACGCACATACATGTCACACATTTAAATATTACTGGCTCTAATTTAATGAAAATTTCAGTAACAAAATTTACTGAATACAATGACACTTATTCCCAAACAACAAAATAACCCCTAGTGATCTGCTTTTAAATTCCTAACCAACAGAATTTACGAAACACCAATTAACCGAAGTCAATTAAATGTCAAATATAAGGCAACATCTTCCTGCTATGACTGAGTTCATTAATAATGCAAATTTCTAATTTTAATGTGGGCGCCAGAACAAGTTTATAACAAATACCAAATCAAATTCTAACCTTGTTCAATACTTCTAACTTTAGGAACTCAGTGATTTTACTAATGCACATGGCGGTACAACATCGCCTCCATTTACTGAATTTACATGTCCGCTTGACCTGGCATCATTTCTCAACGAAATAAATATGAGATCAGCGAAGCAACAACAACAACAATCCCCACTTGGGCAGCCATTTTTGTTTTATGAACCCTTGCAAAGAAGCATATGAGACTCAGATTCGGGGCGTAACAGGTCATATTCGTAAGTTGCTGTCAGGGCGCTTCATTAACTTGCAGGGTAACATATAACAAAATAACATGCAGGAAAGAGTGAAGCCAGGGTTAAAACAACTGAATTTAATAACAAATCACCATATTTACACATAAACAATTAACAACAAAACTCCCAATTGACTCCCGCTTAATAAAAATGCCAAACAAAAATTGGGCGGTATCTCTGGAGAGATTAATTACCTGGACCAAGTGTCCTTAAATAAAGATACAAAAGTGACCATATAAGTGCGTACGCCGTTCTACATGCATCACGATGTGTACTTTGAATGCGTGATTCGTTATCATCCAGAATGACCCTTCAGACAACGAATCCGCATTTCCTAGAGCTAGACCGACACAAGGGAACACAACTACAATACTTAAATTAAACCGACACTTCCTAAAATCTACTATAAACAAACACAAAATTTCCGTGTGAAATTGGATTTGAATTGCCGTAGCAACATTTACTGCCTAAAAACTTAGGACTTCTCACACAAATCAACACAAGTACATTAACACGTGACCAACAGAAAAATACTCAAATGACCGCTGTCAAAATTTACAATTACTCTACCACTACACCACACGGGTGTGACAAACAAAATTACATGAAATCGAGTCATCAACAAAGCAATAGGCAAACAGCCAACATTTACGTTAATCACAATATTCTTATCCATACAAGATACAACAATCCGTTACACACATGGCGAACTCCCCAATTAATTATGGCTTAAAATTAGCCATCACAATGAACAGGTTTGCTGCATGAAAGCTTACAGGGTTCAGTCGGACAAATAGGACTGCCTATCAAAATAAGTCACAGGCAAAACGGGCGGTTTGTGGAACTCTGCATGTCTGTCAACCCACGTGTCAATAACCTCGACCTCCCAGAGCATGGGGTCGAACCTCGAAGAAATGTGCCCCAAAGCACAATAATACGTGTGTGTCAGAAAAACATATGGACAAGAATCAGCAGTCTCCCAAGAGCACTCTGTCTTTCCATCTAAAATACAACAGCAGCAAAAATATATAAGGGCGGTAGGACAACTACCCCCTCCTCACGTAGAATCAACACACACTAGACACATCAACACACACTTAATCACACGTATGGGTTTTGACAGACCCTGAAATAAAAGACACAAATAATATCCACATGCTGGCGCCATCGTTCTATGCCGTGACTAGTCACCTGAAAAGGACTCAAGAAAAATCTATCAAATTAGAACGAAGGTGTTCTACAATTACTTTTAAGTCGGTGCACTCGGCTACCCTAACATGAATAATAACCTGTTCAGCAAAATGTTTTACAATCATTTCCTCCCATTCCTATTTCAAATATTAACGTTAATAAAGCACCATTTATCGAATGTAACGGGTTCCGCAATTGCAAGGATAAAAATCACGCACGCACGCCGCGTACCTTACACATGACTCAAGAAAAAATCAAAATATTAACAAACACATTGGCCACGCGCCAACGGACATTTAAACATATAGTGTCGGTA
This sequence comes from Meconema thalassinum, assembly GCA_946902985.2. Lineage (NCBI taxonomy): Eukaryota > Metazoa > Arthropoda > Insecta > Orthoptera > Tettigoniidae > Meconema > Meconema thalassinum. The sequence goes on from OX336389.2 coordinate 1,459,517,060, forward strand.
CAAGAAAAACAGCTATAAAACAAGAAAGAAAAACATGATTATTTACAAAGTTCCCCGGCCAAATCTAACTACATAATTGAAATAATCCAATTTTAGTACATCACCGCTTCTGCATGTAGGACTAAGGACATCCTCCTCAACCCATTGCCCTATGGACAATTTAGCACTCCATAGTAGTCGTCTGCGTTGATTTCTTGAAGCTCATCCCAACTTCAAACCACGTGCTGATCATCTTGGTCTCGACTCCTTGGCAGAAAAGTTCAATGTTAAATATTTGCCTATCTATAATCGCTTGCAGGCTACTCAGTTCACCCACAATTGTCCTACTGCGATTAATAGCGAAGACTGGCCCTAATTATATCGCACATACGCACTATAAAAACACACATACAATACACACAATTTATACATAAAATATACATCTCGAGTCCGCGCCACTGGCTCGTTAACAAGTTCAAAATCCTGGCTGCACCAGCAGTCGCTATCTCGTCCGGTATTTCCGTCCCGTCTTGGACTTCGGTTCTGGTAAGCGCTAATTAGGGTGATACGATACTTCCCCCTTAAAGTTGAACTCGTCGTCTTTAAAAGAATGTTACAGTTTATCACGCGCTGGCGTGAAATATTTAGATCACACAATTTAGTTGATTTTAGAACAAAATGTATTATAGCTTTTAAAAAATTCGATACTGCAAACGCTGCGACTTTAGCTCCCCAGAGCTCAGAAAATAAATTGACTTCACTGATTTTAGAGCGTAAAAATCACATTTTGAACTGGCGTGGAGTATACCTCTGAAGGCTCCACACAATAAGTACTCCGATAAATTCGAGCGTCAAAAATCACACTTCAAACTGGCGTGGAGTATACCTCTGAAGGCTCCACAAGAATAGACTTAGATTGGCGTCAGGCCAAACTATTTATGAGAAACTGACAAGGGCGGCGGAGTGGGGCGTAGTCGGATAAAAACTTCCAGAGTTTTTGTCTCACAAAGATGGGGCTAGTGTCATTCTTCTCCAAATAAATCCAACGTCTCAAATTACTCGAGCGGAGATTAATCCGTTCGGCGGTTCCTTAGATACACACTTCCGCGCGCTTTTTACTACTGACGCCGTCCACCTCGTGGTCACAGCTTGGTCTCCTGCGATTGGCTGATTCAATCGTATGTTCGTTGAGAGGACCTCGTGATTCTTCCTTTATGTCTCCAATTTTGGTACAGTAGTTGCACAATTTGGCCTTGAACTCGACTAATTCTGGCCGTCCCCCAGGAATAGCTACCAACTCAGCTTCTGTTGCAATCATTACGAAATGCTGGCCTCCCTAATATCCAAGTCGACTTCCTTATGTGCTGCCTGGGCCGTAGTAATAATAATAATAAATATGAATACTTATTTATCGAAGATCAATAAGGGTTCAATACAGTATGTACGAGATTACACTCTTCCTTTTAGTGACTATACAAGATACAAGTCAATAAATATCCTACGGTTTCCTTGCAATGTCTTGAATAGTTTTACAGCTAATGGAGCATGGATTCGTTGAGTTTAACGTTAGTGAAATAGGCCAATGATTGCGTTGGCCTGGCTTAAGCTGTATCACCAAGCGAGTATAGTGGAGAAGAATTATGGATGCGCCGTGCCAGACCTGTCCAGCTTGGTTCAACGTACTGGGCTTCAATAGGTCACTGCAGCAGACACGTTTTGAAATATGGAACAGCTGTCGACTGTGATGTGATGTGCACGCCATATGCACGTCGGAGGAGGATAGGTGCAAAGAGAAATCATTAATACCAGAATGGTTGTTGTTAGTTTGTTCCTGAGGTATGGAACGTCTTGGTCATCAGCCCTGTGTACAATTTGATTAATACCCTGCTTTTCTGAGCTGACTCTAATGGTATGTGTGACTTTAAAACAGGGTCAGGAATGGGATAGGTGCTCCGGGACTTGAAATAAGGTAATATCCCGGCATTTGCCTGGAGGGATATTGGAAGAACCTTGTCATTGTTATGTGCTTTAGAAAATAGTTAAAACATGATATCCGTCAAGCTTTGCACGTCTTGTGCTTCAGATCTTCATTATTTTATTTCTTTTTTGTCATTGATGAAGTGTTTTCAGTAATATTCCTACGTAGTGTTCACGTGGAATACTAAATTATATCTACATTTTCCAGACAAATAAGCCATTTATCTACCAATCTGCAACGGAAGGTGATGTAAAGTGAACATCACAGTTCCTACTATTCTTTCTGTTCGTTCCATGTGATGAGATCAGTTTATAATGTATACATTCTTCTGGCTTTTAGCCATATAGAGCGATGCAGCCAGCGTTAATTTGTATGTTTATAATTATTTTGTTTGAATTCATAGAAATGCTTAGGAGCTATCTTTAAGTTAAGGATATCAGAAATCCCCCTGCCTCAGCTGGACTCAAACAAGCAGCAGGGAAATTGCTCAGCTCTAGAGCCCCGTATGCTGGCTCTGAACTACGCCTGACGGCAGTTTTGTTAGGGTTATATGAAAGTTGATTACAAGCAGTGGGTCACCACACATATAGAACATGGGACCCGACACGGTGGATGGCAGGCAATGTATTGATCAGAGATTGGCAATCAAGGAACACTCATTAACAGTATACATATACAGTCACTGTTTATGAGATGGCTTCCATTGACAATTTCCAGATTGAATGCGCTCATTTATGATATAATCCTGGTGGCATCCAAATGTACGATCATTTCCACACTCATGGCTGAAATTCATTTTTGCACATTTTACCTGAACAACATTGAACATTACAATTGGGCATTCTCATCCCCCAACGTTCATTTACAAGCAGAATTTTCCATTGTTCAGTAAGATTGGGATGAAATGTGCCGCAAAGCTAAAATTCATTGCCCACTCCAACATCGATGCGATTGTGTTCAAATGACTTTAATTTCAATAACAGTCAACTGTAAGAGTTGAGAATACGATAATTAGTAACGAGTGCAATGTATGAATCAGCACAATCGTGTTGTGGAAGTGAATAGCAGAAACTATATGTTACTTCGGTTAAACACCAAGTCACAGTAGTTTCAGATGACATCGAACTCACGCCTGTATCAATTTAAAATCCCCAGTTTTCACTCCCTCCTTTCATACCATTTTTATCATTTTAAATGATCTTGTCGACTTCGTCGTTACGCTGGGGTCTGGCGTTACGTTACGGTGACGGGACGAAATGTACCCAGATGCACTGAGGTGTGTGACGTCATAATACCGCTTGGTGCATGTGTTCCCCGACAATCTTTACTTCGTTAGTATAAGACTGGATGGATTTTGATGCGGTTTTCACCATTCTGTAAAGGATATCTCGAGGAAAGATTCTGTAGAAAATAATTTATGTATGATCAAAGGAAGCCAAGCAGTAACGATTTCAGCGAAAAAGTCGAAAACAAACTTGGCATCAGTGCCCTTCTTAAGCTTACGCCGGGCAAACCGTTAAAAATATCAATATACTATGAGCGTAAGAATTGGTCAGCATGAAAAGTTCTACAACAAAGTCCGCCCACTATATGTGTTTTTAGACTGGATGGAAGGGGCACGTCCCCGCGCGCTCTGGTGAGCGTGACGGCATCCCGCGCGCTTGACCTTGCTTTGCCCTTGGTTTGCACTTGCCGTTCGCGAGTAATTTGAAACAAGATAAGTAAGATAAGTATTATGCAGATAATTTTCTAAATTGTCAAGAGTTTTTGGCCTCCAGCCTTTCTAGCATTTTTCAGCATTTGTAGCATTTAAAATGATACAAAGTCTAGTCTTTCAGACTGACTGTTACTTTTTTTATTGACGTTGTCACTTCCATCAAGTTGCATGTAGCATATTTACAGTTGCACGTTCAACAGCAATAGGAACGGGGTTACTCACATGAAGTGTTGCCACTGAATGATTAGTATGGCAAATTAGTAACAACGTATCGGTTATCAGTGGCTATATTTCACTCAGACATTATTCCATATCCTCAACCTGCCCCTATAACAATGCCTGCTAAACCATAAACCATGTAAATGCAGAAGGCATGAGCAAGTTCATGAAATTCATACACCACTTAACACACCTCAGTTAATTTTCTTTCCACTGATATTAGTCACTCACTCTCAACACGCGCCAATTTTGTCCGTGAATTCTCCCTATTTCAGAGTAATTCATTCATTCATTCATTCATTCATTCATTCATTCATTTCCTTTAATTGCAAATGGGGGTAATTCCCCGGTAGCAAACTGTACAATTACAGAAAATTACCAACAACAATATCAAAAATACTTAATGTACACAAGTCGCGATTTAGGAACTGTAGTTATTACCTTAGAGTATTTACACAAAATTGCAGTCTTCCCTGTAACACATCAATATGATTGGGAAAAGGCTCTAGAACTGTGGCAGGAAATGAGTTCCAATTATCAATACAACGGTAAATTAAATAATATTTCCCCTAACTTGTACGCTGTGGTCAGCCCAAAATTTGATGCGGATGATCTTCCCTGCTCGGGTAGTCACATATCAATATATTGTGAAATGTAGTGGCTCGAACTTTGCAGCTCATCTCCTATAATTTTTTCATGATTGAAGGAGCATTAACATTCAGAATGCATACGTACATACCGTATATATAATGTAGACAAATGGGCCAATGCCAAAAACAGCGGCAAAGATTGTACACAATTTAACAACATATACTTTATTTGCCACCTTCCTATGCTGTGGCAACTGCAGAACCCTGAGCTATGTCCGACATTTGTTCAACATCTATGCACTGAGAATATCCCTTTCCCCTTCGATGCCTCACTACCATCATCCGACAATCTCGGTGGTATAAACAATTGTTGTTGTTGACTCGTTTAGAGACAGCGCAGCGTGGCCATGTAGGCCCGTGTGTTTTGGTGTATGCATAATTTATGATAACCGTGGTATTAAGAAATTTGAGACGAAGTGTGAATTTCATTTTCGCGTTTTAATAAACCATTGGCCTCTTTAAGCTGACTTGTTCACCATTTCATGGTTAGAATTAATGTCTCTCCTCCTTTCTCACTCTTAGAATGAGATTCTGATTACACTAGTAGTATCCTTATGTTTGTCATCAGAGGTGACTACAAGGCAGGATTAATGGTGCCTACCCTGGTTAATATTTAGTGCTTCGGAATTTGTGAAGTGTACGGAACTGGCAACCCCTAAGGGAATCCTTCTTCCGGAATGCTGAACATCTTCAACAGTTTCAACATTTCGTTTTTTCTCTCTAACCGTACATCTACTTTCTTCATGGCTCCTTTGTAAGAATTGTGTCCTTATACTTTCCCACAACCATTAGTAAACACAGGATATAGATTTATATATTTCTCGATATATATTACTAGATGCCTCCCTAGATTCTTAGTTTTAAGGAAGAAAAACGGTGTTGCGGCGTCGGAGCACACCTCTGCTAAAACCGAAGCTGTCGCCATTTTCTCAGCCAGCGGAAATATCTTTAATTCAAGTTTCTTGTTAAAATACATTTTCTAATATAAAAATTCCCTTTTTAGTCAACTTTTCAACATGCAATGCTGACATTTTTGAAGTAATTCCTCCTGGGAAGAGTTATAATTTATCACAGCCATTTTAGTTAAATTTTTTCACATGGAAACTTTTATGAAAATGCTGTTGAAATTACGCAAACCGCCTGTGTTAAGTAAGACGAGACCATCAAGGAACATCCCTGAAAAAATTCAAATAGTCCCTGTTAATAGTTTTCGAGAAAATAGCAAATTAAAAGTTGAATATTAGCGGAGAACATTGGACATTCCGAAGCCCCGTAAGTCATTTTGAGGTGAACCCTCCACTGTTTTTTCAATGTTCCTTCTTTGCCATTCTCTTTTCCAACTCTCGATGCCCCTATTCACAATCGGAAAAGAATATTTTATCTCCTTTTATTCGTTGCCAAAATTTTGGTTTCAACACAATAATATTCCCCAAAGCCAGACGGTTAACCACAAATGAGAAGGTGATATGCAAAAGCGAACATGTCCACCAATACAGTTTTTCACAATCAAAAACACGTATCTCAGTCATACATTTCTATGAAAATAATATTACATTGAAATGCAAACAATTTCATGTTTGTGCAGAAAGGGTAGTTGTTGACTGTAAATAAACCTACAATGAATATATTTGTTTAAGAAGCACATTTTGTTATGGAAATATTCCCTTTCTCATGAACCGTTCGGACACGTTTTCGCTTTAAATGGTTTTCAAAAGGGAAGGATCTTGTTTCTCCATGACCACTTACATTTTATTGACTTAAGCTGGCCATACGATATCAAAATAACTTATTTGTAAATTTTCACTACGGTCTGTCACACCATGAAGGAAATACAGGGTTTCAGGGAATGTTCCCGCAGTGCCTAGGCACTGCTACGTTAGGTGAGAGCCGGAGTTAAGTTGGCAGCACGGTTGCTGCTGACAGCGCGGCTGCCGCAGCTTGTATCAAAACAAGACAAACAACAAACAGTCCACTTAGAAGTTCCTGTTTCTTGAGCTAATTTGCGTATTGATTTACTTGGACTTCGCAGCATTATATCGGAAATTTCATCAAGTTTTTCGTCTGTTAACAGCGTAGGCCTGCCCGTTCCTGGTACATCGTGAACTGAGCCGGTCACACGAAATTTACTTATCAAATCCCGAACGGTATCCCGGTTTCGACACTTTGAATTACAAAACCGTGCCTGAAATTTTAGTTTTACATTTTCTGTAAACCGATCGCCTTCACGTAAAACGTATTCCACCAAAATCGCTCTCTCTCTTCAGTAGTAAACATTACCGCCTGTATCCTGTTGCACTATTCCAATAATCTAAACGCTCCCTCACTGCATTCACACTGAAACTTTCCACAGCACAGCACAGCTCACACGAGTGTTCTGATATCCTGTCGACCTTGGAGAAGACAAGTTAGTACCTGGCTGCCGGCGAGTGAGCGAAAGGTCTGACCATGGAGGAAAGAAAGGAAGGAGATGCCTTCGCTGCGCTGCCTAGCGCAAGCTGTTGAAGCCAAACGGCTCGCCCACTTTGGTTGCAAGAAAATGGCTGTCCCTATGCTTAAAGCCGTAAACCACTCCAACTAGTAATGGATTTTAGTGACATAAAACTGCAATGACAAGTCAAGATTTTTTCTTGGATAGGCAGAATACACTCTGTACGTCACGGTACTTGGCACAAATAAGCTGCGTTATCGTTTTAAAAGCCAATTTAAATAGGAATATGAGAGCACCTTTGCGAGGCTAGTTTTGTAAGGAAGACGCGGCAAAACGTAATAATACGCTGAAACACTGATTAAATTGAATACAGGTGTCTTGAGATGCGAGTTATACCAAAGAAGGAACATTTCGGGAATTAATGATGCCGAACTAATTACAGTATTTACACCAAATTGAGTTTTATGTTCTTATTGGTGTTGAGGCATTCATCAGATTTTAGGCCTAATTTCTAGCACAGCCACTTTCACTCATTGGTCGTACACATTTTGATATTCAAGAATATGAACTTCAAAAATAATAAACAGAACAATATTATAAAAGGACGCATATTTGCACAAAAATACGATATAGCCTATACTTTTCGGTACCGTTCGGTAATTTCTTTGTGGGGGGGGGTAGAAACTTGACGATTAGCCTCGAATTGATTAATTACGTAGGCCTACCGTAATTATTGACCGACAGCCGTTTGATAATTTGGGATTTGCAGAGGAATGATTTTTATATTTTTGGTATATAGGGTAGGCCTACACATGCTGAGATTAGAATTGAAGGTTTTTTTTTTGATAACTTATCACTACTGTTATTACGTTTCCAAAGTTGCATAACCAGAGCGCGATAAAATCCAGGGCCAAAATAAGGTTTAGCCATGCACAATGCCTCATGCAAGTCACAGAACACCCAATACGAGTTAAGGACACGCCCACTTTGGTTGCAGCGCTTGGCTTCACTCAAACGAGCTCAGGGCATCTCCTCTTATTCATTCCTCCATGGGTCTGACACCGCGCTGCCAACTTAACTCCGGCTCTCACATAACGTAGCAGTGCCTAGGCACTGCGGAGAACATTCCCTGACGCACTGTATTATAACATTGGCTTTTCTCTTAGCATCATTAATCATTTTGTTCCTTCATAATCAGTTAAATTTTCAAACAGTCATGATTAGAAAAATGACATAACCTATTATTAGAATGGTTCTTGAGGTGACTGTTGTACTAAAACTTTTAAACCATAATCATCTCCTAAACAATCACATGAAATAGTATTTCCTTTCCCATTGTGTTGCACAGTGAAGGAATTCCATCGTAAGTACTTCATATTTCGCCAGTCTTCTCAGAAAATAGATTTAAGTTAACTGTCAACATCTTACTGCCTTGCATGTGGGTTTCGGTGGAATGGAAATCACGATACTTGAATCAGCGCATTCTAATGATTGTAAGGACTACTGTCGACCAAAGTGTGTACTCGAGTTTGAAGGTTGTTTGTGACGTAACCAATAGACATACATAAAATCGAATAACATCATCATTTTCGTCGTTCTATTTTACGTGAGTTCATGTAGTTTTGGAATTTTTAGTCTATATTTTAATATTTTTTTATCGCAGTTGGAACACAAAAAGTGCCCGTTTTTAAGCGTGTTTCAACCATGTGTCACATTTAAGAATCATTATCTCACAAACCCGTCATCAGATCGAATCCAAATTTTAACACACTATGCATTGGAATATTGTATAACTAGTTTATTAATTTCAAAATTTTGCGTGTCCAAGAAACAAAGTTGTTATCATATGTGTAAGGTAACGTTTTCTCGGCTTGGGGCGGTTGGAATATGTAGTTCTTGGTCACGTTGTACTCCTTATACATCAAAAAGTTATGCTGTATGACTTTAAAATACGTAAATTAATTCACTTATTTTATATCGGTTTATATTTGAACGGGGAATTACGACCTCGCCTCGCTCGGCAGTGATGGGCTCCATCTCAGCAACGCTGTGCAGCTTACCCCGGAGCGGCTGGCTGGTGAATCATGCCTTATGTCCACGAACAAATACAAACCGATTTAAAAAAAGTGAATTAATTTACGTATTTCACAGTCATACAGCATAACTTCTTGATGTATAAGAATTATAACGCGACCAAGAACTATAATTTCCAACCACCCCGAGCCGAGAAAACCTTACCTTACAAAAATGATAACAACTTAGTTTCTTGGACACACAAAATTTTGAAATTAATAAACCAGTTATACAACATTCCAATGTATATTGTGTTAAAATTTGCATTCGATCTGATGACGGGGTTTTGAGATAATAATTCTTAAATGTGACGCATGGTTGAAACACGCTTAAAAACTGGCACTTTTTGTGTTCCAACTGCGATAAAAAATATTAAAATATAAATTAAAAATTCCAAACCTACATGAACTAACGCGAAATAGAACGTCAAAAATGATGTTATTAGATTTTATGTAGGTCTGTTGGTTACTTCACAAACAACCTTCAAACTCGAGTGCACATAATACTTTGGTCGACAGTAGTTCTTTGCTGGAAATGTTTATGTGGACACGTTCATGTTTGCTCTGATCCATACATTTTCACAAGCTTGTATCACGGGGCATATTCAAGTATGCTTAAATGGCGTAATGTATTTACATTCCGCTCATCCTGTACGTCCCACTCCATACTGATTTTTTTTTAAATTGTGGACATTTACGTCTTTGAATGTCACCTCCTCAAATATAGGTCACCTTAAATCAACATCATCATCATCATTAGCCTATCATTGTCATCATCATCACCACCATCATTGTCATTAACACCATCATCATCGGCATCATTATCATTGTCATTATCATTATCATCATCACTACCACCTTCATTATCATTGTTATTATCATCATCCTCATCATTGTCATTATCATCGTCAACATCATCATCATCATCATAAACCAGAATCAGCGAGGTACATTTGCACGGCCTGTCGGCTGAATGTTCTGTCGGTCATCATAGAAAGGACGCACGCAGACTTGATGACTCAGTGATGACGATCCTCTGTAAGTTTTATTGTGGTGCTGGTGGGTAGAGCTCATGTTCACACGCACGCATTAACACGTTGTTTAAAAGCAGCAATTATTCAGCTCCTGTCCTGGAAACGCCAGCAGAGGTGGAGTACACCGTTATTATGTTTGCGAAATGTGAGAGCGTCGGTGTTTGTAAAGGCAAACTTGAAAATTGTCCAGGCTAATATGAATAAAGCCATTTTTACTAAGTTCTATTGGAGACATAACATATTACCCTATGGTGAAGCGAATACCTTATACCTGAATATTGCCTTTCAAAAATGTCAGGTTCTCCTCAAAACAAAAGAATACTTTGGGAGAGATTATTAATCGTCCGGTCTTGCCCTGAAATATAAATGTTATTTATTGTTGTTTTAAGGGGAGGAACAGCGAGGTCATGTGGTCCTGCAATATCTAAGTAACGACAAAAATACTGCAAAATATCAAGAATGACGAAGTCAGCTTATAATAATTATATTAGCTATCGTGGTGGAAGCCATTTTTAGCCTCTTTTCATCATATGAATAAATAAGCTAATGAGATCATCTTTTGTCCGTGTGTGTGTGTGGGTGTGTGCCCCGTAATAGAACCTAAACGGCTGGGGCGATATAAATGAAACTCAGTGATAACATAGTACTATCTTACTGACCCCGACCGCATCCTTAAATAAAAATAAGTTTCACCAATCCAACATGGCGGGCGCAAAAATTCTTTCACCGCCATTCTGTATCTCTAAACCTATTACTGATATTACCTTGAATTATGTTTTAATATATATTATTTAGCGTATGGCTTTTAGTACCGGGAGTGTCTGAGGACATGTTCGGCTCGCCAGAGATTGTAGCTGCTTCTATGTGGACACCCAAGGGGTGAGCTACAAATTCCATCGTGTGTGGAGTGTCGTCTGGGGCGGAAAGTGTGAATTTAAGGACGAGGAATTGGGAGGTAGCGGCTGTGGCCTATAGTTAGGGACCAACCCCGGCATTTGCCTGGAAGGAAGATGTGAAACCACAGAAGACCATCTTCAAGATTGCCGGCGGGGGATTCGAACTTCCTCGCCTCCCGGATGTGAGCGAATGCCTGCAGCCACACTCTAACGATCACGGATGACTCACCCAATACCCTGAAATGTTGCATGGTGATAAGGAATACTAAGGTAAGTTCAGGTATCCGACGCTGAAGCACATGTAAACTAGCAAAACAACATAGCGGCCAAGCAAATTTAAATTTGTATATGGAATTTTCTCGAGGTTTAGCCAGCCGAGTGCAATCAAACCTAACACCCTGCATGTCTATACAAAATGTAATTTACTAGGATCTAATTCAATTCAATTGGTCTTATAAAAGCAAAATGGCGACTGTGAATACTTTTGAAATTTATGTTCTATTTTCTATGTCCAAATCATGAGAGCAAAGTGAACGTTTTAATAACAAACCTACGCAATAATATTCATCTAATTACACATATCTCTTGACCTATATATAGAACAACATGGCGATCAAACGAAATATTTAGACGGTCCTCAATAGCTGAGAATCATATTACAGCAATCAAACAGAAATATTGTATGTTGATAGAGGCTATTAACGTACGTTCAACTATGAGACTTTCAATAACCTGATGAACACAAATCTAACATGGCGTCGACGCGAATTTCAAATATTTATTTGCTTTTTTCTCGCGAATCAAATATCCGAGCACATTGAAACGGTAAATTGTTATCCATGCCTTAAGATATTTGCTTCTAATTTTGTTCAATCTCTATGAGAACTAAAGAATGGTGGCTGTCCAAAATTTTTAAACAAAACGATAGAAATGTAGGTTGGTATAGTGAGACACAATTATAGTATTCATCTGCTGGCATGTAATCCAATAGCATATACATAAAAAACAACCCAAAATGGCGTCCATACGATACAGTTCACCGGTTATCAATATCTCCGGGATTATTTAAGCAATCAACATGATATTGTAACGTGCCACCCCTAATGGCACTGTCGTTAACTGGATTACGGTGGGTAGAAGCACAAAACAATGGTCCTCTTAAAGAATTAGTAATTTTATTGCAGGTCTTAGCAAGTTACAGTACACCGCACAATAAACACATACAATCAATTAGTATCTCACTCTAGTTCCTCTCTGACTGGGAACACTTCCCTTTCACTCTCTCGAACAGCTGTCCGTTCACTAATTAGGCTGACCTGTGTCTAGCCAGTCTGTCACTCACCGAAATACCTGTACACTCCCTTGAGTACACAAACTACCGTTAGGCTACTCACGAGTCTGCTACACACTGCTCCACTGTCCGCTGGCTAGGGAACAGCCCACGGCGTTTCGCAATTCACCACAACACTTCACTGCATGCAATAGCCTCACTTAGGTTTCGCAAGTCACGTCACCACACTACTGTCGCTCAGGTAAAAACACGCACTAGCTCAAAAACACTGTCCCTCCCTCGCTGACGAGGCCGCTTATATAGCTGGCTGGTGACTCAATGAATGCTTCTAGAATCGTCCAGGATTCACGGCTTCTCGAGATTTCCATCACTGGCTGGGTCACGAATATTCTGGACCATCCCTTTGTCCTCGCAGCCCGTTGCGTAAGGCGCACGTAACACACAGAGGCAGAGTATAGCCCGGGGCAGTGTGACTCACGCGGCGAGGCGACGAAACAAACTCACAGCCGTAACAATATTTTGAAGGGTGCGAGAAGACTGTAAAGTAACGACAAATTTGTAACTTTCTGAATCCTGAGAAACACAAAAACATCATGGGGGCCACGTGATTTTTAAATATTTATTTACTGAAGATCTTGTTTAGAGATGAAATCAATGATGATGAATGAAACTGAGCAAGAATATGGAAGGAAGCGGCCGTGGCCTGTCAGAAGGTACCGCCCAAGCATTTGCCTGGAGTTGATAATGGGAAACGACTGACAACCAATTCTAGGATGGCTAACAGTGGGGTTCGAATCCACGTCTACCGAGTCTCAAGAGACCTTTGCCCCATGGCCTACCACTGCGCCTCGGCGAGCGTAGCTACCGCTGTCGGTATCTTGAAGAAATAGCATATGCTACAAACAAAATACAATAAACTCGTGCCTATATGGGCACGTCAGGCAGGTATGGATTAAGGGACCTCTGTGTCCCTGGTCTCCCACGTTTTAAATCAATTCCTTCTTTTCTGAACAATACACACAAAAGAGTTGGCGCTCCTTCTAGTTTAGGAGTCCCGAGTTCTTACAGTTCACAATTCATTTGCAATTCTTTGCAAGGTGGACCGTTTCCATAGCAGATTCCTCTGCGCCACGTTCTTGTGCGCCGCTGTAAGTACGATGGACGCTACTCTCAACATTTACCTTCACTCAATTTGATGTGCTGTGTAAGATTGTTGGTTAAGCCACTGAACAATTTGCCAGGTCAGAATCCAGCTTGTTGGGGCATGAGGCTTTTCTCCGGGATATTTGAAATTTGATTCAGAACCAGGATTTCCAACATCAAAGCAGAGACACTGGTCGGAAGCTCTTTGTGTATTTTGTTTTTTCCCTAGTGTGAGCAGCGTGACCACTCGGGCCTTACAACACGTCGTTGGAATGTGCATACTGGTGGCGCACGCATTCGTCCGTCTCTGCCTTAATTCATCAACTCAACATCCTCTGTTTAACTTCATGTCGGATATGGCCACTTCAACTTCAGACAGGGGAAAAATATGTTCGATGAGGTGATTTGCTGCGTTGAGATTACGAAACAGAGCTTTCCTTGTCTTCCAGCAAAGGGTCTTGCCGTTCAAAAGCAGTTGAAATTCCATCTGATCTGATGTCACTTTGGTCAAGTTATACTTTGTGTTTGTAGCGTCTTCACTAAGGTCCTTGAGCAGTTTCCAGGCCCGTCTGATGTTCACATTCATGTCCAAATTCTCAACGAGTTTGCTCCACTTCAAAATTAAGTACAAGTTTTTCGGGCTTGTACTTAATTATGAACGCCGGCCGTGAAAGCCTAAGCTGTTATATTGCTCCACTTCGATCCTTTGTTCTCATTAATGTCTAGGATCAAGTCTTCGGCAACTTTGTTGGTAACTTCGGTAAAATAATCGTTTTCGAAGAGGACATGGTAATGGTTTAGGGGAGACTTGACATCCTCAGAAAATCCCAGGTTCTGCATCCCCGAGGATATCCTCCTAGAGATTTTCTTCATGTGCAAGATAAAGTTGTGGAGTGATATTAAGGGTCTTCAAGTCAAGGTTCTCACCGAGTCTCTTCCTTTCTCAACGGATAGAGAGAATGAGTAGAACATTTCAGAACTCTTCAGCATTCATACGGATTCACTATCTAGTGTTCGTTCAGGATGTTTCAAAATTGAGTTACCGCTTTTCCAGTGCGCGTCAGGAGAGAAAATAATATGTGACAATTTGAAACCAAGAAATGTTCCAAGCAAAGATAATTACGCAACTTTATGTGACTGAATTTGTTCCGTGGTCCTATCATTAATGATCCTCGTAGTGATTCACCACCATTGAAGATGGCATCTAGTTAAAGAAATACACTGCCGAAAAAAAGTCACCCTTTTAGAGGTAACCAATTCACTCAAGATTTATTGTGGCAACAGAGCATATGGAATACATGAAATGATTAAATATACATATCAATAGGTCAAGCGGTTCAGTGATACCAGGAATCGACCCATGCTGTAACACCCATATTAGTATGAACCTCCACGGGCTGCAATGCAGGCACTGACTCTTGCATCCAGTCCATCATACAGATGGCGAATACAGTCTTGGTATACGTTATTCCACGCCTGCTCGACCTGTTCACACAGTTCTGTAAGAGTTGTGGGTGGACGAGTCGCATGAGTCACTTGTCGGCCCATCATGTCCCACACGTGCTCGATTGGCGACAAGTCCAGCGATCGTGCTGGCCAGAGAAGTTGCTGCTCGTCTTGCAGTGCACGTTGAGTTTCTCTGGCAGTGTGTGGGCGAGCATTATCCTGTTTGAACAACACACCCCCTTCCTGTTGCAGGAACGGCAAAATAATGGGTCTAACAACATCCTGCACGTACCGAGCGCTGGTTAGCGTTCCCTCCACGGACACCAAAGGTGAACGAGAGTTATAGCTTGTGGCACCCCAGACCATAAGGCCTGGGATGGGGCTGGCGTGTCTTGGAGGAATGCACTCTACGAGACAGCGCTCACCAGGTCTACGTCGAACGCGTCAACGACCATCCCTTGCGTGCAGGCAGAATCTGCTTTCATCGCTGAAGACCACGGCACCATGTGCGTTACCATTCGACATGATATCTTTTGTTGTGAAATCTGCGTGCCACGTGTTATGGTGACACTTGTGTCAACCAAGCTCGTATATATTATATGTGTTTCTTTTATTAGAGTTACTGCCATTTCTACGGTGATACGCTGTTCCCTCGGTCGAATGAGGTAACTGGCAGCGCGCACTCAAACATAACTCTGTGTCGCTTCTGGACCATAATCTTTCATTGCATAGCCCCCAGATGTTCAGCTGCCTAATGGCTCCTCCCCACATGCCTCACGGGAGCTTGACTCGGAATACACCTAGTATTGAAGTGATAGAAGCCATTTTTCAGTGTTGCCTAGTTCTAGATCACAAGTTACCATACTTTAACTACATTAATTATAAACTAACAACTATAGAAGTGAGCAATAATATGTAAATAAGACTGACACGTTACACTAGTATTTACAAACTTATTTAATCTAAACATTCTATACAGGGGGATTCATAATTTCTAGTTCAAACTTCTGGGGGTTGTAGAGGGGACTAAGGAGATCACATTTTCATTAGGAACTCATGTCCGGACATGTATCATTTCGATGCCAAATCAGTTTGACTCAATTGCACATCTCCCACTTCACTACAGACACGTATGCACTACACGAACTGTTCCACGTAGCGACCCTGCTGTTCATTACACAACGTGTACCTGCGCAGCATGTTGCCTTACACACGTCCCACGAGACCACGTGCGTGTTCAATAATGTGCGCTGCCGCCAGTACGCGTGCAACAACATCTTTTTCCGACTCGACAGGAGTCTCATAAGCAAGGTTCTTCATGTGGCCTCACAGGAAAAAGTCGAGGGGAGTTAAATCTGGTGATCGTGGTGGCCACGAAATTGGATCACCTCAACCTATCCATCTTTCCACGAATGTTTGGTCATAATGGTCGCGGACTGCAGAGGTTGCCCTCAATCAATGGTATTTGCGTTCCGTGAAGCGGGCGATGTAATATGAAAGTGATCTTCAAACCGATTTGGTATCGAAACGATAAATGTATGGACAAAAGTTCCTATCAAAACTGTGATCTACTTAGTCCCCTCTACAGCCTCCAGAAGTTTGTAATAGGAATTATGAATCAGTCTGTATATTTATTTGTGCATAAGTGTAATTCATAAACCACGTACATTAACTACTGTCGACCATAGTATTATGTGCACTCGAGTTTGAAGGTTGTTTGTGAAGTAACCAACAGACCTACTTAAAATCCAATAACATCATCATTTTCATCGTTCTATTTTACGATAGTTTATGTAGGTTTGGAATTTTTAATTAATATTTTAATATTTTTATCGCAGTTGGAACACAAAAAGTGCCCGTTTTAAGCGTGTTTCAACCATGCGTCACATTTAAGAATTATTATCTCAAAAACCTGTTGTCAGACCGAATCCAAATTTTAACACAATAGACATTGGAATGTTGTATAACTGGTTTATTAATTTAAAAATTTTGTGTGACCAAGAAACAAAGTTGTTATCATTTTTGTAAGGTAACTTTATCTCCGCTCCGGGTGTTTGGAAAATGTAGTTCTTAGTCGCGTTGTAATTCTTAGACATCAAAAAATTATGCAGTATGACTGTGAAATACGTCAATTAATTCACTTATTTCATATCGGTTTGTATTTGTACGGGGAAATAAGACATGGTTCACCAGCTAGCCGCTCCGGGGAAAGCTGTACAGCGTTGCCGAAATGGAGCCCATCTCGCATCATTGCGCGCCTCGCTCGGAAGTGATGGGCTCATCTCAGCAACGCCGTACAGCTTTCCTCGGAGCGGCTAGCTGGTGAACCATGTCTTATTTCCCGGGACAAATACAGGGTTATTACAAATGATTGAAGCGATTTCACAGCTCTACAATAACTTTATTATTTGAGATATTTTAACAATGCTTTGCACACACATACAAAAACTCAAAAAGTTTTTTTTAGGCATTCACAAATGTTCGATATGTGCCCCTTTAGTGATTCGGCAGACATCAAGCCGATAATCAAGTTCCTCCCACACTCGGCGCAGCATGTCCCCATCAATGAGTTCGAAAGCACCGTTGATGCGAGCTCGCAGTTCTGGCACGTTTCTTGGTAGAGGAGGTTTAAACACTGAATCTTTCACATAACCCCACAGAAAGAAATCGCATGGGGTTAAGTCGGGAGAGCGTGGAGGCCATGACATGAATTGCTGATCATGATTTCCACCACGACCGATCCATCGGTTTTCCAATCTCCTGTTTAAAAAAATGCCGAACATCATGATGGAAGTGCGGTGGAGCACCATCCTGTTGAAAGATGAAGTCGGCGCTGTCGGTCTCCAGTTGTGGCATGAGCCAATTTTCCAGCATGTCCAGATACACGTGTCCTGTAACGTTTTTTTTTCGCAGAAGAAAAAGGGGCCGTAAACTTTAAACCGTGATATTGCACAAAACACGTTAACTTTAGGTGAATTGCGAATGTGCTGCACGAATGCGTGAGGATTCTCTACCGCCCAGATTCGCACATTGTGTCTGTTCACTTCACCATTAAGAAAAAATGTTGCTTCATCACTGAAAACAAGTTTCGCACAGAACGCATCCTCTTCCATGAGCTGTTGCATCCGCGCCGAAAATTCAAAGCGTTTGACTTTGTCATCGGGTGTCAGGGCTTGTAGCAATTGTAAACGGCAAGGCTTCTGCTTTAGCCTTTTCCGTAAGATTTTCCAAACCGTCGGCTAAGGTACGTTTAGCTCCCTGCTTGCTTTATTCGTCGTCTTCCGCGGGCTACGCGTGAAACTTGCCCGCACGCGGTCAACCGTTTCTTCGCTCACTGCAGGCCGACCCGTTGATTTCCCCTTACAGAGGCATCCAGAAGCTTTAAACTGCGCATATCATCGCCGAATGGAGTTAGCAGTTGGTGGATCTTTGTTGAACCTCGTCCTGAAGTGTCGTTGCACTGCTATGACTGACTGATGTGATTGCATTTCAAGCACGACAAACGCTTTCTCGGCTCCTGTCGCCATTTTGTCTCACTGCGCTCTCGAGCGCTCTGGCGGAAGAAACCTGAAGTGCGGCTTCAGCCAAACAAAACTTTATGAGTTTTTCTACGTATCTGAAGTGAGTCGTGACCATATGTCATGAATGGAGCTACAGTGAATTTATGAAATCGCTTCAATCATTTGTAATAGCCCTGTACACACCGATATAAAATAAGTGAATTAATTTACGTATTTCACAGTCATACTGCATAACGTTTTGATGTATAAAGATTACAACGCGACCAAGAACTACATTTTCCAACCACCCCAAGCCGAGAAAAATTTACCTTACAAAAATGATAACAACTAAGTTTCTTGGACACACAAAATGTTGACATTAATTAACCAGTTATACAACATTCCAATGTTAAAATTTGGATTCGATCTGATGGCGGGTTTGTGAGATAATAATTCTTAAATATGACGCATGGTTGAAATACGCTTAAAACGGACACTTTTTGTGTTCCAACTGCGATAAAAAGTATTAAAATATAAATTAAAATTCCAAACCTACATGAACTAACGTAAACTAGAACGACGAAAATGATGATGTTATTGGATTTTATGTAGGTCTATTGGTTACTTCACAAACAACCTTCAAACTCGTGTGCACATAATACTTTGGTCGACAGTAAGTGAGCAGGATCTGATGATGATCGCTTGACGATCGATACATGGCATCCAATTAATTACTCTGTGGTATTTTGTGATGAATATCTTACGAAATATTTATTTTAGGTTATGGTATATAAATACTCGTTTTCCCGCCTAATGTAATTAGGCACTATTTCTGTTGACTGACTGAAAAGCTTTCTTTAATACACCTTGTATAGCAATATGATACAAATCGAACAACAGTTATAACTGCGGTGTGATGACATGTACAGGGCTTTTCGTCGTTATCTGCCATATTTACGTCTCCATGGCCCATATACAAAGCTGCTAATCCCATTATCTCTCGTTTCGTTGTTTCTTGACTTGTCGCCGCGCGGCACAGCGCCTCATATTACCAGCACTCTGATGCTGTAACCTCGTTACCGAGAGCAAGCACTCCTCAGTCGTGGACAATGTTATTACACAATAAACGTTTATGAAAATAAACTTATGAAGATGCACTCTAAATTTACAGAACAATTGACGATCCTTTACAACGCTGTTGTATGAGTGTTATAAAATTGCTCTCATTTCTAGCCAATACTCATCTTATGAAAAAATACTTATCACAGTTTTATTAATGCAGCCAGCAATGGCCTTGTACAGGACGGGTCAGAGAAGGGATTTTAACCCTTAAGAAATGACGTGAAAAAATACAACAAGAGGACTGACGCCAGGTCACTTTGACCCATAGTGTGACCCTCCCTTTTTGTTGTAGTCGTACGGATTTTAATGAAGTAATTTCACACCTGGTGTTTTCCTATGAACTATTCCCTATATAAAATGGGGTACAGTGGAACTTGCATAATTCGAACCTCAAGGGACCAGTAAAAAAATCGAATTATCCAAACATTCGAATTAAGAAAGTTCTTTGAAAAAGGTAGAGAAAATGTATTGAATTACGTTAACATAATGATTTACGTTCAACAAAGCAGATTAACAGACAACGATACTTTATAAAGAACAACCTCAAAAGTTTCAAATGAAAAATAAAACCAAAATGTACTATTCACCTATTTAATGACAGTAGTAATCCAGCTATCTAGTTAAGTCTTAGAGAAATTTACTGTTTTTCAAAATAGTTAGAGATTTTTACCTGTTTCCTACAATTAAGTCTCTCAGCCATCACAAAAGAATCTAACAAATTTGAGGAACGGAAAACAGAACTACTTACGTCATTTCTACTTTAAACAAGCCGCTTAAGTTCTGTCATGTGGTTTGTTGCTTGGGGCTGCACTCGGAACAGTTTTTTAGGGAATTGTCCCATCTGTTTGGCTTGCGATCGGCTTTTTACACGTAAAAACTTCGAATTATCCAAAATATAATTCGAATTAACCACGATTTTTTAGCATTGATTGTATATAAAATGCTAGGGACCAAGAGAAAAATTCGTTTTAAAGAAGATTTCGAATTATCGAAGTTCGAATTAACCACGTTCCACTGTATTTATATTTTTCAAATTGGACATGATTAAAAATGACAATAATGATCGTAAAAGTATAATTGGCCTTGATAGTGGCGGTAAAGCATTCATCTCGATTCTTTTGAACACAGGAGCTGATGACCAAGGTGTCCCTAGACCCTATACATCGATCAACAAAAACGTGAGTTATGTGATTATGCTGCACGAAAATAGTTGGATTTTCCCACTAATTTTTTACAGATTGTCCCTACTAACTTAGGCCGAATATTGCCACGCGGGGAATGGCGCCATGTGTAAATCTCACCTGACCATAAACAATGTAGAAATAACTTATGTGTTCAAAAATTATGGACATTTTTCTTTTGCAGGGTGAAGTTCAAGGCTAGAAAGGAAGGTAGAGTAAGCGACAGGAAATAAGGGTTGACCAAAACGAAAATATAGAGCATAATTTTATCCATGGGTCAAAAATACTCATGAGCCAGGCCTCGCGGGATAAAAGGAAATCGGTCGTGGATCTTTTGAAAGGAACCGTCCCGGCGTTTGCCTCGCGGTGAAAATGGGAAACCACGAAAACCATTTTCAGGACCCTCTCCTGATGCCAGCGAGGCACGAGGTAGACTTATGGAAACCCTTTTGATCCGTGCATGTGCGTGTGTGTGTCGTGTAACCATAGGCATCATGGAAACTGGGTGAACGTTTGATGATATTCTATTGTGGATTATCTGAGCATGTCTGGGTACAGTGTAAATAAAGCAGCACGGTTATACGAGATGGTCTCCCCATTTATCCGCTTACCATATAGTACCATCACAAGCATGGCCATAACACTTATACCATCGTGGGGTTCAAGTTCGATTTCAGGTTCGACCAACAATTTAATTCTAGTCTTCTGGCTGGAACGGAGTAAACTCTACTTCGTGAGGTAGAAATGAAAAGGAGTTAGTTCAATTCCCACCTTGGCCATCCCGGGAGTGGTATTCTGTTATTTACCACTTGTGCTCCCAGTAAACACGAAGACAGTAACTAAGGCCACGCCCACCTCCTGCCAATGTGCTAGCCGCAATTACAAAAACACACAGTAGTACAGCCCACAATTACACAGGTTACGAGACAGATTCCACACAACACAATACACGGGGCTACAAACCTACGATGTCACAAAGAAAACTCATTGAATCAACAACAACGGAACTCATTTACGTAGAAACATGATGATGATGATAATTATTGTTTTAAGGGGCAAAAAATCTGGGTTATCGACCCCTAATGGTTTAGGTGAAAATGAAAGATGTCAGAATGAAAGTTAGAACTAAAACTATCCTCAAACCTAGAACTAATTTAGGTAGCATACTACAACGAGGAAACGACAACCAATGGCATAATGGAAATAGAAGACAGGAATTGCTCTCAACCCTCGAAGAATGAGGAAATTGGAAAGAAATAGAGCTATGAAAGGCAGATACGAAAGGGAGAGAGGAGAGGGTTTGCTCCAAAACCAATGGAAGAACGGAAAACGGACCCAGCTTAGGGGTCCCTGAGGGTCACTAACTCTCAAGCTCACCAGTCGCGTGCCCTTGCGGGTGTAGCACTATCCAGGGTGCATCACACCCTGCCTCCGTTAGGGCCTTGGGTAAGGGTACCATGAAAACAAGAAGTCTGACCCCTCGAAGAATGAGGGATGAAGACATACGAGACATGGACGAATTAAGGCGGGAAATTGAAAGACTCCTTAGGCCTTGGTTACCCCAATACCGTCGGGGTCGGATATAACGAAGGGAGGTAGACAGGACAGAGAGAATCCCGGCACAAGTAAGTGAAAGCAATGCCGCCGCCCTACTCGGTCAACCCACGTCTCACTAGAATGAGCCCCTGGGGGACGGAAGAAACAGTGACGTGAGATATTCAGCAGATCTAATGACATTAATTGGCATCAAGGACTACTGAAAATAAGGCCAGAATCAACTCACTCAGAGGCGTATATTCGATGAACATTACGATAAGTATTAACTGGAAGTAGCCTACGTGAATCACAATAACAGGGAATAGCACGATAATAGGCGTGTATCCTACAGGAACAGCACTTGGCGAAGGAACTTACAGGCTACCTGTAGTTCAACGTATAATATACTGTAGTTCAATTACTGAACAAATTCGTAATTAATACAGTGACCTTTAAACTATCTAATATAGCCTACAGTACTTCATGAATAAAACAATCAATATTACATTAATGTTAACTTACAGGGTGAACAAATGTAACATACACCATATACTTATTATATGTTAACATGGCGCACGAGAGGTAAATCTCTATGTTGCGTACCATTACGTATCATAACCACAGATCAGTGCAACATGCCAAGTAATGAGAATGTATACCTAACTACTGCAGAGCATGCACACATTTCGAGAAGAGAAACATGCGTTCGAACGGCAACAATGTGTTGTCAACAGTTAAAAACAGCAGTCGTAGCCTATCAGTTCATAAGTACTTTTACATATTTAACATACTAGAAGGTGCAGAAAGAGAGCTCATTGCTGGGTAGAATATGCCAGAGAAGAATTGGGATTTCACTTCAGAAACTAACGGAATAGTATTATTTACATTACTAGTAGGTAATGTATTTTTAGCAAAGGGGCGGGTGTAGGAATCCTTACCCAAATGAACTAGCCACTTTGACAACATATTTTAATGTTTTTCAGTCGGTCAAAACAATTGTACCCAATTGTAATGGGTGCTTCCCTAATCCCCCCCCCCCCCAAATATTACACGAGATTGATTGGTTGGTTCCTCAGTTTAGGGGCTGCGACAACGCGGTCATGTAGTCCCGTGTACTTTGGGTGTGTGTAGAATTTGTCTGATAACCGGTGTGAATTGTGATGCCTGTATTAGTGTGTGTAAACTGTGATTCAGGTAGAAGGACTGCACACCATTAATTGTTTCAAGTAGTTCCTACTTTTGCTACCAAATGCTACCGCCCACGACACCTAGCTGCGGACGTGGCTACTAAATGCAATCGCAGTCAGCGAACATTGGAACTAATATAGCGTTATAAAACTAACCTACAAATTTTAGCTTCCACAAAAGTAGTTAGTGGAAGGTTCTTTTTCATGCCATAAATCTATGACATAGGGCCGCCGAAGGAAGGCATAGGCTACTGAGGGATTTTTAACGCTCTTAAAAATTCCGACGACTTCGGCCGTGTATGAATCCGCGATCTTGGGCATAGAAGTTCAGTATGCTACCAACTACGCCACCGAAGCCGCTATTACACGAGATTAATAAATACATGTCTTGGATGACCAGTTTCGTCAAGCGATCATCATTAGATCCTTTACTTTTAGGCAATTAAAACTGTCTATAATAGTCTACTTACAATATACCGAGTGAATCTGGTGCGCCTAATAATATTGTTTTATGCAGCCCAAGTAGCGTCGTTATCAGGAAGCTCCATATTTCTCTGCTTGTATCCGGTATGGTGCTAATGCACTGGAAGCATATCCTGCAACCGATACCGAACACCATTATTCTCCCCTCCATGTGACTACAAACTAATACGAGGGGAAAATAATACTGTTGAGTATGGTTTGCAGGAATTGCTTCCAGGGTATTAGTACCATATGATTAGGGGCAGCTGATTCACCCGGTTACTTAGTTACCATAGTTATTAAACTAACACAATAAGTCAGGATTAGGTAGTTACAGTATATGTGACTTCTTGCTACGATACTGATAGTGGTGATTGACCCTCAAGTTTGCTTGATTAGTACACACATGTTACAGTGCTCGACGAACACAGACAGTTAGGCCAGGAAGATACGAGATAACGTGCCCACACAGGAAATTCGTTCCAGTTCAGTGCAGGCAGCAGGGAGAGGAACTGCGCAGGACCGGACCACACAACGCTCAAGCAGCTAAGTTCACAATCCACTCCAACCTCACCATTTAATAACAATCACATAATCATAATAAGAAAATACGCACCATGTGCAACTATGTGCGTGATTATAAAACAACAAATAAAATAGATCAAAATTAAAATACCCATGTTTTGAATATTCGTACCCCACTCCACCAAAGTACCACATTGAGTTTAGAGGTCGATAATAGGTTCAGGAAGTGCCCGTAACACTGGGGCTGATGACCTGACTCTTCTGTCCCTTAAAATGCAATCAACGTTGATCAACGCTGTTTTTCAACGAGCTACTACAATCAGCATTCAATAATACTTCTTGATAAGGACAGTGAGTTATAAATGTACCCATACATTTAGGAAAAAGTAGGCTATATGATTTTTACTGAACATCTCGTTTAACCGTGAAATTTAAAAGGCGAGTGTGTTTATTAAAATTAATATTTGATGAATTATCGAGCCGATTACAGGGCCCGTATAAGATTTGTTAATAATCAAATACAAACATTAAATACAGTAAATCAAGCTTATACTGTGTATAAGAGTTGAAACTTGGCCTAGTCATGTGCGTTATGTCCAGCAGAAGAGGTCTGAATCCTGACACTGTCAGTGGCCATCTTGCCTGTGGTGATTTTCCACAATCGCTTCAAGCCTCCGCAGGGATTGTACCTATATGAAATCCCAATGCATGTCCCAATAACTACAGTTATATTGAAAAATGAAAATCCACAGCCTGCTTCCAGTCTCTGACCGGGTCAGGAATGGAATGAATGAAGCCCCCATCTAGCGGCGAGGATATGAACTGTGCCGGCTGCCGAGGCCTGACGCACTCCTCTGGGGCAATGATAAAATGAATGACAGATGAAATGAAATGATAGTGGAGAGTGTTGCTGGAATGAAATGTTGACAGGGAAAACCGGAGTACCCGGAGAAAAACCTGTCTGCCTCCGTTTTATCCAGCACAGATCTCACATAGAGTGACCGGGATTTGAACCACGGACCCAGCGGTGAGAGGCCGGCGTGCTGCCGCCTAAGCCACGGAGGCTTCACAGTTATATTAATACAATCAAAACATAAACATTGGTTAAGAGAAATATTCAACAGGCATTCAAATACTGATAGCCAAGATAACTCAATCCCGTAAAATGAACCATGAACAATAAAACCTGGAGGTGTCAGGATGATAGCTCCCCATCAGCAGCGGTAGGATTCACAGCAGAGCTGAAACTTACCTGCAAAGAAAAGAGATCGGCGTTAGTGACGGGCACAACTAGAATATTTCACTCTAAGTTAATAGCTAGTGCCTTTTGAATAATAAGTTTTGTAAAATAACATAATAAAAATAATAATCACAATAAAAAAAGTTTGATGCTTTTCAGTCGGTCATCTCGTCAATATTTGTTAGTTGTGGCTCACTTCCAGTATCTTAACAAAACATCACATAGACCACAACTAACAAATATTGACGAGTTGCATTATCTCAACTAATACGGCAACTAAATAAGTGTGTATATTGTAAATATTTTCACCAATATTTTCAGACATAGATTTTATAGCCAAAGTGTAATGGATCTGATGATGATCGCTTGACAGGTCATCCATGTGTATTTACTATTCTCTTGTGATTTGTTTCAGAATTAGAGAATAACCCATCTCATTTGGGTACAATCGTGTTGACCGACTGAAAGGCATCAGACTTTAGTTTACTAAGGCAACACTGAATAAATGGCTTCAAACACCATAATAATCACAATAATAATAATAATAATATTAATGTTATTGGTTATACGTCCCTTTTAACTACTGCGGCTTTTAGATACGCCAGCGTGCAGGAATTTTGCCCAGAAGGGGATCATTAACGTGCCAGTAAATCTACTGTATTGGTTCCCTCGCATTTGCGCACCATCAAATACCAGCTGACTGCACCAGGATTCAATCCTGCACCTGGGGTACAGCTGGCGAGATCGTTACAGCTAGCCTCGCAGCCAGTCGGTTATTGAACAATAGTGAGCGATGAAGAAGAGCAGATTTTATTACCCAACAAAATGAAACACTGCTGGGTTCTAAAACGTCTAGATCAGGGAATTATTCAGGTGTTGGAATACATGCAATTTGCCATCAAAATACAGAGCCACTAAATACCCCCTGCCATGTAGTCTATTATAAGAGATCTTTTATATCACAGTAGACTTAACCCAAAATTTAAGCTCAGTATTTGTCATTATACAGAAATTATTAAAGAAAGATTTCCCGTCGATCAAAACTAAAACTGATGTTCAAAAAAGCGTGTAATTTTGTGATAAATATCTTACGTAATGTTTTTCATGTTATGGCATATAAATACAGGGTCTTTATTTTTGCTTGGCAAGGACATTCTCGCTCACGCGCTCCGCCAGTGACAGCTCAGTTCCCGGCTGCCGCGCACGCGTACAGACGGCAGAATACGGTGCTGAAAATCAGTATCATGCATTTTTACTCACCATGTTTACAGCAGATGCTGAAAATGTTCCCCATCCGCTGCCAAACATAATCCGCATCTCCTTATGAAGTTTCCGGTTACTTCTGTTAATTTAGCTTCAGTAAGGAAATCACCACGTCTATTTTTATGGTTTACTGAACCTGTACATTTGAATCTCTTAGCCAGTTGTCTTATTATCCGATTTATAGGAATGGGTCTCCCTGGAAATCTCACTCGAAACTTTTGTCTTGTTTTAGCGCACGATTTCCTGCACTTTATGTACGTATTGTGCAGATATATACGTTCACGTAACGAATATTTCACATACCGGTAAGGCATTACAGCACTACACACAATCACAATAAAACACTACACAATATGATATACAGTACCGGTACACAGTAGCTTTATAAAACACTGAAAGACTGAAACACCATATTAGCTCAGAGCTCACACGTCTACAGATGAGCGAGGGAATACCCGGGCAATACGGCTGGGGACCACGCACCAACCTGGCCGGGGACAAGCGGCCAAGGTCGAGCGAAGGTTTGCACAATATGTGCCGTCTATATCGTGCGCTAGAACAAGTCAAAAGTTTCGAATGACATTTCCAGGGAGACCCATTCCTATAAATCGGAAAATAAATCAACTGGCTAAGAGATTCAAATGTACAGGTTCAGCAAACAATAAAAATAGACGTAAATGTCGTTATTTCCTTATGGAAGCTAAATTAACCGGAGTAACCGGAAACTTCATAAGGAGATGCCGGTTATGTTTGGCAGCGGATGGGGAATATTTTCAGCATCTACTGTAAGCATGGTGAGTAAAAATGCATGATACTGATTTTTTTCACCGTATTCTGGCGTCTATACCCGCGCGCGGCAGCCGGGAACTGAGCTGTCACTGACGGAGCGCGAGAGCGAGAATGTCCTTGCCAAGCGAATATAAAGACCCTGTCATTGTTTTCCCACCTAATGTAATTAGGCACACAATTTGTGTTGACCGACTGAAAATATTTCTTTATAAGAACTAGGCAACACTGAGCAAATGGCTTCTATCGCTTCAATTACCAGGAAGACAATACGTAAGGAACAAAAGTTCATATTCAGGACTATTTTACTCGCAATCAGTACAATTACAAAAATCAAATTATTAGAACACATATAGCCTTATACAAAATCCGTTGCTATTATTCAGTCAACTTTCGTCTCATATGTAGTAGACAACATTTTGAAATAACTATAAATGTCTTCATAGTATGGGGCTATTATAACAGGTGGCTCTTTGCCCTTTCCTTTCTACTTATTAGTATCCCACATGTACATTTTTGAAAGCCTTTGTCTGGACTGTGGCGCTCTATGGAAGTGAAACTTGGACTACTAGTGCAGCAGAAAAGAGGAGAATTGAAGCGTTTGAACTGTGGTGTTACAGGAGAATGCGAAGATTAGATGGGTAGATAGGTATTGAGATGAGTGGGAGAGAAGAGATGTTTCTGGCAACTGCTAATGAAGAGAAGGGATAGGTTGGTAGGACACATACTAAGACACCCAGAAATAACAAACTTAGTTCTAGAAGGAAGAGCCGAGGATAAGAACAGCAGGGGTAGTCCAAGGTTAGAATATGTTAAACAGATTGCCACGGATGTAGGGTGTGGTAGCTATGTAGAGATGAAACGATTAGGTCAGGACAGGGAAGCATGGAGCGCTGCATCAAATCAGTCGAAAGAATGCAGACTCAAACAACAACAACAACATGTACTAATGATGAACAAGAGGCCTAATAACTGATTTGCATGCAAGCAGGTAAGACTAAATGCCAAGGGATAACAACCAGACGACCGCTCGCTGCATTTTCTTTAGAGCTAGTCGTCTAATAGGTATTTAAGCCTTGCATTCGAGCGTGTAGTAGTAGACTCGTATTTGGTACAACAGCATTACAGTTGGTTTCAACACATCGCCAATGGCTGTGACTTTCAACAAAGACAAGAACACACAATTTTAATCTATGGAAATGTTGGTCGCAATCCTGCCGAAGATCACACATTATATGCACAGGAGTCACCAAACAGACGTCTACCCTCTGTATACGTATATCACAGAAAAGAGCTGCTATTATGAACTATTGGAATGTTCAAGACTGATTTTGTGATGATTATGATAATAGTAATCATAATAATAATTACAACTAATAATATTAACATAAATGAAGCCTCCGTGGCTTAGGCGGCAGCACGCCGGCCTCTCGCCGCTGGGTTCGTGGTTCAAATCCCGATCACTCCATGTGAGATCTGTGCTGGACAAAACGGAGGCGGACAGGTTTTTCTCCGGGTACTCCGGTTTTCCCTGTCAAAATTTTATTCCAGCAACACTCTCCACTATCATTTCATTTCATCTGTCATTCATTTAATCATTGCGCCAGGGGAGTGCGACAGGCCTCGGCAGCCGGCACAGTTCATATCCTCGCCGCTGGATGGGGGCTTCATTCATTCCATTCCTGACCCGGTCGGAGACTGGAAGCAGGCTGTGGATTTTCATTTTTCATTTCAATATTAACATAAATAATAATACCAGTTTCACAACATCCGCTCCTTTGTAAACAGCGAATATGTATGGTTCCCTAATAGTGTAAGAAGAATAGGGTAAAGTGTGGAAAATTAGTTTATCAAGCTAAAAATTGGCGGAGAGGTTCCTTGAATAGCCTGAATCAAAATACTAAAAATCCCAAAAAATCCCTCATGGGGAACATGCCGCCATCTTGGAAAAAAAGGCCGCCATCTTAGATTTCGTATCGAGCATCGCATTGAACGTCATAGCTCGGTACCTAAGGGTGATAGGGACATGCGGATTGGTCAGGATAACGTATCAGAATGCAGGCTATCGTTTTGACACTACTTAACCTCGATAACAATCGAAATATAGTATATATTATAAATCACTTAAACAAACTCTCATTGGGTAGCGTTAAAAGCCATCTTGATGTTCAATGTCGTTTTTTCACCTTTTACAGTTCTGGGGTTGAAAAAAGTACTGAAATAAATGTTGTTAAGCACACCAAAACGCCCAAAAATATGTAATCCGCAATTTCGTAAACCAAAAATTACGGGTGTGAGAGGTTGTCAAACATACGCATGCAACTCGAGGAGCGGCGCGCCGAGGAGGGGGGCTTCACAAAGTCGGTGCAACTGGTGATGTAAACATATTCTGTAGGCGCAATTATGCCCCTTTTTAATGATAAGTAAAATTTTACACTTGTATATAGAAGAATATCATCTTATAACCTAATAAATAATAAAAAGCAATAATTAATTTGTTAATATAGTAACTTTGCGCTTTAAAACTCTGTTTCTTAGTTACGTATATTATATTTATATAGGAAAGGAAAGATGAAAAATGAAAATCCACAGCCTGCTTCCAGTCTCCGACCGGGTCAGGAATGGAATGAATGAAGCCCCCTACTAGCGGCGAGGATATGAACTGTGCCGGCTGCCGAGGCCTGACGCACTCCTCTGGGGCAATGATTAAATGAATGACAGATGAAATGAAATGATAGTGGAGAGTGTTGCTGGAATGAAATTTTGACAGGGAAAACCGGAGTACCCGGAGAAAAACCTGTCTGCCTCCGTTTTGTCCAGCACAGATCTCACATGGAGTGACCGGGATTTGAACCACGGACCCAGCGGTGAGAGGCCAGCGTGCTGCCGCCTAAGCCACGTAGGCTAGGAAAGGAAAGATAAACGTTACTAATAGAAAATACATTAAGCAGCTATTTGCTTATTTGCTATCTTATACCACACCATAAACACACTAACGTTTAAGCACATTACAATTTCTTTTGTACAAACACGACAAACACGGAAAAGAGGAGATTTTGTTGCCACGGGACGCTGTAGTGCGGTGTGCCTGTAAAGGAATAAGGCCTACTATTAATTATATCGTACGCGTTTAATATTGGCCATGTGTTGGTAAAAAAAACGTGACACTTGCCTTATTCTTTACGCTTTTTCTTTGGTAAGGTTGAACTTTCAGAAGAGTCGACTCTGTGGCGAAGAGGTGGCGAGGATATGCATGGCAATTCTTCGGGGTTGTCCTCCTGTTCCTCACTCGCCATATCATCAAGAGTATCTGGCTCTGGCTTGTTAGAACAACCATCACCAGTGCAATTGCTGCACATTGCTGAACAGGAGAGACCTTGTCTTCGGCAACCGCAAGATCTGCTGCCGCATCCTGTCTTGCACTCACAGCTGATGAGATTTAGGAGGAAGTGTGGTGCGGGAGGAGATTCTTTTGGAATCGGCAAAAATTTGCCGATTCTGCTCTTCGTCCATCCCCACTCTGTAGGTGGAAGAGAGATTCCCCGCCATTCCTGCACTTGGTGGTAAACTCTTAGGCTATGCTGTCGAGATGCTGCTGATGTTGGTGGAAGACTTGAGAGGTCGAAGTCTGCATGGAGACGTTGTTTGGCAATGGTCTTAAGGTACTGACTATACCTTGTCTTGATTAGGCTATCTGTAGTTCTACCTCCGTTTAACGCTACGAAGAATTCTTCCCCTGCCTTCACGATCTCTTCCACTGCAGCGTCTGCCCTGTTAAAAACAGCAACTCTTTGGCGAAGACCTGGGTTATTGTTTAAAGCCTTCAACGCGTGTACTTTCCCCTTCCTGTAGGGAGCCGAAGTTGTGCCGCAACCGGACATGGTATGGAGGAAGAGAAGAGTGTCGGTCATGTCCCCATGAGCCTTCTGCAATTCCATAGAGCCAAAGAGTTTCTTCGGATGGGCTTTTGATGGTGGCACCAGCATATAGATGTTTCTATAGCGTTCTGCAAGGCTCGAAAGAAGTACCAACAAATCGGTATTCTCTCCAACAATTGCCACATGACCTCCCTTCTCTGCTTCCTTGATCGCTGTTGTCACGATGAGATGATCAGCATCAGACTTGACATGAAGAGCTGGAATCCCCTTTTCTTCGAAACAACGACCTAAAAGTGCGACGAATCTTGTTTTGTTTGAAGTGTTGGCTAGGAACTGATACTGCGACGAGACCATTTGCACTTCCAAATCCACCAAAAGTTCAGAAGATTACGTCTTGGCACTTCGTCTCATTTGCTCCACGTCTTTCGTGGTACTTTCAGAATAGCCGTCGAACACTACAATAGCTTTCTCTTGATAGTTCGCCTTGATGTACGAAATGTAGTTCTTACAAACATCATCGAAGGTTCCCGATTTCGGCCATACCACCCGATGCATGGGATCTCAACCATCAAACATGTAGGTAACGTCTTCGGGAAGACAGGTTATTGGTGCACACAACTTCTCTATCACTGTTCGTAAAGTTGATTTTGTACCTTTTCTGATAGTTGAAGCATCGAACAGCACTGGCGGCAATAAAGCCAACTCGTATTCAAAGAAAGATTCAAGGTCCTCTTCATTTCGAGCGACCCACGCAATCCGATGCAACAGCTGGTTCGGATTTACAGGAACGGTCTCACCTCGGACAACTACCACATTGCTCATTGCTGCAAGAGTGACAACTTTGTCCTTTCGTTGGAGTTTAACTTCGGCGAACAATTTCCCTTCCAGTTTCTTCAAAGTCGCGGTTGCTATCTCCCAAGCTAGGTCGCAGGTCACCGTTTCGTTACTTATAACATCGGTTGATAAGGTCACCAAAATATCTTGAGGTTTGTTGAAGGAGAATGTATACGTAGCCATTCTGTGAATTTTTCGAGATGCTTGAAGTCTCGCCTTTGGCAAGCTTGCCCAAGTTCCACGTGTTGCTGGGACGTGCTCGTGTTCACACCAGCAAAGCATTCCAAAGCTTCCACCATCTTCATTGAAGGTGGCATTGCATGTATCCAGCGTGCAAGCATAGCATCAGATATACCATGCCCTCGACTCAACCCTCCTGTTGTCTTAAAATTCGTCAGCAGGACTTGTTCGATGGTCATAGCAGACCAAATCCCACTCCAGAATTTTGATGAATGACGCACGGTAAAGAATCCTTTTTCCACAAACTTCTCGAAATCTCTGGTTGCCATGGTCATCTCCAGGTTCGCCATTTGCTGGAGATAGACGTAGGCAGACTTCGCATAGTTCATATGCCCACCAGCGTGCAGGAAAGGCAGCATCTTCTGAACACAATGCAATTGCAGTTATTGTTTTTTTAAATATTATTTACTAGGTTATAAGATGCTATCCTTCTATATAAAAGTGTCAAAATTTTACTTATCATTAAAAAAGGGGCATACGATGCTGGATACGAAATCCATGATGGCAGCCATTTTCCAAGATGGCGGCATATTCCTCATGAGGGATTTTTTGGGACTTTTAGTATTCTGATCCTGGCTATTCAAGGAACCTCTCCACCAATTTTTAGCTTGATAAACTAATTTTCCTTACTTTGCCCAAATTCTGTCTAATATTCCTGCACTCTAAAGAGCAGGGTTCGTTTGTAAATGCGCCAAAGATGCAGAAGAGAAAGTTTAAAATCTCATTAATTCTTACATGTACAAGAATTTCACTCTACCAAGAAGTTGCTTGTTATATGAAACAAGTAGTTCCGTGAAGAACTAAATAACCTATTTCCATATATCCTACTTTCGTTATATAACTCTATCAACATACAAAATTTGAGTTTGAGTGCTGTAATTCGCAGATATTGAGAATTTTCTAAATATTTCAGATGGTCGCCATGTTGGATTTTTATATATGTTATATATGTAGTTATGTAGTTATGTACTATCAGATGAAGATTATTGCCAATGTTTATTATTGAAACTTCAATCGCATGATTAGGACACAAGAAATAAAAACTTTTTTAAAGATTTCGCACAGCCGCCATCGTGAATTTATGTAAACAATTTAATGAAATTAAATGTCAGTACATTAAAATGTGTATAAAAACTGTGCTCGGATGGTTAAATCGCGTGAAATTTCTATTTAAATATTTCAAATTCGTTTTGCCTCCATGTTCGTTTCGCACTTAACAGGTCTTCGAAAAACACATAGGTGAACTTGTTAAAGTGCGCTTTATCACCGTAGAAAATTTCGGGGTGCTATCAGTAATAGTTTCGGAGATACAGAATGCCGGTGAAATGTTTCGCACCGGTGCCATGTTAGATTGGTGACACGTAATAAAATTTAAAGGGCACGGTCAGGGTCGGAAGAATTAGAACTATGTCCTTACCGAGATTCATTGAAATCGCTCCAGCCGTTTAGATTTTATTAGGGGGGACATACACACTGACACACACGCACACACATACATACGCACACACACACACACACACACACACACACACACACGGTCGAAAGATGATCTCATAAGCCTAATTTTTCATAAATGAAAATAGGCTGAAAACTAACAGCATTGCTTCAAAACTTAGAAAATATAATAACATTTCACACTTGGATAAAACATAAAGTTTCCTTCTATTCGCAATGAAAATGCTCAAAACCATGTTCCATGCAGTGTTGAACACAACAGGTCTTAACATTTCACGTGCCACTGCAACCCAGGCCTTACCAATTCGTTGTTGTAATTGATCAACATTTTGGGCACTGTTACGTAGACTTTTGATTTGATATAGCCACACAGGATCCCAGATGGATTATATCAGGTGAACGTAAAGGCCATTGCCAGGATCCGCCACGACGTATCCATCGTTCAGGATATCGTGCATCATGATATTCCGCACCGGATCGAAAGTAGTGAGGTGGAGTACCGTAATGCTGGAATCAATGTTGCAATACTAGATGGCATTGAATGCTTTGTTGATGGTTGACTAGGAAGAAGGAGGATGGAAGGCGCTTGTAGTTCACCGTGGCCGTTAATCCTGTGATCATGAGCTACAGTTCCACCATTTTACGTGGAATCCGAAATACAGGACATGGTATTTCACTTCGAAAATTACACATGCATTGACCTGGAATCGAACCCAGTCCACCTTGGTGAGAGGCGAATAGCTTGACCACTGCGCTACCATGCCCCCGTGACTAGAAATAAGTCGGTCTGTACACATTCCGGATATAGACTACCTGTGAGTCATGGGACTATGAAAACAGGCCCAATGATTTAGTCCCCAAGAATACAATTCCGCGTATTAATTTCCCAGTGGATCTGAAAATGCTGTCCTTGAACACAGTGGAAGTTTACTTGAGACCAGTTAAGGAGATTGTGCGTGTCCACTGTGGAATTATTGGCAAAATAACATTCATCACTCCACAAGATATTCCTGGTAAACTGTGGAGCATGCTGCAATACAACGCCCACTCTTTGGCAATATGTTACCCAGCATTCAAAATCAATCCCAACATAGTTTGGATTATTATTATTGTTTTTATCATTATAACCATAGTAATTTAAGGTGAATTTCAACTTATCGTGTGAAGGATTGCGTTCAAAGTACTGCAGTATATTCTGCACAACGTCAGCATTACCGCCTACGGATCTAGCCTCAAACGTTCCATTAGTTCATAATTGCAGCTTTGATCGGTGCAATATGTGTACGGTAGGCAGACGTCTGTTTGATAACTGCTGCTAGTAACGACTGCAAGCTCCGACTGCATTACGACCAGATTCTCCATAGATCAAAATTATGAGTGTGCACTCGTCATTGCTGAATATGTTGACAAGTGTCGTGTTGCTGTATTAAATACCAGCTTATTAGGCGCTCTAAGGCTAGGCTTTACAACGCAGTGGGGGGGGGGATTAGACGAGAGTGCTAAGGAAAATGCGCTCAGTGGTAATGTTCTCGCTTGCTGTTCCCAAGGCTGCAGGTTCGAATCCTGGCGTAGTCAGGATTGCGCAATTGTGAGGGAGCCGTGCTATTAGACTTACTGGCACGTTAAAGATCCCCTTCGAGGCCTAAATGCGGCACCCCAGCGTCTCCAAATGGGACGTAAAAGAAATAACATTATTATTATTATTATTATTATTATTATTATTACTATCGAGGAACATGCAGCGAATGGCCATTGGGTTGTATATCATCGTATTCTGACGTCATCTGCCCGCATGCAGTGTTACCCCTTGTGATATCCCATACAACATCAATACATGCGGGACAATTAAGTAGAAAGTAAGGCACAAAGGTTCTACCTGGTATATTTCACAGGATATTGCAACCAACTTTCTCATTTTGTTTGTGAGGAACGTTTCGACATAAGAAATTCTTGGCTAAGCAATAAATAGTCAGCACTTTCCTTTCAGTATTGTATTCATAGTGCAGAAATATCTGTCAGTTAATTTGTCCATTGTTTCAGCAGAGACAGAAACTTTTTTGTCACGATGTCATACATTCTAAAATGTCATCCATCTTTGCTGCGAAATTGTGCCCTATTAGTGATAAACATAAATTACACCTGCGTTTTCATAAGCTCGAAGGTAATGGACCAATATATTTATTTCCAAATTATTTGAAAGTGACAAAAAAAAAACATTTCTTCGGAGTTCTTTCCTTTTGGTACGAAGTGACCAAATGGCATGATTGACTGACTTCGAATTCGTGTGTTTACATGTATATACTGTACTTGTCACCGGGGCAATAGTCCCACTTCCTATACATTTTTTTAAAATTAAGGTTATTCATAACATGTTAGCAGTCCTTAATGCAGTACGTAAATCTCAACATATGCCTACGTTAGTTGCAAACGACGCCGCAACCCCCTAAGTGAATCCGCAATTACACGAACGTTTCTTGGTATACCAAACGACCTGAGGGAAGTATCCCTCCGCGCATCTCCTCTCTCTTTGAGTTATGCAGTTGCTCTTTGTATTAATGGTATGAACTCAAACGAGGTTCATACCATACGAAATATATAATGTAATCCCCAAATCCCTACATCCCTATATATATTATAATTGTGAAAGTTTGTGTGTGTGTGTGTGTGTGAGTGAGTGTGATTGTTAACTCTTCACACTAAAACGGCTGGACGGATTTGGATGAAATTTGAAATGGAGATAGCTTATAAAGTTGCCTCACTTTCCTGGTTAACGTGCGGCTCGCCATTGAAATCTAGATGGGCGGATATATTTGCATTCCATGGCACCTTGGGCCAAGGCTTTCCCAGCGTGAGGCCCAGCGTTGTCAAATTTCCACCGTAGCCACTGAGGGCAAGCAGCGAGACTGGACAGAACTATGTGCAGATGTGCAACATTGGACACTGATACCTGTCGGAGACACACGCTAGCCACCAGGGCGGGACTTAAGAGTCCACGGGGAGTGATAGAGGAAGCATTGTATTGGTCAACAACCGTCAGCTATTGGTCCGTAGCGAACAATGGTTATTGTGCTACTGCCTTACGTTTGAGTCGCCGCTCGTTAACCAGGAAATTGAGGGAACTATACCCTCTCTTTCATCCTTACATATAAAGCTCAATCTCTACACCGTTTCACCGATCTGGTCCACATTTACAGAGGCTACTTACTCTCTAAAACCCGACAAGTAACACTGTTCACTTCAAATTTCAAGCAGCAATCTCCATTCCCTGCATTTAGGCCCTTTCTCACAAATCCACACCATTTCACCGATATGAACCAAAATGTACGTACATACACCTTGGAACCAGACGAGTAACACTGTGCACTTGAACATTCGGACAGTCTGCAGCATTCCCTGCATTTAGGCCATTTGGCGCAAATCTAAAAGGTTTCACCGATCTAAACCAAATTTTGCGTACTTACCCTGTGGATTCCTACGAGTAACATTGTTCACTTGAAATTTCAGACAGCCCTCTTCATTCCCTACATTTAGGCCCTTTGGCACAAAGGTACACCATTTCACCAATCTAAACCAAATTTTACCTACTTAGCCTTTGGATTTCTGCAAGTAGCACTGTCCACTTGAAATTTCGGACAGCCCTCTCCATGGAATGTTTTCCATTGACAATGCATCTACACCATGTGCGAGGGCATCCTCTTTCAAAGATCTCAGAAAGCACAATTTCAATATTTAGAGAGACATGTGAGGCAAAAGGGCTGTTGGAGAATTTCAATCCCTTAGATGTAACATTGGACGAGGCTGCATACTGTACATCAGCGGTCAAGCTGAGATATATTTTACAATAGGTCTATTAGAGACAATACGTACTTACGTCCAAATAATCTATAATTGTGGGGAAATTACACCCTGAATAGCTTAAGGAAAAATACTTTTAATTCCCCATTCCAGTGTGCAAGAGTGCAATTCCATCTTCAAACAATATTCGCAATTACTATTAACAAAGCGCAATGACACACACTTAGCAGCAGTCGGTGAATATTTAGACAAAACCATTTTTTCCCATGGGCAACTATAGGCTATGTGACGTGCTCACGAGTATCCAGACAACAAAATCATTATGTCAAAGCAAAACATGACAAAACCAAAAACGTAATTTTAAAATGTGTTCACACAAGGTAACATGGTACACTGTAGACTTTTTCAACTCTATGGAATACCCAATTTGCCGCTCATATTAATATACTGCTGGCATCAGAATTTTTCGAATTGAAATAGACCCACCCAGCCGAGATTGCTGTAATAGAATAGACCAATTATCAGCAATAATGCATCATCCCCATTGTCTTCATCGCGTGCGAAGCCGCGGGTACCTGCTAGTATAATATAAAATTAGCACAGAAATAATCTGCGTTTCATTTCAGATGCCATTAAAAACTATTGACGCACACAAATCGTGAACTGGAAAGCAAAGTTGATAACACGCCCTATTAAGATGAAAATGAAAGATTTATTCAGTGATTAATACAAAGGAAACTCTGAAAAGCAACGGAAACATAGCTGGAACATCTTTTAGTCCAACAAGCAGGAACAGTGAAGACGCCGCGTTAGCCTCCTCACAGACCAGTACTATAAAGGGGCCGCATAGGTCTTGAGGTGACAGCCAGTATAGTACAGGGTTTTCCCCTCAATGGCGCGTGGGTCGGACGAGCACATGGCAACCCGCTGAGCTTGGGGTCGAGAGAGCGCCCGTACGAATCGCATGTAAACAACAAGCACACATAATAACACATAATTGAAGTAAAATCATCGTCAGAGAAGATGTTGAGAATGTCCTCCACCTTCATCTACACATTTCTAGCATCTTCTAAGGAAATTTTCATTTACACGCATTAGTTCATCTACCGAGATAGCCTCAATTTATCTCGTGATATTTAGTTTGAGTTCATCTAGAGTGTGAGGGTTTGAGGCATAAACCTTATCTTTCTATTTCCTCTATAAATAAAAATTGAAGCAATAGCCTTTAACACTTAGCAATAACACGTTATAACATTTTGAAACACAATAATAATTAAACAATAACCACGCACACACGTTATAAACTTATAACACGTGTAACTTAAAATAGGCTATAAACGAAATAACGAAGTTAACTGTACTCGTCAAATCCTGCGTCGAAACTGTCTCAGCTCGACTGCCATGTGCTCGACTGACCTTCGGCTCGACCTTCTACCTGCAGTGCTGCGCCAGCCGTGCTACGGGCCCCACTTTGAGTGAAAGACCCTGTACCCTACGAGTCTTTCATCAACAAGATGTTGACGGATATGAGGCTCGTGGCTAAACCGTTATACGATACGGTCTGTATTCAACCGGTAAAAAAAAAACTTCACCCTATCAAATTTGAATACTAAACAAAGTCTTCGTCAATTAAATAAGCTAATTGTAAGCCACTTGAACCCATTTTCGTAACATGGAATATAGGCTCATTAGATCAACCTAATCCATTGTATACTTGTCTACATGACGGATTCTCTGAGTGTATGGCTCCCACGAACGTATACATTAATAGTGAGCAAGCGAAACGTTTCACAACAATCATCATCTCGGAATCTACCACAGTACGTTTCACGATATAGGCCTACAGCAAGTATAAAACCAATATAGCGACTGCCTGAAATTTTAAATATCAATAACTCTTCCTGGTGGTCATATGATCATATCTTTATGAAACTTGACATAACACATACTGGTACAATAAAATATATAGGCCTTTCAAATTCATTTCAATTATTTTCAAAAATTCAAGGTGGTGACCGTGTATATTTCTAAGAACTAATTTTAAATCTCTTGCTCTATTCCAACGAACCCAATGTTCTTTGGTGGAGCAAACAGCTACTGCTGTATATTCTAAATACTCGTATAATGGTATATTAAGGTGTTAGAAGCCATTTAAGTGTATCCTTAGTGAACAAAAGTTTGATACTTTTCAGTCGGTCAACACGTTTGTACCCAAATGAGATGGGTTATTCCCTAATCCTCAAAAATTTACATGAGATTAATAAATGTTTTATGTATACTGGTATATATTTTTAGCGTAGGTTTCATTCATTACAGGAAGAAATGTGTTTTGAATTTTTGTCCTTAATGAGGAGAGGTGATTCACCCACTGAATTCACTGGATATATTTCCTCGCGCAGTTCCTAATTTTCAAAACAGCAACACAATAGGAGATGAGGACATAAAGTATACACAGAGACCATACATTCAGTGGAGAGGTGGGGCTGCAAGGTGTTGAAACTAGTTTCACACAACGGTACCACAAATATCAGACGGCATCAGTTTGAAGGGGTTTTATTATGAGGGTTCATTAATAAATGCGTTACCAGATTTCATAGTAGTCTAATTTCTAGGCGCAGGGGCGTAGCATGACGGCTAATGCCGGGTAACAGGGAATAGGAGTAAGACTATGAATAAGAATAGTCTACTCCATTCCCCCATTGTAATTTTCTTGTTAGCCAGAAATGTTATCTAACTGGAAAGACGATATTTTGGGTAAACATACTGTACATGAACTTCAGGTCTGAGATGATTGGTTTTACGCCCCTTTTAACAACTGCAGCTTTTAGGGATGCCGGGATGCCGGAATTTCGCCCCGAAGTTGATCTTTAACGTGCCAACAAATCTACTGACATAGCACCCTCACATTTTTCTGCCCTCTAATGCCAACCAAGTGCGCCAGGATTCGATCCTACATTCTTGGGAAAAACAGGCGTCAACGTTACCGCTGAGCCAGGCAGTTCTGAGAAGAAGGTTTCCAGAACCTAGAAAATGAACTATCTTTTATAATTTGTCAACTAGGATAGAGCTTTGCCTCGCTTCTCAAGTTCACATCCATATGGTGAACGACCAACTCGTGGTGTAGTGGCTAGCATTCATGGAGGCCATCCCGGATGTCCGGGTTCAATTGCCGGCTCTGCCAAGAAATTAAATTCTGGTATGAGGTCAGGAACGGGGGACACTCAGCCTCGTGAGGCAAATCTGAGAAGGGGTGGGTTCGAGTCCCACCTCAGCAATCCTGGAAGGATTTTCCGTTGTTTCCTACTTCCACTCTAGGCAAATGCCGGAATGGTTACTAACTGAAGACCACGGTGGTCCCCTTCCCAATCCTCAGCTGAATTACAAATACACACTCTAATAGAGCTATCACAATAATACAGGTTATCAGACAAAATTCTACACACACCCAAGTGCACGAGATAAAATGATCACGATGTCCAACTCCTTCAAATTAAAAAACAACAACAACATATGGTGACCACTACTTACCCCAGGTTTGATTTACAGAAGCTTGTAATGTGTAAGCTTCCTACCTCAATGGGATCACACTAAGTGTTACGTGTCATAATTAATGAGCCAATCACGGAGGGCGGAGCCTATGTGCATCATCCCCACTACTTGGCCTCATGTGATTTCAAACTCCTCATTCGTTTTACTTGAGGATGGCTGGCATCTCGTTTGTAACATATCTGAAAACACTTTCGACACCACTAAGCTGTTCAGCTTATTGCTGCAGGC
The DNA here is from genome assembly GCA_946902985.2 of Meconema thalassinum. Classification (NCBI taxonomy): domain Eukaryota; kingdom Metazoa; phylum Arthropoda; class Insecta; order Orthoptera; family Tettigoniidae; genus Meconema; species Meconema thalassinum. The sequence goes on from OX336389.2 coordinate 1,459,558,694, forward strand.
ACAGAGTTTCATGTTCCATTTGTTGTTCTTTTAGCCTTTTGATTTCTGCCAACTAGTATGACTAGGGCAAGAAATTGTAACTTGATTGGATACTAACGGGTAATGTACGCCTGACTAGCTCAGAGTTCTAAGTACAGCAAGCACAGTAGAAATGAGACATTGCTGAACATCGCAGCAATAAGCAGTAAATATATGTCCTCCTTCCTCTGGTTTTGTCATTTTGTACGAAGAATATAGATATTAGTTCTAGCAACACTGAACGTGACAACAAACTCCCATGCACTGTCTGTGTCGCAGTTGGCTTAACTGCGTTTATTGCTCACTGTACAGTGTATAGAGGTGACGTGTGCTGTGACGTGACTTGCAGTGATTCAAACTCCTTGTCCTATTTGTTAGTATGTTTGTTCAATAAGCGTATTTGGAGTTATTCTCTGAGCGCTTTTATTCACTTCAAAAATTTGTGAATCTTAACGATACGCATATACTGGAAATGCAATAAATTATTTGTACGAACAATATTAACGTGTATACAAGTTCTTCCAGCTTCTTTAAATTAAAATCAGATGATAATTATAGCAGCCACAGTGAAGTCAGTTTCTCGAATTAACAATTCCTTGGATTCATACTCATTACTGTCGACCTATAAGTCTCTTGATATTGAATTAGAGAGATCGAGAAATAATCTAAGTATGACTCGAATAAAATGGAAAGAACATAATTTATACTACTACATTGAAAGCTATGAGCTACTTACTGCTATGAACAATGTGTCACAAACCAAAGACTTACGAGCAAACTTTATACACAATTTCTTAGATGAATGGGGTTATAAATTCAGTGAGTTTAATATTAGGTCATAAAACGGAATATGACGGAAATACTACAATACGAAGATCTTTATTGGCATTAAGATAAGGTACGCTCAGAAGATAGGCAATGTAGTAGAAACACCGTGCGGAAAAATCAATTTCTTTCAACTTGGTTTCCAATACGGTCTGGGAGTATCTCGGAGGTTGTGAACGATCAAATAGAACTCACCTGAGTCATGAAGTTTCATACTGATGCACTTAACGCAGCGAGAATAGTCGTCGCCGAATATGGTTTCAGCACTATATTCATCCCTAAAGAGCTGTAAAAATTGTCAATGAATGCCATCGGCACACAATGTGGCAATTAATGTCCTTGGAATTGTGAACAAGGGTGTACAACGACCATAAATAATCCCAGCCCAAAAACACGGCACCAGCACCTCAAATTATATGCACCTATTGAACATTCTGGTACTTTCCATCGCGTAATTTTCGTCACTACACCCTTTGTCGTCATGCATCTGGGGTAAGTGATATGCGAGTTTAATCTTCAAACATAAAATGACGCCATTCATCCAAATCCGAAAACGTCGCATCGGTGAGAATGGCCAAAGGCGTACAGTTTATGTAGACACGGATTGCCCTCAAGAAGTAATCTCGTAATGGGCAAGCAGCCGAAGATGGTCTCCTTTGCGATGTTATGTGGATATACCGATCGTGACTTGGCATTGACACCCTCGGTCGAACTTCACTCGATCCATCAGTCACGTCGTAGGTCTCATGGTACCTATCCCACGTCTTTGACACTGTACTTTGGTAAACACCTTTGATGCGTGATACTGCTGCTTGTATACTTTCACCCTGATTCACTGTCACAATTATGGCTCGGTCAAACTGGGAAATACGCATTGCACATGAAACGTAAACTCTCCCTGACGCGCGTACTACGTTGTACAGTATACTCTATCACCAATCTCCCCCAGGCTCAACACAGACCTTAGGCGGTGCCATCTACTGCATTGTAAACCAGCAATTATATTACGTGTGTGTATACAGTGCCCTCAAGCACCTAGAACAGTACTACACACGTCCGATCCCGTGAAAATGAAAATCCACAGCCTGCTTACAGTCTCCGACCGGATCAGGAATGGAATGAATGAAGCCCCCATCTAGCGGCGAGGATATGAACTGTGCCGGCTGCCGAGGCCTGACGCACTCCTGTGGGGCATGATTAAATGAATGACAGATGAAATGAAATGATAGCGGAGAGTGTTGCTGGAATGAAATTTTGACAGGGAAAACCGGAGTACCCGGAGAAAAACCTGTCTGCCTCCGTTTTGTCCAGCACAGATCTCACATGGAGTGACCGGGATTTGAACCACGGACCCAGCGGTGAGAGGCCGGCGTGCTGCCGCCTAAGCCACGGAGACTTGTCCGATCCCGTAATGTACCTAATTTTACATTATTCGAAACTTTTCTGAGGTGTTTATTTATGTGGGTAGAAGTTAGGAATTTCGTTTAGAGACCCATGGAATTCTTTTAGCAGCTGATCAGCTTCATCACTCATGTCTCAAAAGCCCTCACAAACGAATTTACAAGACGATGGAACGATAGAAACCGATTAGGGCGATGCACAGTTTGGTATCATGAGAAACGTAGGAACAAGGAAATCTGTAGTAAGACTTAGGCTAATCTTGTTAGGTAGAATAAGGAAATACAAGCGAACGTTCATGGTATTTCTATACTTAAAAAAAACTTTTGATAACGTCGATTGGAGTCAATATCATGACACCATTTTCAAATGGATTGGAATAAATTACAAGAATAGGAGTGTAACCGACAATCTGTAGAAAAATCAGTCGGCATTTATTGAATTGATGCCACGACTCACCTTTACTCAGAAAGGTGTAGTCAGGGGCAAGGCTGAAACTTATCTCCCATACATTTCAACTCTACATTTAATAGCAATGAAAAACGAGAGAGAAATTGAAAGAATGAGTATAGGTTCAGGGTGAAATAATTACAACTCTGAGATTGTCTGACGACATTGTCATCTTAAACGATTCTAAATGGTATGGATACAATCTTGGGGAAGGAATTCAAGATGAAAATCAACGAATGTTAAGCAAAATTTATGGTATGCAGCCGGAAGAAATCAGAAACAAATACTGACATCAATTTGGCAGATGAAAAGCTAAAGGAAGTGTCAGAATACTGCTAAATGGGAACAAAATATTCAGTGATGGAAGAAACAAAGAGGATGTAGAACGCAAGTTAACACTGGCAGGGAGAGCTAAGCTTAAGAAATTAATCCATTGACATAAAATATTTAGGTCTGTTGGAAGTTATTATTCAGTGTGCCATAATAATCGAAATGTTATGTTTTTCAACCGGTCAACACGATTGTACCCAATTGTAATGGGTGGTTCCCAAACCAGGAAAACAATTTACATGAGATGTATTTACTAATCTCGTGTATTAACTTTTTCAAGATTAGGTAACCATCCATTACTATTGGTTACAATCGTGTTGACCAACTAAAAAACATTACATTTCAAAGATGTAGGCATTAGAATGTCATTTTTGAAAAACTTTGTTCGTAGCGTGGTGCTCTATGTAATTGAACCTGGGACTGATGGTGCAGCGGGAATGAGGAGAATAGAATAATTTTGAATGTGGTGTTAAAGAAGAATAATGAAGATTAGGTGGGTAGATAGAGTAACAAATGAAGGGGTATTAAGATGAGGGGTGGGAGAAGACAGATGATTTTGGCGTGTGATAAAAAAGAAGCTTTATGTTTATGGAGCACACACTAACGCACGAAGGAATACCGCATGTATTTATAGAAGGAAGGGTCGAAGGCAAGAATTGTAGGGGTAGGCCAAGGCTACAATGTTAAACTGATTGCCTCACATGTAGCGTAAGGTAGATATGGAGACATTAAACGATTAACATGGATAGGGAGGCAAGGGAGGCTGCATCATATCAATCTAATGGCTGAAGGATCTACCACCATATCTGATGTATTAGTTCGTCATTTGTGATTTCCTCACAGTTCGCTATCCTGTGGGGGTCCGGGTGCTCGAAACCAAGAGCACGCTGATGAGCCAGCTTAGTGTTCCTAGGCGAAACCCTACACAAGACACGGAATAATCCTAAAAAAAATGCGGAGTTTTAGTTCACGGGCCGTGAAAGCAAATATACCATCTTTTTGGAAGCCTTTATAGGGAGGTGAAAGGCTGCTTGAGCTTTTTGCTCACGCAATTAAGAGGCGCACGTGTGCTTCATAAGAAGGGAGGCAGTGCACAGTTCACTACTCCTGTGGGGGTCCGAGCGCGGACACCAAGAACGCGCTGATGAACCAGTTTGGTGTTCTTAGGCAAAACCCCACACGAGACACGGCATAGACCTAAAGAAAATCCTGAGTTTTAATAGTTAATGTAGTTAAACATTTTCTTTAAAATCTGAGGAGTGATATTCCAATTTCCTTCATGTTCAATTTCATTCATACATTCGTTAAGAAGGTCCAGATGTAGATATATTTCACAATAATAAAGTACCTGTAGCACAGATCACGGAGTACACAATTGGAAGTGAACTGCACCATTACATCCAATACAACACACTGAGTGGCACTCAACTCCCTGTCTTCATCCTGCCATATCGCATTACGAAGTCTAGAATATACTGTATAAAGGCTAATAGTATCTGACAAGGCAGCTCAGGTTTTCGATGTTTGTGGAATCATGCTTAATATTCTTCAGAAAAGCGAAATAGGTGGGTGTCTTAATGTGAGAGCTCCCCACTGTGAAGCTACAATACCTGCAACATCCCCGTAACATTTAACATTTCATCACCTCACAATCACCTCCGATTGATCATCGAATCAATTAGCTTTGGCTCCTCATTATGGAATCGTTAACAAAAAGGAGCAAGACGAGAATATGTTGTTGTTTGAGTCTTCAGTATTTTGACTGGTTGGATGCAGCTGTACATACCTCCCTGTCCTGAGCTAATCGTTTCATCTCTACATAGCTACCACACCCTACATCCGAGGCAATCTGTTTAACATATTCCAACCTTGGTCTACCCCTACAGTTCTTGTCCTCGACCCTTCCTTCCATAACTAAGCTTGCTATTCCTGGGTGTCTTAGTATGTGTCCTACCAACTTATCTCTTCTCTTCATTAGCAGTCGCCAGAAACATATCTCCTCTCCCACTCGTCTTAATACCTCTTCGTTTGTAACCCTATCTATCCATCTGATCTTCATCATTCTCCTGTAACACCTCATTTCAAATGCTTCAATTCTCCTCTTTTCTGCTGCTCCAATAGTCCAAGTTTCAAATCCATAGAGCGCCACGCTCCAGACAAAGGCTTTCAAAAATGACTTCCTAACCCCTAAATTTATATTCGATGTCAACAGATTCTTTTTGTGTAGAAATGATTTCCTTGCCTGAGCCAACCTACATTTTACATCCTCTTTGCTTCGTCCATCACTGTTTATTTTGCTTCCTAAGCAACAGATGTCTCCTACTTCCTTCAGCTTTTCATCTGCCAATTTGGTGTCCATAGAGGTTTCTAATTCATTTCGACTGCATTCCAGTATTTTTGTTTTACCTTTATTAATTTTCATAATGAATTATTTCCGTAAGACGGAGTCCATACCAGTCAAAAACTCATTCAAATCCTCAGGCGTGTCGGCCAAGATGACAATGTCATCAGCAAATCTCAGAGAAGAAATTATTTCTCCTTGAATTTTCAGTCCCACTTAAAATTTTTCTGCAATTTCCTTCATTGCTTGTTCAATGAAAAGATTGAAAAGAATTGGTGATAAGTTGCAGCCTTGCCTTACACCTTTCTGAATACCAGCTTCTCTCTCATGTCCTTCAGCTCGAATGACTGCTTTCTGGTTTCTGTATAGATTGTATATCACCCTCCTATCCCTGTACTTTATTCCAATAGATTTCAAAATGTCAAACAATTTAGTCCAATCAACGTTATCAAAAGCCTTTTCGAAGTTTACAAATGCCATGAACGTTCTCTTATCTTTCCTTATTCTACCTTCCAAAATCAGCCTAAGACTTAGTATAGCTTCCCTTGTTCCTACATTTCTCCTGAAACCAAACTTCTCTTCGCCCAACTCAGTTTCTATCTGGCTTCCCATCCTCTTGTAAATTATTCTAGACAGGATCTTTGAAGCATGAGTAATCAAGCTAATTGTACGGTAATCTTCAAATCTGTCAGCTCCCACTTTCTTTGGTGTAGGGATGATAACATTCTTCTTGAAATCAAGGGGTACCTCACCTGTCTCATAAATCCTACACACCCAGTGAAATAACCTGATCAGACCTTCATCTCCTATGCAGTGTAGCAACTCAATCGGTATATCATCTATGCCTGGTGCTTTGTTCCTGCTTAAGTCCTCCAATGCTCTATCAAATTCTGATCTCAATATTAAATCTCCTTTTGCATCCCCATCAATTTCCTTCTCCCTTTCCATTACATGATTCTCTATCTCCTTCCCTTATACAAACACTCTATGTAATCTTTCCATCTCTCAACCTTCCCTTCCCTATCTGTTACAGGCTTTCCATTTGTGTCCTCAATATTACAGCACTTAGTCTTCTTTTCCCCAAAAGTATTCTTAATCCTTCGATAAGCTGAGTCTACTTTTCCTAATTTCAGACAATTTTCTATACCTGCACATTTCTCGTTCAACCATTCTTCTTTCGCTTCCTTGCACTTCTTGTTAACCTCATTTCTCAGACGTCTGTATTCTGCTTTCCCCTTTTCATCTCTTACATTCTTGTGTTTCCGCCTTTCATCCATCAATTCTAGCATATCCTGACTGATCCACAGTTTACTACCTATTCTTTCTTTCCTACCAATGTTTTCTTCTGCGGATTTTGTTACTTTATTCTTCAAAAGTGTCCATTCGTCTACAATTGAAGTTTGTTTAGGGTTTTTCATTAGTCCTTCCTTTATACTCTTCTTGAATCTTTCCTTTATATCCTTCACTTTCAGTCTGTCTATTGCCCACCTTTTTGGCTTTTGACTTTTCTTCAGATTCTTCAACTTTAATCTGCATTTCATAACAACCAGATTGTGGTCAGAGTTTATGTCAGCACCACGATATGTTTTATAATCCAAAATCCCGTTTCGAAACCTCTGCTTGACCATAATGAAGTCGATTTGGTAACGCCCTGTATCTCCTGGTCTCATCCATGAGTATATTCTTCTATTGTGGTTATTGAATAAGGTGTTAGCTATGACCAACTCATGCTCGGTGCAGAATTCCATCAGCCTGCTTCCTCGATCATTCCTTTCTCCTAATCCGAACTCTCCTACTATCTTCCCTTCTCTCCCTTTTCCTATCACAGCATTCCAATCTCCCATTACTATAACATTTTCATCACCCTTGGTATACTCCAGAATTTCATCTATTTCTTCGTAGAACTTTTCAGCATCTTCATCATCGGCCTGACTGGCAGGCATATAGACTTGTACCACTGTGGTGCACGTAGGTTTAGTATTGATTTTTGCTGCAATAATCCGTTCACTATATTGCTTATAATATTCCACCCGCTGTCCAAGTTTCCTACTCAATATGAGACCAACCCCTGCTTGGCCCTTGTTTGATTTAGTGCTAATGACCCTATAGTCTCCTGACCAAAAGTTCTGTTCTTCCTGCCAGCGCATTTCACTAATCCCAATCAAATCCAACCTCAACCTATCCATTTCCCTTTCTAAGTTGTCAAGCCTTCCACTTCCTAGCAGACTTCTTACATTCCACGCTCCGATCCGTAGAATGTCAGATTTCCTCTTTGTCACTTCTGTGAAGTTAACGAGAACATATGTTACATTAATTCCATCGTGAAATAGGCGTACACCAATTCATTCGTATTCCTCAGAGAAAATAATTAAAGAACGAAACTACGTAGAAAAATACCTGATGCTCAGAAAGTTTCTCCATCAATGACAGTCGAGTTATTTGATATTGATATTGCATATTTTACGATAACTATCAGGAAAAGAACATTTAGTTTCTTAGAATGCTGAAACTTTGGAGGTTAGCATCACGTTAAGCAATGAAGAAATATTCAGAAAATGTTGCATGCCTTCGGAACTTGGATCCGAATACTCCCATTGTTCTGGCATGTTACCAAATTTCCCCCCATTAAGTAGTTCTATCTTCAACTAGCTGCTATATCGAAGAGGACTGGTTCTAGGCTGTAAGTCCCATTCATGAGATCAGCACTGCTATCTTATACTTGCTATCACTTGCAGAGAAGATGATGATGCTAATGATGATAATTGTTTTAAAGAGCTTTACATCAAGGACATAAGCCCATGCAGCAGAAGACAGTGTCTACTAAGTGTCTATCTAGGTTGTATCTTCCATTCATTGCTAGCTTAGGCTAGTATTGGTTTCAAGGATAAGGCGGTGTCAATCATGTGTAAAAAGCGAAATAAGTGATGCCTTATAGATGCAGTTCAGGAGAAGAATGCTTCGAATGTTCCGGACAACATTCCGCACCAACGAGTCAACTTTTTGGGAGTTAACATCCACAATATGAGCACAACGATCTTTTTGTAAGTTTTAGCCATATTGCAAGACGCGGAGAAGGAAGTATGGAGAGATGTCTCGTCTCAGGAATTGACCCTGGAAAGAAAGATCGTGAAGGAGCTACTTCAGGATAGACCGACACCATTCATCAAGCAACCGGGTATACCTATCATTGGCACAATATCGATCAGAGAGGAAAAGATTGTATCGTCTTCCTGGGGATTCACGATCCTCAATACTGAGAGATCAATGAGAGAGTGATTGAGTCAAAAAATACGTATTTCGAAGAATGAGCAAATTTAGTACTTATAACATATCAGTAGTTATAAAAGAACTCGACGGTCAGTGAGTTATCGGGGAATAGTGGAGTTACAATTAGTTCAAAGTTAAATCCTTTCAAGTGCACATCCCCCTGTTGTACGTTATCATCATTCAGGTAATGTTTGGAGATAAGCTGAGAAGCTACTTTCCTGAGCCAGAATTTAGATGTACTGGCTGGCTTCATTCAGCTCATCCACCAGGCAAAAGTTCAAGGATAAACAAATAAACAGTGACGACCTGAAATGATGCTCTACTTCCTTGATGTCACGAGACGCAGTGCTTGAACGTACTTCAACCGATTAATCAGAAACAGAAGGCAAACATCATTGCCCCTACCTAGAACTACGTGAAGAGATTGAATACGACGCAGTAGCGATTTTGTTGAAGAGGAGTACGAATAATAGGCACTAATCCGTAATTATCATACTATATGTGTTCTCCTCTCCTATGCATCATTAGGGTTTCGAAAAGCCATGATTCTGCTAGTAGTAACCACACACACGTTCACAAACATCCATTTATACATCAGAGTATTACTTAGTTCCGTAGCTTACCACATGCGTCTGTGTCAGCAGTTATTCCAACTTCAGATCTTCAAACTCGTCAATTATTATTATTATTATTGGAAACTCGAAAGATGGTTACGAACTATTCAATTAAAATATAGTTTTGTCATAAATAAAATCCACCCTTGAGTTTGGACGCTTTGGGAATATAAATGGGCTTCTCATCCGACACCCACCTGCCAGTAAAATGAGGCTTATGAATAATGCAAGCAGCTCCGCCCTCACTAGAGGGTAAGTAACTGGTTCTTTGTCGGTGCAAGCGATTGCAGCATTTAGGTAATATTACATTGGTGGACATTAGAGAACACTAATATGGACCGCAGTAGAATGAAGAATCCAGGAAAAGGGACATAAAGAAAGGATGAAAGGAAAATCAGTAGTCAATTCTATAAGAAATGCAAGATATTAGGACCATACACATTCAGTGGTGAAATTGGATCTTGATCCGTTGCAGAGAACTTTATATTTGAAACACACTTGGCCCCTTCCCTAGAAAAGGGAAGGAACTGGTGGAATAAGAAGTGGAAGGCATTGAGGGGAGACCAGATGACGAACTCTCGTTGATTCTGAAATATATATATTTCCAAGGACATTCACACTTTGGTTACATATACCCGAGTATGGGACAATTTTAGCCCAATATATTTTAAATATATTCCCGAAGAGGGATTGAGAGACAGTGAAATAATAAACAACATACTAACATAGGCTAATGGTACTCAAGGAAAATCAGATTAATCAAATGTCCAAAAACAGCCCATTCAGACAGAAGCTTCTCTAGCAACGGAAACATAAATAGAGTAACATTTCAAAAATCACAACAAGATTCTTTCTATGAATAAATAAATAATTATTGAAACCTACATTTAAAGGGGCAATCACGGGAACTTCCTTTATCCCTCCTGAAGGGAGAATGCGTTTTCCATTAGACAAACGCAGGTATATGCAAAAATAATAAAATGGAATATACAATGCATATTCAGAAATATTGTTCCAGTACATTTTACGCCTTGGCCTTGGTTTAAGAAAATCAATAAAGGTTACTCTAGTTTTTCAGTATATTTTACGACTTCGCCTTGTTATAAAATGCTATCTAAAAGTGATAAAGATAGGTTCCTAATGCATTAAGCAGGACCCAGAGCAGCATTTATCAGCATGTATTAGTTAGTCCTACACACACAAATCAGGCAATTATAGAGAAGAAGTCATAAACCATCCAAGTGTCTCACACATTGCGTACAAGATTACGTAGTTGTAACAGGTATTCAAGCCCAACGAACTACGTTGTACTTGACGTGTTGATACATAACTGTAGCAGAAAATCATGTGATAAGAGAGCAGTAGTTAGGTATTTGCGAACGAAGGAGGTTACCTTCTATACTGTAGATAGAATGTGCCCACAATAAATCCAGGTGCTACCCTCAAATTCACACAGCTCGTACCTGCATGTATCTCGTTAAACGATCAGTTATCTTAGTAGCGACTCAAACGCTCTTTACCCTGGATTTAATACCATATATTTTCCAGAGATATGATGTCTAAGGATAATATTGTGTAAAATAAATAATATTCAATTGCGTTCAGAACTGACTTTACGGCCTATAGGCTACAAGAATTTGGGGTTGCACAAAGTTGAAAAATTGTGCTCCTGCGATCCAATATTCAGTTATTCTTAAATTCTGACCAACCTAGTTCTCTATTGTCAATTTGGTTCCTTTTTTAACATATTTAGGACATTATGGTCATCAGACCCGTTCATTTTCTTGTGCGTTAATGTTAGATGATATCCTACAATATTATGATATATAGCCTAGTAGGCTATGAATCAGGCCGAGAGAACTTAAATGTTTTGCGTGTAGTGTTGGAATACACAGTATGCCCTGGGAGGGAAAACACTGCTCCAACTATGAACCTACATTGATTGATTGAATTGAGTTGGGGGGGATTCAAACCATGTGATTTTCACTTCAGAATTCCCTTAAATGCTATGAGTGCCGTGGTCTGGCTCTAGCATTCTCTACTCCCTACTTTAAAGGTTTTAGCTATGGCGCAGTCGCTTGGCATCGGAGGGTCTTTAACTGCAAGAGACTTGTGTCACAAAAACCCATCCTAGTTAGACACCATTTCAGTGCGAAATTCTTGCACTTCAGCTTCTCAAGAAACCCAGCCGTTTTTAAGGACGTCACACCAATAATATAGAGAAATTCTTGCTCCTGAGAATCCCAAGAAGCACAGCCGTTCAGAGGGATGTCACTTCCATACCTTCATGTGAGTTTCCATTGGCTTAAACATTACTTTGTGTGTAGACCATACAGAATATAGCCTGCGCATTAATTCCGGTGAGAAACTATGCGCCTATTCATAACATTTTCATACGGCTCTACATAACCACGATGTCGCAAAGTCCCTAAGTAAAATTACATTCTCTGCATATAGAAGTTGTTCAGTAAAAAAACATGTAGGTTACTTTTTATTAAGTGTATCGGATAGCCAAGTTATAGCTCTTTGTCCGTATCGAGGAGTATGTTCGAATGTTCCTGTGATGAACGATAAGAGTTGTACCCTATATATGATACCCCGTTTACTAAGTTTCGTTGTAATTCTGATTTTTCATCCAAAGGAATTGATTGCAACATTCAAATGGTACGCCAATCCACTTTCTTGAAAATTTAAAGTCGCCGTTACATTCCTTTCAGCATACGATACTCCAAACAAGTTTCTGACTTACTACTAATTTTTGTTATTGTTGTTCTAAAACATAGAAAGTTATTTATTTTTAAATTATAAAATTATATGATGGCCGCTGCATAATATATTCAGTGTTATAAATTTATAAATAACTCTAATGACGCCTCGTATACAATACTTCCTTCGTGTATCGCCTTAATTGTGAAATAACATCTTGAGTTACCAACCTACATATTTTAATTTTACGCCTTGCCAGCATCTGGAATCTAATGAGTCGCTGTTATTTTGATTTGAGCATACGATGTGACCTATAAAGTTGTGTATTATTACTGAATTGCGTAATTTTAGTTCTATGATACGGTATCGAAAGTAATTAATTTATTTTCAAATTTCAAGATAGCAGCTAAATGTTATATTCAGTGTGATAATCTTTTGACTGACGCTAGAAAGAGCGCGTATGTGATAATCGCCTCTTGGCAAAATTCGTGTTAGTAACCTAATTTCATTCTGAGCTGTCGATTCTAACATTTCACAAAGCCGCCATGTTGAATGTATGCTGTGTCTCTTATTTTGCCTTGGCCATGCAAAGGCACATGTACGGTCCTAGTGTATCACTAATTTTGTTACTGTAACTCATGTTAGTTTATAGTTATTTATTTCAATAATATTGCATCCAGGGGATTCACCCCATCCCCTTCTATCTACGACACATACATCCATCCCCAAACAAACGCCTTCGGAATGCACTACAGTGAAACCCCTCATATCCGAACCCCGGAAATCCGAAATCCCGGGTAATCCGAACGAGGATCTTTCGACAATTTGGAGTTTGAAAAAATACACCCGAAAAAGGGAAACTTATTTATTTAGTCATAAAACAATCATAATTCTGCATCATGACAGCATTTTATATAATTAGTTGAAAAATTAACAAGAAGTACAGTTAGCATAGTGTAAAAGTGCCTACATAGACCACTTATCCCGTCCAGGATTGAGAAACGGAAACGTTGGTTATTATAATTCCGAAGGTAATCACTTTGCTAAAACAATGAAATAGCAATAGAAACACACAAAATATCACTTAATCTTTCACTTGAAATCAGTTATCTTCAATATTGTAGAAGTGACGAAAACCTTCCCGCGGAGGCAATTGCGCGCCAGCGTCGCACTAAGATGACATCGTTTGGCGTGCCTGCTGCGTGTTGTTCTACGAAGCGCAATGCGATGTCAACAGCAGATGCAGCTTCCGTATGTCACATTGTCTGCCGAAGTTTCTTCTTCCTCACTGACATTAGCTACATTGCCGTCATGTTGACTTTGGACCTGACTCAATATTTCATGTTCGCTGTTTGCGCCAAACCAGCCTGCCTTGCTCAATGTAGGCTACAGTCCTATTCCGTAACGAGGGCTGGTCATTATGTTATGGATATCTTTCGGCTAATCCGAACAAATTGAAATCCGAACAGGCTACAGCCCCAATTAGTTCGGATTTGAGGGGTTATACTGTATAAAATTCAAACATACATCTATGCCTAATACATAGCAACAACCTCCAGTAACCCCGGCCAACTCCTCACATCCTGTGAAATGTGCCATTCTGCACACTCGACACTCAAAAGGATATAAAACTGGAGAGGTGAGGTAACTCGGGGTCAGTCTTTCTTACTGCCACCTTGTGTCAGACAGCTGCCGAGAGCCGCTCCGACGAACGCCAGAGGGTAAGTGTCTAAGCGATCACCACTCCTCACACAAACATCCACACTTTCACCCCCTAGTGTTTGGATTGTAATAAACATCGGATTCAGTAACTGCTCTGCCAATTCTAGGAGTACTTCAAGTCTGAAGTATTCATTAAAGTCATACATCTCATAAGTATCTGGTCTTTTAGTTTATTGCTTTAATTGTTAAGAACCTGCCCTTCATCCTCCGTCCCGGTAGGATCCTGCTAACACTTAGTTAATTGTTTCGTGACGCCCGTAGCCAGCTACTCGCATACGTCACACTGCTTGTATCGCTTATTAGCGCGAGCCGACCGCTGCCCACGTTACCAGTATTCCCAACAGCGGCCCAGCTGTTCAAAGCTTCCAGAACCAAACCACCCTCAATCCCGATATCGCATCCCCGAACTACCCGATCAAACAGTACATTTGGGAGTTCTCCTTTCGAGCGCTTACACGCCCTCGAACCAGTCCATAACCGACACCTCTTACACTCGAGATCCAAGCAAACCCCAGCTACTCATATTTCATCCCCCCGAATATTACATTGTAGAGGGCACCCTCTCAGGTCCCCTACAATTGGTGGACGCGCTAGGTACCATGACGTTGTTTTAGAACAACGCCCTAGGGTTACAAACAACGTAACTCTGCGGAAAAGATCCCAAAAATTACCTTTTACTAGCCAAGCTCACGCCACTCAAAATTGAGAAAATTTTTCAGTGTACGGGTCAGGTAGTATTTAGTACCCACCCAAGCCCGCCCCATCAGATATAACATTTCCGAAGCCACCCTTATATAGAAGCAAGCAATTTACAACCCCACAGGAATTTACGCCCATCCCATACGATAGCAAGGGGCCACATTGTTTAATTAACCGCCCATTCAGATCCCCAGTGCCTTAGGCAGGATAGCGACGGTGATATTTAATTCACCACCCCCGTAGAGAGTTCCAAGTACTGTGAACTTTGATTCATTGGATCATATGTAATGGATTATATTACGTGCATAATTTGCAAGGCCGTCATCCTGAAGTTGTTTGGCTGATGACCTTTATTATAGGCGCCAGAAGCTTCTCACACGAAGATGTGGTAGAAATTCGATGAATAGTTCAGTCGTTAATTGATTCAAGCTTTGAACATTTGGGTGGTCGTCAAATTGATTTCATTAACATAGCGGCGATATGAAACGTGACACTGAGGTGTCCTTTGCTGGTGCTACCTCTGTACTAAATATGTTTCTATTCGGTTTCGTCGTGTGGCAAATCATAGAGGGACACACACACACATACACGTGGACATAGATACATAGATAGATCGATATCGAATTCAGAAGTACGCTATAAAGCCATCAACAGTTGACATGCAAGTGTTAATGATGAGCCAATTCATTCTTCTCCTTGCAGTTAGTCGTCAACACCTGATGTGCGTGGATAAACATTCCTGCCGAACATTATATTTAAATATAAGTTAGGATCCATCCCGGCATTTGTCTGGAGTGGAAGTGGAAAACCACTTCCAAGATAGAAGAAGAGGGAATAGGACCCTCCTCTACTCAGTTTTGCCTCACGAGGCTGAGTGTACCCCATTCCAGCCCTTAGATCAGAATGAAATTTCTTGGCATAGCCGGGAATCAAAACTAGACCTCAGGGGCGACAGCCAATTATGCAAGCCGCAACACCAGGAGGTACAGAGGACATTGCATATTATAGTTCATTATATTTATTTTGCTTGATTAGGACACAACATATAACATCGACATTTAAAAGCTGAAGAGTTTGTGTGATTATGTGTTTAAACGCGCTAATCTCTGGAACTACCAGTCCGATTCAAAAAATTCCTTTTTATATGATAGCCAGATTCAAGAGGAATAGTTTAGGCTATGTAGTATTAGGCTACACCTCTCAGATAACCTAAAAGATTGATTTTTGTTCAGTAAGTCGGTAGAACAAGCGCTCCCGAACTGCTCTATCCGCATGCGCTGGCGTTATGGTTAATGATACCCACACCGTTTCACCGATCTGAACCAAAATTTGTATACTTACTCTTTCGAACCCTGCAAGT
Source organism: Meconema thalassinum (assembly GCA_946902985.2). Taxonomy (NCBI): domain Eukaryota; kingdom Metazoa; phylum Arthropoda; class Insecta; order Orthoptera; family Tettigoniidae; genus Meconema; species Meconema thalassinum. Next base: position 1,459,574,424 of record OX336389.2, read on the forward strand.
AACACTGACTACGTGAAATTTATGACAGACCAGTCCATTTCCTGCATTTAGGCCCTTTGGCACAAATCTACACCATTTCACAGATCTGAACCAAAATTTGCATACTTCACCGATCTGAACCATATTTAGTGTACTTACCCTTTGGAACTCTGCGGGTGACACTGTCCACTTTAAATTTATTACAGGCCACTCCATTCCCTGCATTTAGGCCCTGTATTACAAATATACACCGTTTCTCCTAATTGAACCAAATTTTACATACACTTTGAAACCCTACTGGTAAAACTGTCCACTTTATATTTTGTACAACGCTCTCCATTCCCTACATTTACCTAAATAACAGAAAAAATAAACTTGAAAAGCACGTATTAGGGCCCTAGAACCATTCATGCCCATGGTAGTGTAACTGTAAGAGTACTTTAATAAGTCTATTGTTGATGGGCAGTTCGGGCTGCATCACGTCTCCCCTACCAGCATTCTGGTGCAGAATTGCGAAAATAGTTGCATCTTGCGCTGTTTATAAATTGCAGTCACAGGGGGCGATTAGTGCAAAAAGATCTCTTAGGAACCTTAAAACAGTTATCATCATGAAAATATTATGTCTCGGTATAAGTGCAATGGTGTTGGTGCAGTACATTGAGCTTACAAGCAGCAATAAGTGTTGGTGCTTTCAAATTTACCTTCAATTATTCCGAACCTCATCGTTGAGCGCTATGTGGCGATAAATGATACTATTGCTACCTCAGTAGCTCGGGACAGCCGAAGTTTTCGAAAGTGTTCTGATTATTTTCCTAGGGCGTTATGCGACAAAATACGACACTATTGGTCTCTACATTTCTAACAGCCAATGAGATATAGGCCCTAGACAGTGTCTTTTATTTCACTTATTCCTCTTTCTAACCATTTTTTTATTTGTTTTTAAATAACATGTGTCAGTGCTGTAGTTAGAAAATAACCGTTTCGCTATTCATTATTATCATTATTATCATTACGGGAAAATGACCTGAATGTTACGTCCATTATACTGTGCTACTTATCACCCCCACTACAACCACCATTACCACCACCACCACCAAAAAATATTATATTTTAATTTTTTTCTGTTAGTTTAAGTGTCATGTGCCAGTTCTGTAGTAGTATTCATTATCTTCCATAAACCAAATAAATCTCCCGGGCGAAGCCGGGCACAACTGCTAGTACAGTATAAAGTTCAACGGGAAGTATGGCTAGGAGTTGTTTACCGGACATCAGGAGGAGAATAGAAAGGAGTGGTAAGGTAGCTTACGAAGCCTTGTATGCCAAATGGCGGTACATAAAAGGCCTCAAAGAATTTATATGTAATACTATATTCTCTCAGTTGGTTTCCATAGGTATCACAAAGGCTTTCAAAATCAAATTTCATCAAATACCGGTACTGTTACATCATCTCCTATAAACTACTACTAACGTAAGAGGAACCTCCTTGTTGTCTTTGTGCTCAGAATACATGTTAGTCAAAACAAGGAACAATTGATGATAGTGATATAACTTCATCCCTAAACTAGGGGGAGATTGCACGTGTTTAAAAACGGACACGAGAGACTAAAAGCTTCACAGGTGAGTTCTCATATCCTCTCCGACCAATCCCACTCTCCCAGCATGAAGAGCACAGAGTAGGGAAGTAGTTTAGGCAGTCGGGTTGGTCGAAAAGGATATAAGAACTCATGCCATTCCTTACACACAAGGGATTGCTCATGAAATCCAGGAGCCCTTGCGACCTTGCCAAGATGTATGCACAGTTCTGGTGAATTGTGGATATTCAGGAACGTGATAATACCATGTCAATTTCACAAGTCTGACCTGAATTTGAAAATGACTTTGTTGTTGGTCATTAATTTACGGGCTTTGTGACACTGAAGCCACGTAGTGCCGTTTAATTGGGTGTGTGTGGAATCTGTCTGGCAACCTGCTTCATTGTGATGGTTCTACCTGTGCGTGAATACGTGAATGGGTATCAGGATGTGGGTAATTGGTAACCGTAGGCTAATTTAGATATAATTCTAGGATTTGCCTAGAGTAGAAGTTGGAAACCACTTTCAGGATGGCTAAGGTGGGAATCGAACTTACCTCTTCCTAGTTCAGCCTCACCAGGCCTCACCCTATTCCAGCTCTCAGATCGGAATTACATTTCTTAGCAGAGCCGAGAATCGAACCCGAATTGAACCCTTAATGACTTTCACAAAAAAAATATTCTTGACCTATTTGATAGATTTCCGGCGAAACATACTCTACCTATACGCAGTGTCTGGCCAGATTGACATAATCGAGTACCGGTACACGTTTCTGGTAATGTTATTCTTGGTGTTCTGCATTTCTCTACCCTTTGATATCCTAAATCTTTCCCATTTCATATTATTTGCTTGATCTATCCCCCAGACATTTGATACTGTACTTGCCTATTTGTTGTCTTATTTATGTTTGGAAAAGATCGCAATTTTCAAGTTGCACGAAAACATAGGCTCTTTTCCAGGGCGATTTATTTATTAATTTCCCTATCATAACGAAGATTATGTTGAATGCACAAATCACTGAGCAGTATAAATGAATGGCTTTATAGCAAAGAGCAACCGCAAATTCACTATTATCTACAATACAGCTGTAGTCAGAAGCTTACAAAAGTCTCACTAAAACACTTAATAATCGCTCACTATAGTCAACTGTGTAACCCCAAGCGCACTACAAAAATGCCAACAAACGTGAAAGAGAGTTAATCATCTTTCTGCAACTAAAATCTTGTATATAAGTAAAAAATCAGATGCATACGAGAAGTGTAAGAATGTTCATTACAATCTAACCAGTTACAGTATACAGTATATCTAAGCCCTCACAGCATTCATTGTCATATGGATTTCATATTACATATGAGCTTCACTAAGGGAGATTGGTGCTGAGGCCATACTTTCTGTTTGAATTCTGCTAGCCAATTTCCTGTTCATCACTGGGGAAATAATTCCCTCTCCATTCTCGCAATATAATTTAGCATAAAGAAATGCTTTGCTTTTTAAGCTGATTATATGGAAAAATAACAACGCGCGAAGAATTATTTTGAGCCCGACGTTGGTCCTGGCTAGGATTGTGACGTAGGCCTATAAGCTTAAGAGCGCTGTGAAGGCATTCTGAGGACTCGCATAAAATAACTCCCTGCAAAATTGCTTCCACCCCTTAGCCGCTGTCAATCACTCCGTGATTAGGGACATCTACTAGGCCAGCAGGATAAAAAGGAGGAACACACATTTTGATATAGAGCTTTAAACCTGAGTATGTGTTATTCCTCTAGATAAAAATAATGCAAAAGTAGCGTGAACGTACTAAGTAACAGTGAATATGATTTAAACGGAAGTAATTATGGGATTAATATTCTCCTTTTTTGTGGATTTTGATTGGGGAAATATGCTTCATTTCGCATTTCAGGCTCCTTTTATACAAGTAGTTACTTGCCAAGATCCACATGCCAAGCATGAGAATTGACATTGTTTAAATGGGACCATATTATAGTTTCCTGCTCGCGACTCGCGGTTCGATTCTCGCGCCAGGCATGTGACTGAGGCGGATCGAGAAGAGCAGGCGGCCAATGTGCCTAGCATGTCATAGCCACGCGGGCGGGTACACTGCACCTTTAATGTGTGTTTGGCATAATATTCTTGAAATATCGTTACGGTTGATATGAAATATTTCAAAATAGGCCTAATAGCTCTGATGATAGGCTCATCGCAAGAAGAACAAGTAGTTCCGTGAAGAAATATAAAGCCTACGTATGTTAATCCCCTCTATCAACATACAAAATTTCAGTTTGATTTCTGCAATAGATTCGAAGATATTGAGAAGCGTCTAAATATTTCGGTTGGTCGCCATGTTGGATTTTTATATATGTAGGCTATAGAGTTATGTACTATTAAATGACAATTATTGCGTACGTTCATTATTCAAACGATCACTTCGATCGCATGATTAATACACAAGAACTAGAAACTTAATTTTAAAATTGCGCACAGCCGCTATCTTGAGTTTATGTGAAATATTGACCTAAATTAGACGCCAGTACATTACAATGTGCAAAATCATTTCCTGTACCAAGTTTCATTGCATTTGGATGGTTAAATCGCGAGAAAATCTATTTAAAATTTTCGATTTCACTTGGGTACCTTGTTCGTTTTGTATTTAACAGGTTTTTGAAAGTCTCAGAGGTGAACTTATAGTAGTTTCCTTTATCACCGTACAAAATGTTTAGGTGATATCAGTAATAGTTTCTGAGATATAGAATGCCGGTGAAATATTTCGCACAGCCGCCATGTTGGATTAGTGAGACGTAATAAAATTTGAAGGCCACATTCGGGGTCGGCCGTATTAGTACTATGACCTTACCAAGTTGCATTGAAATGGCTCCAGCCGTTTAGTTGTTATTAGGGACACACACACACACAGACGGACAAAAGGTGATCTCATAAGCCTATTTTTTCATAAAATGAAAATAGGCTAAAATTAATTCCATGTAGAACCAAATGGACATTCCTATATCCCATTGCCCTTTTCCGTTAAAAACTCTCCCGGCTATTAAAAGGATTTTCCAAGTGATGTACTAAATAACAAACAACAACAACCCCTGGCACTATACAGCCCATGACGGGCTAAGGCCGACCAAGCGACCGCTGCCCAGCCATTTGGCCTGCAGATATTGGGGTGACGCGTGATCAGCGCGTCGGGTCCCCTCGGCCGTTAATCTTGGTATTCGTGATCGGGGCGCTGTCTCACTGTCAGACAGCTTCTCAATTGTCCTCACGAGGCTGAGTGCACCCCGTTCCAACCCTCACGTCAGTTTTAAAATCCCTGACGGAGCCGGGGATCGAACCCGGGGCCTCCGGGTGAGAGGCAGGCGCGCTACCCCAACACCACAGGGATGTACTAAAAAGCTTTTAGCATAACAAAAGTTTAGTGCTTTTCAGTCGGTCAACACGAATGTACCCAAAAGAGTTGGGTTATAGCCTAATCCTGAATAAAATTACATGGCATTAATAAAGACGACCTATATCTCCACCAACATCATTACATTAGGAATGTATGGACTAGAATATATAATTTTCAGTATCAGTGATTAAGAGTCCTCCCACGACATGACATCTTCTGTAACGATACACGGGAGTTTAATTTAAGAAATGTAAAATGCACGACTTCAATTATTTACGAGAAGCTACATAATTTAGTGCTATTAGATTATGATTATTGCAATGGTCTATCATACGAATCATCTCTTCAATCGCTTAAGTAAGGTACGATAAATAAAAACAAATAAAAGTTCACAATTTTGAACTAATTCCATCTTTTATTTTTGAAAACAATTGAGCATGAGATGTCGCTATACTAAGTTCTGAAGAGAGATTCGCTGGTCTTAGCATCATTGCTCTCGGGTGATTAGATCGCCAGAAAAATCATTTGAAACATTTGAAAATCACATGGCCTCCATGTTGTCTTTGTATTCCTCAGAATTCTGAAAGTTAATTATTGGTAGACTACTTAATTAATCACCATAAAACAGCTTAACTAGATTTCTTAAAACGTTTCGGAGATTTCGTGAACCGGTGAAATCTAGTACATATTTTACGGACGCCAGGTTGAATTGTTTCATATACAGACTGTAGTTATAAGCCAGCATATTATAGTTCATTATATTTATTTTGCTTGATTAGGACACAAGATATAACATCGACATTTAAAAAAATTGCACAGCCGCCATTTTATGTTCTCATAAAATTTCATTATAGTAGTCTAGACGTCAATACATTAAGGGTTGTATGAAGATATACCGTATCAAGTTTCACAACACTCGGTTCAGTAAGTCGCGAGAAACATCCATTAATAAATTTTCATTCCGCGTAGCCACCATGTTGGATTTGTGCTCAGCAGGTTATTGAATAATAATGCATTGCAGCCAATGGCCATACATAAAGTAGGATCATGTTACAATTTACAAAATATGCATAATGTTCCGTCAATTGCATAGTGGGACAGAGGTGTGCACTCAAGCAGGTGATACGGTGGGCAGTGTAGACACACACAGTCTCTGAATGGTTTATGAAAGCCTTTCGTGTTACGGATGCGATGATGAATCCCATGTATTACGCCTCTCGTATGGATCTTGCGTAGCTCAATGTTCACTTTTTTCATTCTTGGTTGATCATGGCCGGAGTTTGACAGAACTAGAGACAATAATACCTTAGATGTTTATCTCGTAAGGCCTGTACACTGTCTGAAAGTACCAGGAATTAGTGACTATTCTGGGGTTGAATTAAATATTAGATATGGTGACATTACAAAATTAGACTCTGATGTAGCAAAAAAGATCATATTCCAGTATCGCAGGGCGGATCAGGGCAAGTTTCAGGGGTATTTGAATGAGCTATTTGTAGGATGGGCATCGGAAGGAAATCACATTAATATCCTGTGGACTAACTTTTTGAAAATTTTAAATAGCGCTGTTGATAAATTTGTCCTATTTAAATTGCTGAAACAAAACCCAGATCCTGAGTATTACACACGAGAAATTAGGAGTCTAAAACGGAAAATTAGGAAATTATACAAAAAAAGACATGTTAGTGACAAGTATATGTTGAAATTTAAGTCCTTATCAAGAGAGCTCGTCTTAAAAAAGAGGGCTGCTCGTGACAGTTATATGCAAGGTTTACTTGGTTCGGGAGGTGATGGGTGGAAAAAAAAATACAGTTATGTTAGGAGAAGAAAGGGAAATTCAAATAATTTGTCGATGATAATGTCCGGTGACGGTAAATTAATTACTGAGAAACAGGCCATTGCTAATGAATTAAATGTCTTTTACGGTAGTGTGTTCAATAAATCCAATAGCTGTGTGTTGGACCTTAACGACGAATCAGGGGCACCCCTGTTCCAAATAAACCAGTCAGCAATTGTAAAGCTAATACAAAAACTACGTTTCAATGTATAAAAGGGTCCTGATAATATTGTTAGTGAAGTACTTGAACTAGGAGGTAGGGCCGTGGCACGATACTTGGAGGTGATGTTTAATGTGTCCATTAACAATGCACAAATCCCAGATGACTGGAAAAGAGCTACGGTAGTCCCAATATTTAAGGGAGGGAGCAGACTTGAATTGGGCAACTACAGGCCGGTTAGCCTTACATCCATCGTTTGTAAACAGATGGAGCATCTCATTTGCGACTACTTGAGGGAACAGTGGGAAACATTATCATGGTTTAATGATAGGCAACATGGATTTCGGAAAGGTTACTCATGCGAGAGTCAGATGCTATCACTTTTTCAGGACATTAGCGAATCGTTAGACCATGGAGTTTCAGTCGACGCCGTGGTTATAGATTTTGCGAAGGCATCTGATGTCGTGCCGCATGACATGCTACTCCATAAATTAGCTTCGACGAAGATTGATAGAAGAGTAATTTTATGGATCCAAGAATGTTTGACGGGTCGTTCACAGAAAGTGAAAGTCGAAGGCATATTATCGGATGAAATTACCGTAACGTCGGGTATCCCTCAGGGCAGCGTAATCGGAACTTTGTTATTTTTGGCGTTTATAAATGACTTACCAAATGGGATTCGCAGTGACTGTCGATTGTTTGCGGATGATTGTGTGATATATCGAAAGATGCATGACTCACAAAACAATGCAGTGCTTCAAGAGGACCTGAACCTGGTCTATAAGTGGGCGATTGAAAATAAAATGAAAATAAACACAAGAAAATGTAGTCTCTTAAAAATAGGGAAAGTGCGAAGGCAGGATTTTCAATATAACATTGGCTAGGAAATACTTGTAGAAGAAGATTCTTGCAAATATTTGGGCGTTCACGTAAGGAATGATATGAAATGGAGTAGTCATGTAGGATGTGTAGTTTCAAAAGCTTACAAATCCCTGCACTTTGTAATGAGGGTATTAAAAGGAAGTAGTACCTCTGCTAAAGAATTAGGCTATTTGTCACTTGTAAGACCTATTCTGGAATATGCCTCGGCGGTTTGGGATCCGTATCAAGTAGGGCTCATCAATGAGTTGGAAATGGTACAAAGAAAGGCCGCTACATTTGTGCTCAGTGACTTTAATCCCAGGAGCAGTGTGAGCCGTATGTTAAAGAAACTTGGGTGGAAATCACTGGAGGCTAGGAGGATGAAATCTAGACTCTGCGCTATGTACAACACGTATACAAATAAACCAGCATGGGGTGTGCTTAGCAAACGATTGGGAAAGCCCACTTACATGGGTAGGAGCGATCATCCTTTCAAAGTTAAGGGCCGACCACAGCGAACAAATTATGGTAAATATTCTTTTGTAAACCGTGCCATTGATAACTGGAACTCTCTACCTGCCGCAGTCTTAGAGCCTTTTCCCAAACATATAGGTGTGTTTAAGAAAAGACTGACTATTTGTGTAAATACTCCAGTTTAATTGTTGTATAATTGTTATTGAATTGTTATGTATAATTATTTATTTGTTATGTATATCCAATTTGCCACCGGGGGACACACCCCCCATTGCAAATAAATGAATGCATGAATGAATGAATGAATGAATGAAAGAACTCCGGGTTATTAAAAAACTATTTAAAGTCACATCGGTGAACTTATGTTAATAGCCTCCATCAACATATAAATTTCCAGTTTGATTGCTGTAACAAATTCGTAGATTTTGAACAGTTTAAATATCACTGATGTTCATCATGTTGGGTACAGGGTGAGTTAGCCGTGGTCGTTACGGCATGACTGCTGGCAGTCGCTCACATCCGGGAGGCGAGGAGGTTCGAATTCCCCCGCCGGCAACCTTGAAGATGGTCTTCTGTGGTTTCCCATCTTCCTTCCAGGCAAATGCCGGGGTTGATTCCTAACCATAGGCCACAGCCGCTACCTTCCAACTCCTCGAATTTCCATTCCAACTTTCCTCCCCAACGGTACTTGTAGCTCATCCATTGGGTGTCCGTCTCGAAGCAGCTACAAAACTGGCGAGCCGAACATGTTCTCGGACACTTCCGGCACTAAAAGCCATACGCTAAAAAAAAAAATCATGTTGGATTCTACTATATGTAGACAATAGTATTATGTACTGTCACCGATATGACATGTGTCAAGTTGGTAAAACGCACCCCTTGAGTTAATGGTGGATTGATGAAACAGAGAAACATGATGACGTCACGACTGTGAGATCTCAATTTAAAGACACGTGAATACAATGGATAAACCTGTGATGAAAGCTTGATTATAAAATGAAAAGGATTCAGGATAATAATAATTTTGTGTAAGAAATTGAGAGAAGAATAAGATGTATCACGGCAATATATCAAGAAAGTGGGAGTGGAGTTGATCACGTGGTGATATGCTACGCTATAGAGTGCTCTGGGACCGCGAAACGAGGCTTGATGGTAAGCTAGTAACAGAAGAGAGACCATTTCTTATTACACGCCGACCGGTGCCGGTAATACCTTAAAAACGAGCAGTTGCATAACGCGGTTACTAGTGAACGAAAGTGTTGAATTGATTGCCAGTGTGGCAGAGTTGGAACTTTATTTCAGTAATAAGACGAGAGCGGTCATATACAGGGTGTCATTTATGTACTTGAGTACCCTAAAGGGGCGTGTAGGGGATGGGTATAGGATCAATTTGAGATAGGGAACCTGGGGTCAGAATGGCCTCCTAACCCCAGAAAACAGGTTTGTTTCAGGCCCTCCGCCCCTGTAAAGTAGTGAAGCGCGCCATGTGTTACTCTGAGGTCAGGTACCGTACTCTTTCGCTGTCAACGGTCTTGGCGCGACCACCGCTCATCGCTGCGTTAGCCGAGAGCTGCATTCCTCTTGCCAATTGATAGTTCCGTCAACTTTAACTATTATACTACAGAAACACACGTAACTCGTTGATACTAATAACCAAAAGGCAATTAATTTACAGAATCTAGGATAGTTTTAAAAAATCAGCTCAGAATAAACACGCACTGTGACTACGCCCCCTCCAACCCCTCTAGAAAAAGATAAAGAAAAAAGGAAGGCATTGCACCCCAGGAGAAACGAACCCGGGACCACCGTGGCACTGCGCCTCGCCGCTATCCCCTCGGCTAACGCAGCGTTGAGCGATGGTCGCGCCAAGACCGTTCACAGCGAAAGAGTGCCTGACCTCAGAGTAACACATGGCGTGCTTGCCCCCTTTACAGGGGCGGAGGGTCTGAAACAAACCTGTTTTCTGGGGTTAGGAGGCCATTCCGACTCCAGGTTCCCTATTGTACCCTTTTGAACATAGGACCTTCAGGACAGGATTCATTCCTCGGGGGCGGAGCGTTCCTACTTGAAGCTAACAACTGTCCTGGCATACACCATTTGGAAGATCGATAGGGCTGATCAATGAATCATCACACACAGAATTCAAAATAAAAGGAAAGCAAACTTTATTAACACTAAGTAAACAAATACAAACCAAAAAAAAAGAGAGAGTAAAACAAAATATCCAAATAAGAAAATCAAAATCTTAACGAGAAATGAATTAAGGCGAAAGTAAACTAATAAATCATGAAATTCTGAAGCAAATCCAAAATAAGTTTAAAACTCCAAAATAATCTACCCAAAATCACAAAATATCAAAATCAATCCAAACGGATTCCAAAAATAACAAAATTGAATAAAAAGAATGATCAAAATCAAAATTTAAATTAATTGGATATCAATTAAATTAATTACATAATCAATTTGATTAATTAAGTGGATCAAAGCGATCAATCAAATCATTGAATCCCGATTGGGAAATATCAATCCAATTAAAGACCATTAACAACTTATTCAAATTAATAATTACATAAATTGATTAATCCATCTTTGATCAAACACGTAAGCAAAATTATGATCTGATCTCACTACAATCAGTATTGTACTCATTGAAAATTCCACACTGTGAGCTCATTACATCAAGTATCATGTCATCTCACCATAACGTAATGTACCACGTAAATTAACATTACTTTAATTAAATCATTTGTGCATCACACTATTAAGCAAGGGCTTTCCAAACATGATCCAACATCTTAATATAATCTGGCAATATCGCCTGTATGATCCCTTGTATGGATTAAAAGTACTCTCATAAAGATACACTTCTTATGCATCCAAACTCTTAACACAAGCCTTGCCCCCTTTTTATTCTATGGATATAAAATTGGTACATTTATTTATGAGCTCTCGTGCATGCAACAGATGTACACCACAATAGGACTTGAGATATGCTATACTGGCACATTATAATACACCAATGCATGAGAACACGATTATCTAAGGGTCGAACTCAAGACTCGATACCTCATTTCGGGTCTCGAATTCGATACTGTCTGTCAGAGTTTATGAGTGTATGTCAACTATACTAATATACAATAACTGAGATGCTTGCAATATCCCCTCAAATATCCTCTTATATTAGACAAAAAACCAAAGGCTAAAAATGAACGCTGGACTATATGCAAATTTGCATCAATGCAATAATATGAATATTCTATGCTCACACTTCGTACGGTGAAAAAAAACATTTGAAAACAACGATGAGTGTAAACAACAACGATGTTTCCCCGACACTGTAAATAAAGGCATGGCACAACTGTATCTACAAAACATATTCACAAAATATATACACAAATAGGTCTCGAAGTAAGGACCTCGACTTACCTGTTTCGGGCATGGCATATCTGCAACCGTCGCCAGTATCAGAGAGAGAATACACTTCTACCTCAAATGGTTAATGAATACCTGCACCCTTCCGTAGAACACCATTATCAAATTAATCACATAACTATCATTATTATTATTATTATCATTATTATTATTATTAGTATTATCCAATATTATTCCCACAGTGATGTTAGTTTGCAATGACGCTAGGACGCGAAAGGTCAATGGATATTCGTACCCTTTTACAGAATCCATTGATTATATAATTATTATTATTATTATTATATTTATTATTATTATTATTATTATCATTGTTATTATTATTATCATTGTTCGTCACTGCGAGGACGCTAGGTCATGATAGGTCACTGTGTATCTGCACCCTACTACAATATACCATTATTTAATAAGTTATTATTATCAGTTCAGAAATGTGCTCAACAAACACAGACTTAAACTCGGTACAGGAAACCTATGATTTACTAAAAGCTCGGCTCTCTACACGGCCAAGAGGGGGAGTAACGAAAGTACCGCTAGGCAAAGTGAAAGGGGAAACGTTAAATGACCTTGGCCTAGGACAAACATGTGTTGAGACAACACACCCAGTGGTAACCAAAAAGCATCCTATTAATCTCGCACCAACTAAGCGAAATGAAATATACGAGCAGCTAGTCTCGTAAGCCTAGTGGTCTCCTGTTCGAAGCTGAGCGTGGTATAAACTTTGGAACATACCCAATCGTGGTTCATCATTTCACTCAAATAATTACAAGCGCCGTTCGGCTTTACCTCTTATCTTATGGCATGCCTCAATATACACTTCTTACCTTTTTATTTTCAGTTGGCGACATCATGGGACACATGGCGATGTCCGCTACAGCCTAACTGCACATATTTCATAATCCTTACCAATTTCTTTTTCTTTCATTCGTCGTAGCTTACCTGGAATCACATGAGACCATCCCACTACCATATTTTGCATGCCTTCATCATAACATTTCTGCATATCACCACGACCCAATGCTCATACATGTTCCAAAACACTCAGACAGTTGTTCAGTGCACTCTCTCACAAACCGTATCTTACCTGATTAGAGCAAATATATTGGAGACGCAAAGGTAACGTTCCTAGCTTACTCCCAGGGCGTAACTTAGCTAAATAAATATCTCACCAGGTGTGAAATCAAAATACCAGCATTACGGAATTAAAAATTCCCCTCCATTACTCGTGTTATTATTATTATTAATATTATTATTATTATTAATAACTTGTGTTACTATTGTGTCCGTAAAAAAATAATGTTAGAATCTCTCTCTCTCTTTCTTACCCAAAACCCCATGCTTCACTCTGGGTTTCTTACGTCTTTTCCTGGGCTGAAATACACATACTTTAGCAAATAAATAAACGTACATTCCTACCAGTGTATCCAACATGTACGACATGTGAGCGTTATTTCTGCCAAGCATCTCAAAATAAATCAACAGCGTCGCGTCATCACGTGCGCACATATCTAAGCAAAATAAATCTAACTTCAAAAATTAATCACTAACATATTATTTACACAACTATGATAATCCTAAGAATACACCCATAAACAATGACTTAATATAATCAAAGATTAGTACTCATCGTGATCTCCTGTCAGCTGCCGTCATTCCTTTCAGCAGGGATCCTTCACAGCTCCTCTCCAGGGTTCTACATGTTATCACAATTACACATCATCACTGAATACATTATTACACTGATTAATTCTTCATCATAATTTCGCTGCGTCTCACTTGATTCTCTTCACAAACTATTATTGACACTTTCATAAGGTATCACATACTAGTACCCTAATAAACACGTAATTTATTATTCTAGACACTTTATACACTTTGCAGGGATTGCGCAATATAACCACACGTATTTCTATCTCACTAGTTCTTTCTTCACGATGCCGTGGGTTGACCGATTCTACGCGTATTTCCCTTCGAATGGTGAGCTCGTCGATGACGTGCCGTTTCAACTGGACTCCGGTTCGGACCTCGATTGCCCTTCTACGTCTTCCTCACTCCTGCGTCTGCTAACACCGTCTCTGCCCTTGGCGTGGAAAGTCTACTATACAAATTTGAGCGAATATATTGCTTTCCCGCATATGAATACTTTATTTTACACAATTTATGTCTCTTTAAATATCGTCCCCTTTGTACTTTACAAATTGTGGTGCAATATTATTTTAGCTCGGCGTGCTCCCACTGCTAACTGCCCGTAGTTATGCGACGATCTTCCTCGCCCGCCGTTTGTCACCAACCAACTAGCGAACCGGACTCTGACTCACTACGCAGCACTGCTCACGCGAAACTACTCCAGACTACTGCCAACTAACTCCTGCGACCACGAGAGTGCGGGGGTATATCTTTCACATGGCGGCGGTCAACACTAATCTTCATACGCTGTCGGGAGCTCTTCTTTCAGACCGCACACCATCTTCACAATATATGCAAATTAATATTGATAATAAGGTCGTATTATTATCATATTGTCACTGACATTCGATCGTGGCTTCCACAAAAATCCATCTTGCGTCCCCTGGCACTATTTCTGACGACATGGACGCTATCCCTACCAGCGCAACCAAACTCTCCACCCCAGACTGTTGGCGTAAGAAACTAATTTCCTTGATCATCGATTTAATGATATCATGATGATCTATTCAGTTTGATGACTGGCGAAAAAATCTTAGGAATATTCCAGGTTTAATGACGTTAAGGGTTCGATCCTGGGTGTTATCGTATTGTCACAATTTATTTATTTAGTGATTTAGGGGCGGGGCTTTGCTAACATGCGGCGTAGCGTAGAACATACGAGAACAAATTATTGAGGTCAGCTCCCCAAGAAGTCCTTGGAATGTTGCACCTGCTCTGGCCAATGCGTAGCATAGAAATATGTTCTAGACTTCGCTGTATTGGCAAACTTTAGGCAATACGTCGCTGGTACTGTCTGCGACGTACATGAGCTCGACTTCCAACCCAGATCGGGCGCTTGCCATGATTAAATAATATGCAATCCGGTTTCCATCTCCTCTGTAATTTGAAGCTCATTTAAACGATATACACTCTGCATGACGAAGAACCATGCGAACTTAGCCTGGGGCCTATAGGATAAGGGCGCATCTTCCCCCTCCTTGGGTTTCGAAAAACTATCTACAGGACGTGATGGTTTTTCGAGATTTATTAACTTCATCTCCCTTCTTAATAGTTACTCTGTCATGCATCGTTTAAATGTTGAGTACGCTGACCTTCCGATCATTCCTTCTCTTCCTCAATAACATTGACTTGTTGGCCCGTATCTTCTTCTTCCATTGGGTAATAAACCTTCAGATTCTGAGCGTTGTAGATTGCTTCCACTCCTGTTTCCTGATGTTTGACCTTGTACGCATTGTTCCCAATCACCTTGGTAATCTTGTACGGTCCATGGAACAACTCACAAAATTTAGCATATACTCGTGCCTGAGGATCAGATGTTGCCGGCTTCTTCACGAGCACCAGTTCTTCCAATTCAAGTGGTCGATGAAACCTCCTATTCCTCACCCTTCTTAAACGGCGCTCAGCCTGTTTCTTCAAATATGACGCTGTGTCTCTGATCACTAACTCATGGCTCAGTCTGGCGTCTACCGGACACGGTACAACATTATTCCATGGTCGATCAGGGTGTCGGTTGAAATGCACAACCGCGGGAATCCGACCCGTGCTTTCGTGTATGGTATTATTGATACACGACTCGATTATCGGCAATACATCCACCCATTTCCAGTGTTGTTGTGGACAGTATATTCGACAGAACTTGGCAATTTCTCTCATAATTCGTTCCGACGGATTTCCCTCCGGGTGACGAACAGAGCTTAGGACGTGTCGAATATTCAACCTTGCCATTTCCCGTCTAAATTCGGCGCTGGTGAAATAACTTCCGTGGTCCGTGAGGAAAAATTCTATCTCTCCAAACGTGGGAATTACTTTAGCTTTGATTCGGTTCAAAACCTGACGGGTATTCATCTTCTGAAGAGGGCATAAGACCACGTATTTCGAAAATACGTCTATGCTGACCAAGATGTATTTACATCCCCTTCTGCCTTTGGGCAATGGACCGTATCCATCCATGGCGATGAGCTCACACGGCTTTTGAGTCAATAATGGTTTCGGATACTGTTTCATCAAAAACGAGTTGGGCTTCACTCTTTGACATTGGTCACACGTCTTTAGTGTTCTTTGGGTGGTGTCACGTAACTTCGGCCACACAAATGTCTCCTGGATTAAAGCGCTAGTTTTGTCAATTCCACCATGACCTGAAATACGATGTGCGTGCCACACCAACCCTTTTTGCAATGAGGGCGGCACCATAATCCTCAATTTGGTACGATCTGCGTCTACGAACTTGTGTAACAATTCGTTATACCACATATAATTATCAGAAATTTTCTCTGCCTCGATGAATGCGGGAGTTCCAGGTTGTAACTTTTTCTTGAAGTAATTTATGATCATGTTCATCCAAGGATCCTTCTCTTGTTCAATTTTGATACCCCCTAATTTTTCCAAAAATTCTTGATCTGACCGGGTGAGTTCAATTTGGTTCACAGACTCAATCTGATCCTCTTGATCTGGATTTCGGCTTAGAATATCCGATATTAGGTTGAGTCTTCCCGGATAGTGCTCAATGGTGATGTCAAACTGCTGGACGTACAGCGACCACCTGTTGACCCTTTCTCCTGCCATCGGCGTTTTCAATAGAAAAACCAGGCTTCTATGGTCTGTTCTGATGAGAATTTAGAATCCATACACAATTTTTCTCCACTGTTGTAGAGCGAATATTATAGACAACAACTCTCGCTCTGTGATAGTATAATTCATCTCATGTGTCCTCAATTTGCGACTTGCGAAAGCTAGGTAAGTTTTAGTCTGAGGATTTTCCGGGTCTTCCTGGTATAACATCGCACCGACTCCAATTTGTGATGCGTCAGTTTGTATGATGAACTGACGTGTAAAATCAGGGTAACCCAACTTAATGCTTCCGGTTAATAATTCCTTGGCCTTCCTAAAAGCGCTATCGCATTCATCATTCCATGCCCATCGGTTGTTCTTGTGCAGCATATTTTGGAGTGGAGCCATTATCTCTGTATACCCCGGACAATGATCAGCGAAGAAGTTACATATGCCCAAAAATTGGCGAACATGCTTCACTCTCGTAGGCTTCGGGAAGTTCCGAATTGCTTCCAATTTAGCTGGATTCGGGCTGATACCTTCACCATCAATAACATGACCCAAATATAAGACTTCTCTTTGGCAAAAATGAGACTTCTCAATGTTGATTTTGAAATTTGCCTGTTCGAGGTTAGCTAATAACTTCTCCAAGTTTGATAAGTGTTCATCCAAATCTTCAGAAGCCAGTAAGATGTCGTCCACGTATCGGGTGGTTATGCTCTTGACTTCTGGCGTCAGATTACGCTCGAGAGCCCTGATTAACGCCGACCCGGCCGTCTTAATGCCAAATGGTAACCTCTGAAATACATAGGTCTGCTGATCGAACAGAAACCCTGTGAGCAATTGTGATCTTTCATCCAACTCCAGGTGATGGTAACTACTCGTTAAGTCAATTGAACTGAAATAGACCTTGTTCCTGAACTTTCGGATTATCTCCTTGATTGGTGGAGCCCGATCATATTCTGGGATCAATCTCTCGTTTATTTCTCGTGCGTCCAAACAGACTCGCACTGTCCCGTTGGGTTTCAAAACTACCACCAAGGGGTTCACAAAAGGAGTAGCCATCTTGGCGATCACACCTCCTTCCTCCATCTTCTTCAGAGTCGCGGCAACTTCTTTGACGTATTTTTCAGCAACAGGGTATGCCTTTTTCTTGAAAGGTGACCAGTCATTAATTTGCATCGCATATTTAAACCCTTTGATCCTCCCGGGCTTAGAATCAAAAACTTGTCGATGCCGTTTCAATATCGCCCCCAGCTTTATCCGATCGTCATCACTAATTTTTGCCTCTTGCATTTTCTCTGCAAATTTCGCCTCAAGCCCTTCGACCTCATCCTCTGTGGTCGTGGTCCATATCTCGGGTCTTATTAATTCGTCGTCAATGTCATTGAGCCGTTGATTCAACCTGCTGCAACTCTGCACCATCCATATCTCTTCCGAATTTCTGGGAACGTCCGGATTCAACGGGATCTTCATGGCACGGTCCTCGTCCACAATTTTAAATTGGATGATTCTATTGGCCAAATCAATGACGGCACCATATTCCCGAATAAAGTCTGCCCCTAAGATGACATTATAACTTACTTTGCTCATTATGAGGAATGGGTGTGGCATGCTGTACCCTTGCACGTCAATATCTAGAAAAGTTTGAAATTTGCATGTGGTGGATTTGTCTGGAATGATACCTTTAATTTTGACATTGGACAGGGGCAAGATTGGGATCTTAAAATGCTTTCCCAACTCATTCACCAATGCTTGTGAGACTATACTAATGCTAGCTCCTGTATCCACCATGCATTTGACAGTTAAGCCTCCTACTCGGGCATGTATGACCGGTAATTCTCTAATAACTTTGATTTCTGGCCCCTTTAGATCCTCGGTCAATTCCTCTTCTTTCAGCACCCAGTCACTTATCTGAGCGACAACCACGTATCTATACGACCCATTTAAATTGTCTGCATCGTCCTGATGGCCTAAAATTGACGTTTTTTTTTTTTCTTGGGACGCTTCCCTAGTGTTTTGTCCTCTAGACCTCTGGCTAGCCTGAAATTCTAGACTTTCGGCCCCAGTTTCCACTACGTCCGGATTCTGCCTCGCTTCCATACCTCTCGTCCACTTATCCTCTTCTTCTTCCTTCCGTAAATCTTGGGCTTGGAGCTCATCCAGGTATCTTTGTGTTCCTCGATGCCATCGTTCCATCTCTTCTTGATGCGATGGATGCGGCCTCCGATTTTGCCATGGTCTTCCTCCTCGAGTCCATGAGGATCTGCCTCTCCAGAAACCTCTTCCTCTCCAAGGGTTGGGCCTAGATGTTCCTCTATCCGCTCTCCATGTTCCGCTGTATCTCCATTCGCGTCTCCATCCAGCATTCTGAGGCATCTCAGGCTGTTGGGTTCCATATCCAGGATTCTGGCGTCCTTGTTGTTCCCATCTCGTTTGTTTTTACATGGCGTCAGCATTCATTCCTTTTCGTCGTTTACAAAGTGGCTCCGAGATTTCAGCCGAATTGACGTTTTCTACTGTCCGATGTGTGCGTTGCGGACTGTGCACCGTGGTTTCATCCAAATGGCGAAGTATTTCCTCTGCACGCACCGCGGTTTTTACATCTGCCGTCGCCATGATCTGTTGTACCGCAAGTGGTAGCTGTTTTTCAATTGCTGTTACCATTTCCTCCTCCGACGGTGGCATGTCAAGTTCCTTCATCCTGTGCAATTGGGTTATGAAATACTCAGAGTATTTCGTTGGGGATGTCGTACTGTATCGACGAGCGTACAACTCAGCCCGCAAATTCTGTTGAGCTGATAAGCTCCAGTACTTCTTTAAAAATACTTCCCGGAATTCCTCCATGGTGTTGAATGTGTAACGGAAACTCCTGAACCACTGTAGAGCGTTACCAGTCAGAAGCTTTTCCACTGTTCTTAGCTGACGGTCTTCAGGAACCTTGGTCTCCTTTATATACTCCATTACCTCCCGGAGAAAACCTTTTGGCGTGACGTTTGTTGTGCCAGAAAATTTATTTGGCCGATCGTCATTCATCCGGATGAATTGCACCACTTGAGTAGTCACGTTTTGCTCCACTGGCGTTGACGTCTGTCCTCTTATGTCTCGAAATTCAGGACTATAGGGCCTCCCATCATCTCCGAGGTTGAGCTGTTCCTGGAATCCTATTTTATCCGCTCTATGGGTCTCTGTTGCTGGTCTGACCGTCCCCATCTGTAGGTCAGTTATGGCTCTATCTTGTATCGAAATCTTTACTTCATTTTTGGCCTGCTTATTCTCCTGTTTCTCGAGTCGAGATAACAGATCCATTTCCACTCTGTGACGTTTCTTTTTATCTTCCCCAAATTCTCGCAACATGTTCTTATTTTCTTCCTTAATTTCCTTACGAAGGTCCTCGTATGCCATCTCCCTGTCTCTCCTGAGATCTTCTCTATCCTGAATCCATGCCTCACCCTTTCCTTCCTGACATTCCTTTAATTCCTCTCTTATCACTCGCCAGGTTTCTTTGACTTCTTCTTTGAACTTGGAAACGTCAATCTCAACTGATTCGATTCTAGCTGATGTTTCCATATGGCCGTCTTGTAACTCATCAATGTCTGCTCGTGCAGCAACGAGTCCCTTCTCAACTGTGGATATCTGTGCCTGTGTACCGATTTCCAAAGCTGTTATTCTCTGGGTAAGACTATCGACCTGACTCTCAATTGCAGCCCTGTGTTCTCGCATTTGCACATTGTTTTGTTCGCAGGTGCGACTTATTCGACTCATTTCCGACCTAATGTCATCGAATTGTGTCTCATTGTCAACCCTCAACTGACCTAATTGTTGTGTCAAGTAAGCCCCCTGTTGTGTTATCTGTTCTTGAATGTCGTTTCTTAATTGCGCTCCCTGTTGTGTTAACTGTTCTTGGTTGTCAACCTTCAACTGCGCTATCTGTTCTGTTAATTGCGCTCCCTGTTGTGCTAACTGTTCTTGGTTGTCAACCTTCAACTGCGCTATCTGTTCTGTTAATTGCGCTCCCTGTTGTGCTAACTGTTCTTGGTTGTCAACCTTCAACTGCGCTATCTGTTCTGTTAATTGCGCTCCCTGTTGTGCTAACTGTGCTAATTGTTCTCCACTCATCTGCTCCATCAGAGCCTTAATGTCTTCTAAAGACGCCATTACAATCAATGTAAATAAACGGAGCTGCACCAACCCATGCTGAACAACGACTACAACTACACAAATGCATAGCACATCTCAATCCTTTATGTGAATCCTTCAATGAGTATCTGTTTCAACCAAACAATATCCTCCTCTCTTGAATTTAAGTAATTAATCGCGCAGTGTTAATAAAGTAAAAGAAAATCTAATCCCCGTATACAACAACAAAATTTCGTGGACTCTTGAAAAACATCAATTTTACAAAGAAATTAATGCCTTCCGTAAACCTCACCAAATAAGGCTCTATGAGTCCCTCATGGAAACTCAATATCGAAACTTTAAAGGGTTTTATTCAGCTTACTGTGTAATTAAAATGTTAAAATAGCAATAATTCTGAAACACAGTAACTGTTAATTGATTGAGTTCCACGAATGCTTCAAGCATCTGCCCCTATCACGTTGGGCGCCACGGTTCGGCCGCTCCACCAGGGATGGCCGGGTTTCGCGGGATTATCCCTAGATAGGGATTCCCGCCGGGGCAGCTAATGCCGTCGGGGATACTTCGGGATATCAACCCCATACGGATGCATGAAGCTCAAACGCATCTACCATGCCGTACGAATAGGCATCACACAATAAATCATAGTATGCAGGTCACCCGAATACGTCTGTGTGTGTTAACCGCTATGATCTTCCATAAATAAAAGAAATTCGACGAAAGGATAGATAACAATCTACCCATGCCCTATGTACCCTTTTGAACATAGGACCTTCAGGACAGGATTCATTCCTCGGGGGCGGAGCGTTCCTACTTGAAGCTAACAACTGTCCTGGCATACACCATTTGGAAGATCGATAGGGCTGATCAATGAATCATCACACACAGAATTCAAAATAAAAGGAAAGCAAACTTTATTAACACTAAGTAAACAAATACAAACCAAAAAAAAGAGAGAGTAAAACAAAATATCCAAATAAGAAAATCAAAATCTTAACGAGAAATGAATTAAGGCGAAAGTAAACTAATAAATCATGAAATTCTGAAGCAAATCCAAAATAAGTTTAAAACTCCAAAATAATCTACCCAAAATCACAAAATATCAAAATCAATCCAAACGGATTCCAAAAATAACAAAATTGAATAAAAAGAATGATCAAAATCAAAATTTAAATTAATTGGATATCAATTAAATTAATTACATAATCAATTTGATTAATTAAGTGGATCAAAGCGATCAATCAAATCATTGAATCCCGATTGGGAAATATCAATCCAATTAAAGACCATTAACAACTTATTCAAATTAATAATTACATAAATTGATTAATCCATCTTTGATCAAACACGTAAGCAAAATTATGATCTGATCTCACTACAATCAGTATTGTACTCATTGAAAATTCCACACTGTGAGCTCATTACATCAAGTATCATGTCATCTCACCATAACGTAATGTACCACGTAAATTAACATTACTTTAATTAAATCATTTGTGCATCACACTATTAAGCAAGGGCTTTCCAAACATGATCCAACATCTTAATATAATCTGGCAATATCGCCTGTATGATCCCTTGTATGGATTAAAAGTACTCTCATAAAGATACACTTCTTATGCATCCAAACTCTTAACACAAGCCTTGCCCCCTTTTTATTCTATGGATATAAAATTGGTACATTTATTTATGAGCTCTCGTGCATGCAACAGATGTACACCACAATAGGACTTGAGATATGCTATACTGGCACATTATAATACACCAATGCATGAGAACACGATTATCTAAGGGTCGAACTCAAGACTCGATACCTCATTTCGGGTCTCGAATTCGATACTGTCTGTCAGAGTTTATGAGTGTATGTCAACTATACTAATATACAATAACTGAGATGCTTGCAATATCCCCTCAAATATCCTCTTATATTAGACAAAAAACCAAAGGCTAAAAATGAACGCTGGACTATATGCAAATTTGCATCAATGCAATAATAAGAATATTCTATGCTCACACTTCGTACGGTGACAAATAACATTTGAAAACAACGATGAGTGTAAACAACAACGATGTTTCCCCGACACTGTAAATAAAGGCATGGCACAACTGTATCTACAAAACATATTCACAAAATATATACACAAATAGGTCTCGAAGTAAGGACCTCGACTTACCTGTTTCGGGCATGGCATATCTGCAACCGTCGCCAGTATCAGAGAGAGAATACACTTCTACCTCAAATGGTTAATGAATACCTACACCCTTCCGTAGAACACCATTATCAAATTAATCACATAACTATCATTATTATTATTATTATCATTATTATTATTATTAGTATTATCCAATATTATTCCCACAGTGATGTTAGTTTGCAATGACGCTAGGACGCGAAAGGTCAATGGATATTCGTACCCTTTTACAGAATCCATTGATTATATAATTATTATTATTATTATTATATTTATTATTATTATTATTATCATTGTTATTATTATTATCATTGTTCGTCACTGCGAGGACGCTAGGTCATGATAGGTCACTGTGTATCTGCACCCTACTACAATATACCATTATTTAATAAGTTATTATTATCAGTTCAGAAATGTGCTCAACAAACACAGACTTAAACTCGGTACAGGAAACCTATGATTTACTAAAAGCTCGTCTCTCTACACGGCCAAGAGGGGGAGTAACGAAAGTACCGCTAGGCAAAGTGAAAGGGGAAACGTTAAATGACCTTGGCCTAGGACAAACATGTGTTGAGACAACACACCCAGTGGTAACCAAAAAGCATCCTATTAATCTCGCACCAACTAAGCGAAATGAAATATACGAGCAGCTAGTCTCGTAAGCCTAGTGGTCTCCTGTTCGAAGCTGAGCGTGGTATAAACTTTGGAACATACCCAATCGTGGTTCATCATTTCACTCAAATAATTACAAGCGCCGTTCGGCTTTACCTCTTATCTTATGGCATGCCTCAATATACACTTCTTACCTTTTTATTTTCAGTTGGCGACATCATGGGACACATGGCGATGTCCGCTACAGCCTAACTGCACATATTTCATAATCCTTACCAATTTCTTTTTCTTTCATTCGTCGTAGCTTACCTGGAATCACATGAGACCATCCCACTACCATATTTTGCATGCCTTCATCATAACATTTCTGCATATCACCACGACCCAATGCTCATACATGTTCCAAAACACTCAGACAGTTGTTCAGTGCACTCTCTCACAAACCGTATCTTACCTGATTAGAGCAAATATATTGGAGACGCAAAGGTAACGTTCCTAGCTTACTCCCAGGGCGTAACTTAGCTAAATAAATATCTCACCAGGTGTGAAATCAAAATACCAGCATTACGGAATTAAAAATTCCCCTCCATTACTCGTGTTATTATTATTATTAATATTATTATTATTATTAATAACTTGTGTTACTATTGTGTCCGTAAAAAAATAATGTTAGAATCTCTCTCTTTCTTACCCAAAACCCCATGCTTCACTCTGGGTTTCTTACGTCTTTTCCTGGGCTGAAATACACATACTTTAGCAAATAAATAAACGTACATTCCTACCAGTGTATCCAACATGTACGACATGTGAGCGTTATTTCTGCCAAGCATCTCAAAATAAATCAACAGCGTCGCGTCATCACGTGCGCACATATCTAAGCAAAATAAATCTAACTTCAAAAATTAATCACTAACATATTATTTACACAACTATGATAATCCTAAGAATACACCCATAAACAATGACTTAATATAATCAAAGATTAGTACTCATCGTGATCTCCTGTCAGCTGCCGTCATTCCTTTCAGCAGGGATCCTTCACAGCTCCTCTCCAGGGTTCTACATGTTATCACAATTACACATCATCACTGAATACATTATTACACTGATTAATTCTTCATCATAATTTCGCTGCGTCTCACTTGATTCTCTTCACAAACTATTATTGACACTTTCATAAGGTATCACATACTAGTACCCTAATAAACACGTAATTTATTATTCTAGACACTTTATACACTTTGCAGGGATTGCGCAATATAACCACACGTATTTCTATCTCACTAGTTCTTTCTTCACGATGCCGTGGGTTGACCGATTCTACGCGTATTTCCCTTCGAATGGTGAGCTCGTCGATGACGTGCCGTTTCAACTGGACTCCGGTTCGGACCTCGATTGCCCTTCTACGTCTTCCTCACTCCTGCGTCTGCTAACACCGTCTCTGCCCTTGGCGTGGAAAGTCTACTATACAAATTTGAGCGAATATATTGCTTTCCCGCATATGAATACTTTATTTTACACAATTTATGTCTCTTTAAATATCGTCTCCTTTGTACTTTACAAATTGTGGTGCAATATTATTTTAGCTCGGCGTGCTCCCACTGCTAACTGCCCGTAGTTATGCGACGATCTTCCTCGCCCGCCGTTTGTCACCAACCAACTAGCGAACCGGACTCTGACTCACTACGCAGCACTGCTCACGCGAAACTACTCCAGACTACTGCCAACTAACTCCTGCGACCACGAGAGTGCGGGGGTATATCTTTCACATGGCGGCGGTCAACACTAATCTTCATACGCTGTCGGGAGCTCTTCTTTCAGACCGCACACCATCTTCACAATATATGCAAATTAATATTGATAATAAGGTCGTATTATTATCATATTGTCACTGACATTCGATCGTGGCTTCCACAAAAATCCATCTTGCGTCCCCTGGCACTATTTCTGACGACATGGACGCTATCCCTACCAGCGCAACCAAACTCTCCACCCCAGACTGTTGGCGTAAGAAACTAATTTCCTTGATCATCGATTTAATGATATCATGATGATCTATTCAGTTTGATGACTGGCGAAAAAATCTTAGGAATATTCCAGGTTTAATGACGTTAAGGGTTCGATCCTGGGTGTTATCGTATTGTCACAATTTATTTATTTAGTGATTTAGGGGCGGGGCTTTGCTAACATGCGGCGTAGCGTAGAACATACGAGAACAAATTATTGAGGTCAGCTCCCCAAGAAGTCCTTGGAATGTTGCACCTGCTCTGGCCAATGCGTAGCATAGAAATATGTTCTAGACTTCGCTGTATTGGCAAACTTTAGGCAATACGTCGCTGGTACTGTCTGCGACGTACATGAGCTCGACTTCCAACCCAGATCGGGCGCTTGCCATGATTAAATAATATGCAATCCGGTTTCCATCTCCTCTGTAATTTGAAGCTCATTTAAACGATATACACTCTGCATGACGAAGAACCATGCGAACTTAGCCTGGGGCCTATAGGATAAGGGCGCACTATCTCAAATTGATCCTACACGCATCCCTTACACGCCCCTTAAGGGTACTCAAGTACATAAATGATACCCTGTAGAATACGACAGTTATGCAGTACGATTAAGTTACGCAGTATATAATGAGTAAAAGACGTGTGCAGTAATAACGGAGAGATTGTTTCTGAATGTATACACGTATATGTTGTGTAGGCGGCATCGATCAGGCTCTCGAAATAGCAATTTAATAAGTGGACTGAATACGAAAAACATTAATTGACGTGAACTCATGAACGAAGGCAGGCCCGAGCAATTGTCACTTGTCAAGGCTAACAATGTGTGACGTGTCAGCCGACCAAACCAGCTGCGATGTCAAGGCTGAATACCACATGTCCGCACGCAACAGAATGTTACGGTGTATTACGAGCTAACATTTATTTACGTAAAACGGCCAGTGTTCGCAAACCAACCCCTTAATCAAAGTGTGGATTGCGCTAATGATATCTGAGATCCACAGGCTACAAAATGGACAGTCAGAAAAACTAGTAACATTTTGACTATCATGGCTATCTGCACCTGTAACTACTCATTTCTCGTGATGAACTTCTACTACTACGCGATGGGTCACTAAAAAAAGTCGGCATGGGAAATTTCGGGGACATCTGTCCTTCTGGAGTCGAGGATGGAGACGTACAACCCAAGACGAGTCTACCAATGAACCTGGAGATGGGTGGAATCCAGACGAAAATGGAACAGACGAGGAAGATCCCATTTTCTCAACGGACACTTCAGGTATCTTCTGGATGGAGTCGAAGGTACAGACCACATCATGATAACTCGTAGAACCTAGTATCTTTAGTGGAGTAGATTTTAGTGGTTGGAAATTCAATATCAAATTCTATTTCGGCAATATTAAGGACCACATATTCATAAGAATGAGCACAGTAACATTATAATTATTTTTAAAGTCTATTGTAGCGTAGCATGTTAGCTATTGGATAGTGGATGTTTAGTTTAAATTAATCATCAGTGGAGATAATCCCCAATAGGTAGAAATAAATAATGGAAATGCGGAGATGACACTGAAAATATGGTAATTGCTGTTATACTATAACATTTCTCAAGCTAGCTGGAGACATTTGGTTAGATAGAAATTCATTTGAAACTGAGGCCACATAATTGTGAATATCCCAACACCACAGAATAAATTCTTAAGCACACTACTAATTTGAATAAAGGTATTTAAACTCACACAGTAAAAGGTGGGAAGAGTGAGCCAAGTGTGGCAGGTTTAATGTGATGCAGCAATAAAACAATTGTGTAATTAATGATGGTAAAAAGATAAATGAAGTTCAATTAATGTGATTGTTAAATGGATCATAGAAGTGAGGAGAAATGAAACGTAATTAGATGGTTAAAGGACTACTGTGATAAAAGTGTAGTATAATATGGCATCCATGTAAGTGAAAGTACGTGAATAATTAGTGTGTTAAATGAAAGTATGCAAATGAATATATCAAAGTAAGGCCAGGGTGGCTACTTAATAACTGTGAGTATGGCTTTGTATGTAATTGTTATATCGAATCGAGAGCATCAAGGATTCTAATTAACGGTATTTCTATGCATTTTGTCGAATCACCTTGTCAGTTACTAATGTGTCAGCCGAAGCAAATAACATCCTGTGACACGTAAATGGAAGTAGTATTTGTCCTGAGTAATAAAATGATGTAACAATTAATAGTAATAAGAGAGGGTCTGGACTAAAGCAGTGCCGAGGGAGCACAGTGTGCTTCAAAAGCGATTGGTAATTAAGGATTTCATTGTGAGAAGAACATGAATAATTATGGGAATGTAAATATTGTAAATTAATTATGGAATAAATATGGACATCCACGACGCAGAATGAATTTATAATTTAGAATGAGATCCAATGGAACAGTTGTATTGTTTTTACTGAGTGCATAATAATTTGTTTCACCTGGTATACCATCTCAGACATGAACTTCAGATCGCGAGATGAGTGGAATACAACAGTGTGTGTTAAAATGCAGTTCCTAAAAGTAACTTTAGGCTGGATGTCCGTTAGTTCATTTACATCGAAAAATAGGCCACGAGGAGATTTTGTCCCGATTAAAATAATTTGTTCATTTTTATTTCTATTGCACATCAAGAATTTACTTAGATAATCTCCATGTGTAGGGTTAGGATAGAAATCATTACTGTTATTTTGTAACCAGTGCATTCCTTAATAAATGCAGAATTTTATCTCAATCGTAAGCTCTCTTTCATGGCTTTCGCAACATAACATGGATGATTGGAGATAACTTTAGGAGGTTTCCTATGAACCCTCGTTCCTACTTCAAGCCCTGAGATCATTCAGATCTCGTCCTTCCGGATTTTTCTTCGTATCTTGGAACCTATGTGTGTTTAATCATCCATGTTTTTATAAAATGTTGTACTGAGTTTCAACTGCGGATTGTATTGATGAACCGGGCCATACAGTTCAAGGTTGAAATATCGGGCACAGCAACATTAGATGAAGATTATTGTATAGGTTCATTTTTCAAGCTTTGACTTCGATCGCATGATTAGGATAGAAAAATGAAAAAACTAATTTTAAAATTTCGCAAAGCCGCTATTTTGAATTTATGAAAAGAAACGAATTAAATTAGTTGTCATTATGCAAAGTCTTTTATATACATTTACCGTACAAAGTTTAATTGTGCTCGGATGATCAAATCATGAGAACATTCTATGTAACTATTTTAACATCGCTTAGCCGCCATGTTGGTTTTGAAAGAGACCAATGTTTGAAAGTCACATAGCTGATTGTTAGCTCATTTGAGGCCGTTCCTGTACTGATGTCGTCTTCACTACAGTAAAATCTGACTCGTAAAACGTCTCTTTAAAAAATTCTGTAGCATAATAATTGTAAATATCATCGTACAAAGTTTCTGGTTTGCGGAGATATTGGATACCAGTGAAATAATTCGCGCGCCCGCCATGTTTGATTGGTGAAACGTATTAAAATGTAAAAGACACACTCGAGGTTGGACAAGGTAGTAGTGTGTCTCTATTGAGTTTCATTGAAATCGCTTCGGCCGTTAAGATTTTATTACGGGGACGCCCACACACACATATGAACAAAAGGTGATTTCATAAGCCAGTGTATTTTATAAGATGAAAATAGGCTAAAAATATAAAGTGAGATATTGTAGGCTTTCTGAAAGAGGTCCACTTATAACTTGGAATCTACTGGCAGGCTTATCACACATTCAAGCATCTCAGGTCCCAATCGCCCCTAAAGGGATTCAATCCTGGAACCCAAGACAGGGAAAGGAAGAACCTACTCTAAGCTATTGCACTATAAGCTACAACCCGAATCTGTGTATGTTTATGTCTTGATTGCATGCATTTATGTAGATGAATTCTAAATATAGTCTACTGTATATTTACTGGGTTGTAAACCTAATATTGGAAGCTTTTCAGTCGGTCAACACGTGTGTGCCCCATAACATTGAGCAGGGAGTTACAATTAATTTCCTAGCGCCACAAATAAATTAAGAGAATTATTTATACATTTTATAAAACACTTGTCACAAAATGGGGGGATAAATTGGATGATCAGTCCCGTTCGTCCAGGGAACATCGTCAGATATCTGCTCACTTAGGCTTAATTTAGGTTCAGTGGATAAGTATATGACACTTATGTACAGCAGTATTTACAATTATTAAGCTACATGAGTTTTTAGTTAAACTTTGTAACGAGTCTGATTTTTTAACGAATTATATTTTTATTCCGTTAGTCTATTACAGTTCTGAAGTGTTGCGTTTATTGTTAGTACTTTTTATAAGTGTGAGACCTTTTTGAATCGTTAACTTCAATCGTAGTCAAGTGATCGAGTCCTAGACTGGTTTGTTATTAGCCGTTACTCTTCAAATGTCTTTCCTACACTGTGAACCTTTGTAGTTTGTTAGTTATGTTATAGGCTATACATAAACAAACACATAAATGAAACTGAATTAACAAAGTGGTATTGTAGACTTAGCTGATTTGAGGCTGTTCCTGTACTGATGTCGTGTTCATTACAGTAAAATCTGACTCGTAAAAAGTCTATTTAAAAACTTCTGTAGCTTAATAATTGTAAATAATGTTGTGCATACGTGTTGTATACATCCTCTGAACCTACGTTAATCCTACGCCGCAGGATCTGATGATGTTCGCTCGGCGAATGAAGCTAGTCATCTAATGTAGCTCCCCAATTCGTGAGAAGTGTTTCATTAAATGTACAATTGATTCATTTAATTCGTTTCAGGCACTAGCACATTAAATTGTAATTCCCCGCTCACTCGTGTTCACCGACTGAAAACCTTCCAATAATTGACACAGTTGGCAACACTGGAAAAAGGTTGTAAATGTAATTTATTCCTCACTAACGCGCCAAAACATAGGAAGCATTTCGCATTTCAATTTCTGTATGGTATGTTTAAAAGGGATAGTGTCATTTCGTAGGTAGAATATTTTTAGCCATGAAGTTCATTTCCACATCAAGTATGTTACACAGGTGTTGAGGACTCACTCCAAGATTCCAGTAACCCAGCCTTTCGAGGAGACATCGTTTCTCAGCACAGTTGCCTGCGGCGTCTCTCTAGCCTTAGGTAATGGTTTTCCAATAATCTATATTTTATTACAACATTGTCGCTGAAACCGAGGCCCACTCTCAACCTAGCTCTCATGGTTATCTTCACATTGTTATGATTACACTCCGTGCTCTCTACTGCCAGCAGAATTAAGTAATACCGCAACAGCGGATAATGGGGAAATAATGACTCAGAAAATATTTCCTTAAAATTGAAAACAGGATGAAAGATGGGTCATTACTTATGCCAGGTTTCGACTCCGGGGCTGGTATTAGTGGAGATCTGCAAACATTCAAAGCTTTGTTTTCATAATATAAGTGAAATATGCACAACAAGAAATCAATCACCGTTCGTGCCGATTTTATTGTGAATGGGTATACTGTACATCTGCTCAGCATCGTGAAGGATATTGGTACTGAGGAAAGACTGCTTCAAGCAATCATTTAATTATGTCGATACTCTTTATGTTGATACTCAGACTACAGTGAGGTTTGATCGTAGCATAAGTTTTTGGTTTTAAGTTCGAACAAAAGTGAGGTAAGGCTGTAATCTTTCACCGTTACTATTTATTTCAATATACTGTATGAACAATTTGCTGGAGTGCATTATCTTGCTGGAGAGGATTTGGTTAGGTGAAAACAGGGTAAGCGGTTTGGCTTACGCTAATGGCCAGCTTATAATGACGGACTCAGCCGAAAGCTTGCAAGAAACATCACAGAACTTCAACAGAAACGTTGGGAATGTGATAGCCTACAAAATCAGCATTTAAAATAAGGTGTTGTAGGTAGGAAACAAACACAAGGAAACATAAATCTTGTTAAGAGAAACTGCTGTGGAGCAGACAAACCATTTCAAATACTTGGGCTATGGAATATCTCAGGATGGAAATACAGTATAGGGAAAGAGATAAAGTCGATGTGTAGAAAAGCTAATGCAGCGAGTTCTCAGTTGTGATGCACCGTATTTTGCAAGAAAGATGTTAGTGTAGCGACGTTAGTCTCTATAAATCCCTCAGCATTTAGATCGGCATTGGCGTATAGAAGCGAGAGCTAGCTAGACTCCAGATGTGTTATATCATACATAAGCTGGAGTTACCTGATATAAGGATAGCACGAATAGATGCTGGGACAAAAATACGGGAGGAATGTCAGGAGAGTATTTATAATGAAGAGATTCAGGCCATATTAGAAACGAACTAGTAAGATGAGGCTGTTCGTAAGAGCGGACTCTGATGGTGGGGTCATGTGAGGAGAGGTTAATGAACTCGGCTACAGAGTCCATCCCCATTTGGATTATTGTTATTATTTGATTTCTTTGTATAATTTTATATAAGTTTGGTTATTGTTTTGGCAGTGTTGTATTTGTCCGTTTGCAGTAGATGCATGTTAATTATTTTTTCTGCCAAGAAATGTAATTCTGGCCTGAGGGCTGGAACGGGGTACACTCAGCCTCATGAGGCTAAACTGAGAATAATAATAATAATAATTATTATTATTATGTTATTGATTTTGCGTCCTTTTTAACTACTGCGGCTTATAGAGACGCCACGGTGCCGGAATTTTTTCCATACTGGGATCTTAACGTGCCAATAAAATCTACTGATAAGGCTTCCTAACAATTGCGCACCCTCAAATTCCAGCCGACTGTAACAGGATTCGATCCTGCATTCTTGGGAGCAGCAGGCGAGAACGTTACCTATGAGCAGCGCAGCCAACCAAACTAAAGTAAACTAAACAGAGAAGAGGCGGGTTCTATTTCTCCCTGAGCCATCATTTTCCGTGGTTGCCCACTTCTACTCCAGGCAAATTCCGGGATGGTACCTAACTTAAGGACACGCCCGCGTCTTACCCAAATTTTATCTCAATTACAAATACAAGCAGAAAGTCTTGTTCACGTATAGACATAACAGTGACACAGGCTATCAGACGACTTCTACACACACCCCAGTACACGGGTCTACATGACCGCGATGTCGCAAATCCCCTAAAAATCATCAACAACAAATTTAGTTTCAAATTGTAGAACAGTTTTATTAGTCAGGTACTTTATGGTTAGTCCTCCTATCCTTCTACGTTTTAGAAGGTTTGGGTAAGGCCTATACACGAGCCAGAACCTTTCAGGTTTCCTGCACTCATACGGAGATGAAGAAAAGCCTTTATTTAATAGTGAAGATACTTTTATTCGATTATTATTAATTATTTCATACTTGATTTTAAAATACAAATTACGCCCATTTTTAGGAAAGTATTAAAGTTAATATATAGTCGTATTTATTGTGATTTAAAGTTACAAGGTAGACCTTGAAGGTGAAAGTTGGTTTCAGATTCAGTATTCATGATTTCAATGTGAGAGGCTAAATGGGGGAGGAGATGGCCGCAGTGCTAATTGCTAATAGGGGATCATTGATGCGACTTATTCACTTGCAGACTAGACTGTACCTTGAAAGGCAATGCAGTCCCAAATAAAAATGAATGAATGTATTAATATCATTCTCATCACTATAATTACATCATTGAAAGTGGTTATTTAGTTTACATGTCAGAGTTCAGAAACCGAAATACACATGTGCGATGCCAAACTGAAATCATCACAAAGGCCAACTCATGGTTCAATAGCCACAAACATGCCTGCGGGTAATTGGAAATCCATGTGGCAGAGCTTGGGGAAGATGATAATAGTAGATGATTTCCGCTTGGTCCTTCCGGGCCAGATATCTATTTTATCCTGTTACTGTATATTGGTTACAAACCTGGTGATACAATGTAGCCTTTAGTACATTTTAGACGAAACAGGAAGTAGCAGATTAATTTCTGAAGGCGTGAAAATAAATTGTGTCAAGCCCTTAATTTGTTTACCAACAGCAAATATTCTCTCCACTCGGTCAACAGTATTTAAGTGATTTCTACCAGGAAGTTCTTTAATTCATTGACAGATGCATGGTGTATCAGTTCAGCAGTAATTTGTTGAAAATGTCTTAAAATACTAATTTTTCTATTTCTCACCCAATGAAAATACACCTTATCTGCTGTGGCGTAGCGTGTCTCAAACATGAACGTGAGATTTCCATGCACTTATCAAATATCTGAAGAAGTTTTTATTGAGCATTGTGTAAGCTGGCAATTCAATTAGCAACACGTTAGTGAATAATAATAATAATAATAATAATAATAATAATAATAATAATAATAATAATAATAATAATAATAATCGTCTGTTAAAATATTCCCACTGAAAACTTTCATTTATCACGTGAGTGTTTTTTTTTTTGCCCGGGAACAGATATGAATGCAAGGTGATAGGCTACTTTTAACCGAGGTCTTATACGATGACCTTCTATACGACATCAGTCGTTTTCTCTCCAGCAGTGAACACGAAATGATTTCGGTTTGATGTAACACGCGATAGAGCCACATAAAGCTTTCCATGAGAAAATCATTCTCCACTGAGATCAACTCCAGTCACGCTTAGTGTCTGACCCTGTGCTTTGTGCATAGTCATGCCAAAGCAGACTCTTACTGGGCATTGTACTCGTTTTAAATGATAAGGCAAATCTGAAGGAATCATAGGGATTCTGGGTACAAAGACCGTTTCTCCTGTACCACAGCTAGTTAAAATAGTTGCTTCAATAAAACAGTTTTTCAAAGTTTCACTACCAATCGCGTCCCATTGCATAACTTTGGTGGGTGTAAATTACGTAGCAATATAATAGGCACTCCCACTTTTAAAATAAGCATGTGGGGTGGCAAGCCAGAAGGAAGTAAAGAATTTAGGAATTCTGTAGGGTAATGAAGAGCTTCTTCACTATCGACTACTGCGTCTCCTGAATAATATACTTGAGCTTGGGCAGTGAATTTGGAGAACACAAAGTCATTAATTTTCACAACTTGTTCGTTTGTCGGCGATAATATTGCTCCTTCTTTAAACCATGAATGAGACTTGTTAGATAGGTTATGGATTTTAGGATAAACGCTATAAATCAATTCTTGAATGCTGCTTACTAAAACACAGAAATCGTGACTGAGGGTAATTTTCCCGTCAATGACCGGTAAATCTTCATTTCCGACTCCAAGTAACAAATTAGCAAACAGACTATTATCATCTGAAGATGAGAGTACTCTCATGTAAGTTTTGAGTGCCAATTGTGTTATATCCGGCCAGATGTAAGATCTTTTTAATGAAGCTCTCGTTCCGTTGGTAACAACTGGTAAGATTTGACAAAAATCTCCGGAGAAAAAAACTGTGCAGCCACCCATAGGTGTGCTTCGATTCCTTAGATCACGCAAGGTCCTGTCTACAGCTTCAACGGAAGTTTTGTGTGACTTTGTAGCCACATCCCATACAACTAAAGAACAATTAATCTGGCAGTGTTACTTTGTTTTGAAATATTACATAAGCTTCCATCATTACTGCTGACTTTCGAAGGAAGTTTAAATGTTGCATGTGCTGTTCTTCCCCTTTCCAAAAGAGTGGCTGCAATTCCAGATGATGCGACGGCAAGAGCAATATTACCACCAGACCTCACTTTGGCGAGCAACAAATTAATCAAGAACGTTTTGCCTGTGCCTCCAGGGGCATCGAGAAATAATATCTTTCCTTCCTTCTAAGTGATGTTAGATATGATGGTGTCATAAGGTTGTTTCTGATCGTGGTTCAGGCGGTGTACTTCTTGAGCAACGGTTTGAAGGAGCCGAGGACGAAGTCATTCTTTCTCTTGTGACAATCGAGAAATTATTTGTTGCTCTGTTTCATTGTTACGTGATAAGTGCTTTATTATGTCAATGAACTATGACCTATATCCGTTTTACATCTCGGCATGATGGCTTAAATCACTGACTGGACTATTAATTATAGCTAATTCTTGTCAGACGTAATAAGAATGGCGAGGTGCATGAAACACAAATCCCCCTTCCGTCCAATCTTAAATTGACTGTGTATTTTGAGGAACGAAAAGTTCACAGGCGAGGTGCATGAAACACAAATTCCCCTTCCGTCCAATCATAACTTGACTGTGTATTTTGCGGACGGAAAGTTCACAGGTGAAATGAAGAGTTGCACTTCCAGGGAATAACGAGGAGCATGAAACACAAATCTCCCTTCAGTCCAATCTTAACTTGACTGTGTATTTCGCGGAACGAAAAGTTCACAGGCGAAATAAAGAAAAGCCGAGTTCCACTTCCAGGGAATGGCGAGGTGCATGAAACACAAATCCCCCTTCCGTTCAATCTTAACTTGACTGTGTATTTTGCGGAATGGAAAGTTCACAGGCGAAATGAAGAATAGCTGAGTTGCACTTCCAGGGAAACTCAAAGCACAACTACCCTTCTCTGAAGTCTTAACTCAACACGACTCGACGGTTTGCTGCTGGCTGTATCTGGGGTAATAGGTTTACCCACTAGTTAGGCTGTAACAGAGGTGATAGACTCGCCCTTAGCTAGCTCGTAAACTGTCGCCTCAGTATTTGAACGGACATGGTTGGAAGAAATGAAAACGTAAAAACACTTATAGTGGGCGATGTATTGAAGATAGGAATATGCTCTCGCGGACATTTTTGTAGAACTTTTCATGCTGAACAATTCTTACACTCATAGTATTTAGATATTTTTAACGGTTTGCCCAGCGTAAGCTTACAAAGCGCTCGGACGCCAATTTTTTTTCGACTTTTCCACTGAAATCGTTACTGCTCGGCTTCTTTTTATCATAAATAAATTATTATCTAAAGAAATCGTCCTCGAGATATCCTTTACAGAATGGTGAAAACCGCATCAAAATCCATCCAGAGGTTCTGTATACATATTTTAATATATCACTTGAATAAGTGTTTAACGTGCAGCTCAAGTCAGCACGAGCACCCGATTCGACCACAACTGCGCCACCATTCGTGCCCGCAGTAGAGTGTGAGTAGCATAGTTAGTTAGTTTTTGAGGTTTTAAGGGGTGGAACTACGCAATTATCTGCCCCTGTGTGTAGTATTGGGAGGTGAATGCGTCGTCGTGGATTGGGCACAATTAATCGTATTCGAGGAAATTTAACCTATATACGGTTGCTGAAATGAATTAGTTTCGGCAGCAGCGCCTCGCTCAGTTCTAGAGCCTCACACCTCGCCCCTGAGTAAGCCATCCGAGAGATAAATGATATCAGATGCTCATTAAATAGATGCTGCAAAGTTTGTGGTCTTACAAGTAACTAGCTATCACCCCCCACCCTCCGGAGAAGGGTAAACAATGTAGAGCTTACTCATATGGCTTCAACATTTCTTTGTTTGGAATAAGTTAGTCATGGCTAGACTCAGACTATCACCCATGTGAACTCTTAGTTCCTATCGTGCATCAAGTTGTGTTAGAAAAATGGTGCTAATTAAAAATATAGTTAGGATGATAAGAATGCTGTGAATAACTGGTAGTTCCGAGAAGAATTGACTAGCTCAGTTTCATATATTCTACTGGTTTTAATTAGGACACGAGAAATGAAACCTATATTATTAAAATTTGCACAGCCACCATTTTTAAGTTCTCATAAAATTCCGTTAAATAAGAAGTCAGTATAGTAAGGCTTGTATGAAGATTTAATGCGCCAAGTTTCACAGTGCTCGAGTGAAAAGTCGCGAGAAGAATCCATTTAATATTTAAATTTTGTGTCACCGCCATATTGGTTTTGTGCTCACCAGGTTATTGAGTTGGCAGTTGGCAGTCAAAGTGAAAGGTCGTGTTTTTCCCGTGCTCTCAGGTGTGCTAAAATGGGTTGTTCTCTGGAGTGTTATCGCGCGAGCATCAGACTGTGGTATGCGAAGGGTAGTCGGGAATTCCGGTGTTTGTGTGTGCGTACGGGGCCTAGTAACTTGCGGTTTATAGCCCTAGTGATAGCTGCGTTGTTAGTTATTGGTGGAGTGGAAGTGAATCCAGGCCCTGTTACTCCAAATGTGAATCTGGCAAAAGGTCCAGTGGCATCATTAAAGTGTTCGACGTGCAGTAAAACATTGAAGAACGGTGTTCAGTGTGGACTATGTGAGAAATGGTTTCACTTCGGCTGTATTATGGTCAAGAAGGAGGATTGTGATGTCGGGAATTGGTTTTGTAAAGTATGTGATACGCCAGACTGTTTGAGGGTGCAAATCAAAGCAAGGGATCAAATAATAGAGGAACTTATAACAAAGCTTCGTGAATCAGAGGAAACGGTGAAGGATGTGACTGAACGGCTTTCTACTGGGATCAGTGTGGAAGAGGGCGTGCAGGAGCAAACTGAGGATGACGTTATCATAATGGGTGATGCTATGATACGATGGAGTGCGAATATCTCGAGGAAATCAGGTGCGAAAGTGCGGTGTTATCCGGGGATTAAAATTGACCAGCTTGCCCAACAAGTGGAAGAAGCAAATGTAGAGGACTGTGACAAAGTTAAAGTGTTGTTGCTCCATGTAGGGACAAACGATTTGAAGAAGAGGGCTAAAGCTGATTACATCATGGGGGAGCTCTACGAACTAGGCAGAAAAGCTAAAAGTAAGTTTAGAAATGCAAAAATTATAATGAGTGGCATTGTTCGGCGGGGAGATGTTCCGTTAAGGCGAGTTAAGACTGTAAATGACCGCATGGACTGGGTTTGTGCACAACTGGGATTAGTGTACGTAGATGCTGACTGCTGGATTGGTGGCCGTGACTTCGCCCGAGACGGGCTGCATTTAAATCGACGGGGCGCTTTCAACCTAGGGAGCCTACATGACAGGGTCATCGGTTCGTGCCGGCCATTGTGAGGAGGAGCAGGTCCAGAGGTTGCCAGCCGACGGGAACAGAAGGAGCTACTTCGGGATATTTGCTGCGGAGGTAAGACTCTAAGATTACTGCAGGTTAATTGTCAGAGTTTAGGAAATAAATTAATTGTATTTTGGAATCTTGTAGAAACGTATTCTCCGGACATTGTCATTGCTACTGAATCTTGGTTATATGAGGATATAAATAGTAATGAAATAATTCAAGGGACCTACGAAATGTACAGAAGGGATCGGGGGAAGCGAGGTGGTGGGCTATTTATTTGTGTGCGCAAAAATATAGCTAGTTTCTTAAAGTGGGCTGATACGGATCATGAAATGATATGTGTGCAAATTTCGGATAAAGGGAATTAATTCCCTCTTCAAGTGAGGGGCGTATAGAGCACCGAAAGATAAATTTTCGCTTCTCGACACATTGTATGATAAAACTTGTACGGGTAATGCTATGAAAAAGAGCATAATAATTGCCGGAGATTTAAACCTCCCCAAAGTAGACTGGTCTGGTGAGTCAACTAGCTGGGGTCAAGCTCAGAGCGCTGCAAACTAATTCTTAAGGGAGGGTGGATTTTCCCAAGTAGTTGACTTCCCAACTAGAGGAAATAATACCTTAGATATTTATCTCGTAAGGCCTGTAGAGCTGCATATTAACTGTCTGAAAGTACCAGGAATTAGTGACCATTCTGGGGTTGAATTAAATATTAGATACGGTGACATTACAAAATTAGACTCTGATGTAGCAAATAAGATCATATTCCAGTATCGCAGGGCAGATCAGGGCAAATTTCAGGGGTATTTGAATGAGCTATTTGTAGGATGGGCATCGGAAGGAAATCACATTAATATCCTGTGGACTAACTTTTTGAAAATTTTAAATAGCGCTATTGATAAATTTGTTCCATTTAAATTACTGAAACATAACCCTGATCCTGAGTATTACACACGGGAAATCAGGAGTCTTAAACGGAAAATTAGGAAATTATACAATAAAAAACATGATAGTGACAAGTATATGTTGAAATTTAAGTCCTTATCAAGAGAGCTCGTCATAAAAAAGAGGGCTGCTCATGATAATTATATGCAAGGTTTACTTGGTTCGGGAGGAGATGGGTGGAATTTTTTTTACAGTTATGTTAGGAGAAGAAAGGGAAATTCAAATAATTTGTCGATGATAATGTCCGGTGACGGTAAAGTAATTACTGAGAAGCAGGCCATTGCTAATGAATTAAATGTCTTTTATGGTTGTGTGTTCAATAAATCCAATAGCTGTATGTTGGACCTTAACGGTGAATCAAGGGCTCCACTTCTCCAAATAAAGCAGTCAGCAATTGTAAAGCTAATACAAAAATTTCGTTACAATATATCGAAGGGTCCTGATAATATTGTTAGTGAAGTACTTAAACTAGGAGGTAGGGCCGTGGCACGATACTTAGAGGTGATGTTTAATGTGTCCATAAACAATGCGCAAATCCCAGATGACTGGAAAAGAGCTACGGTAGTCCCAATATTTAAGGGAGATAGCAGACTTGAATTGGGCAACTACAGGCCGGTTAGTCTTACGTCCATCGTTTGTAAACAGATGGTGCATCTCATTTGCGACTACTTGAGGGAACAGTGGGAAACATTATCATGGTTTAATGATAGGCAACATGGATTTCGGAAAGGTTACTCATGCGAGAGTCAGATGCTATCACTTTTTCAAGATATTAGCGAATCGTTAGACGACGGAGTTTCAGTCGACGCCGTAGTTACAGATTTTGCGAAGGCATTTGATGTCATGCCGCATGACATGCTACTCCATAAATTAGCTTCGACGAAGATTGATAGAAGAGTAATTTTATGGATCCAAGAATTTTTGACGGGTCGTTCCCAGAAAGTGAAAGTTGAAGGCCGATTCTCGGATGAAATTACCGTAACGTCGGGTATCCCTCAGGGCAGCGTAATCGGAACTTTGTTATTTTTGGCGTTTATAAACGACTTACCAAATGGAATTCGCTGTGACTGTCGATTGTTTGCGGATGATTGTGTAATATATCGAAAGATACATGACTCACAAGACAATGCAGTACTTCAAGAGGACCTGAACCTGGTCTATAAGTGGGCGATTGAAAATAAAATGAAAATAAACACAAGAAAATGTAGTCTAATAAAAATAGGGAAAGTGCGAAGGCAGGATTTTCAATATAACATTGGCTCGGAAATACTTGTAGAAGAAGATTCTCGCAAATATTTGGGCGTTCATGTAAGAAATGATATGAAACGGAGTAGTCGTATAGGATGTGTAGTTTCTAAAGCTTACAAATCCCTGCACTTTGTAATGAGGGTATTAAAAGGAAGTAGTACCTCTGCTAAAGAATTAGGATATTTGTCACTTGTAAGACCTATTCTGGAATACGCCTCGGCGGTTTGGGATCCATATCAAGTAGGGCTCATATATAAGTTGGAAAGGCCGCTAGATTTGTGCTCAGTGACTTTAATCCCAGGAGTAGTGTGAGCCGTATGTTAAAGAAACTTGGGTGGGAATCACTTGAGGCTAGGAGGATGAAATCTAGACTCTGTGCTATGTACAACACGTATACAAATCAACCAGCATGGGGTGAGCTTAGCAAACGTATGGAAAAGCCTACTTACATGGGTAGGGGCGATCATCCTTTCAAAGTTAAGGCCCGACCACAGCGAACAAATTATGGTAAATATTCTTTCTTAAACCGAGCCATTGATAATTGGAACTCTCTACCTTCCGCAGTCTTAGAGCCTTTTCCCAAACATATAGGTGTGTTTAAGAAAAGACTGACTATTTGTTTAAATACTCCAGTTTGTTAGTGAATTGTTATGTACAATTATTTATTTGTTATGTATATCTAATTTTCCACCTGGGGACACACCCCCAATTGCAAATAACGAATGAATGAATGAATGAATGATCCATAGGTGACTTATGATAAAATTACAGTTTGATTGCTGCAATAAATTCATAGATATTGAGAACCGTCTAAATATTTCGGATAGTCACCAAGGTTAGTTGTTATATGTTTAGGCCATAGAGTTATGTACAATTAGATGAAGATTAATGCGTAGGTTCATTATTCAAACGGTAATTTCGATCGCAAAATTAGATCACAAGAAAGAAAAACTTAAACTTAAAAATTCGCACAGCCACCATCT
The DNA here is from genome assembly GCA_946902985.2 of Meconema thalassinum. NCBI lineage: Eukaryota > Metazoa > Arthropoda > Insecta > Orthoptera > Tettigoniidae > Meconema > Meconema thalassinum. Next base: position 1,459,615,856 of record OX336389.2, read on the forward strand.
TAATGTTATCAAATCTATTAATTTTAATTGAATGTCAGTAGATTCAATTTCAAATGAATATTTACCGTACCAAGTTTCAATGCGCTCGGATGATTAAATCGCGAGTAAATTCAATGTAATGTTTAAATTCACTTGACCGCCATGTTGGTATTGTCATAACCAGGTTACCAGAAATCCCATGTTGTTGTTGTTGTTGTTTGAGTCTTCAGTCTCTTGACTGGTTTGATGCCCTCCATGCCTCCCTGTCCTGAGCTAAGATTTTCATCTCTAAATAGATACCACACCCTACAACTAAAATTGGTCTACCCATACAGTTCTTGTCCTCGACTCTTCTTTCCATAAATAAGCTTGTTATTCCAAGGTGTCTTAGTATGTGTCCTACCAAACTGTCTCTTCTCTTCATTAGCAGTCGCCAGAATCATATCTCCTCTCCCACTCGTCTTAATACCTCTTCGTTTGTAACCCTATCTACCCATCTGATCTTCATCATTCTCCTGTAAAACCACATTTCAAACGCTTCAATTCTCCTCTTTTCGGCTGCACCAATAGTCCAAGTTTCACTTCCATAAGAGTGCCACGCTCCAGACAAAGGCATTCGAAAGTGTATTCCTAATACGTAAATCTTTATTCGATGTCAACAGATTACTTTTCTTTTTTAGAAATGCTTTCCTTGCTTGAGCCAACCTACTTTTTATATCTTCTTTGCCTCGTCCATCACTGGTTATTTTGCTTCCTAAGTAACGAAGTCTCCCACTTCCTTTAGCTTGTTACTTGCCAATTGATGTCCATGGGGGTTTCTGATTTATTTCGACTGTATTCCAATATTTTGGTTTTACATTTCTTAATTTTCACCATGAATTCCTTCCTAAAGACGGAGTCCATACCATTCTAAATCTGATTAAAATCCTCTGGCGTGTCGGCCAAGATGACGATGTCATCAACAAATCTCAGAATTGAAATTATTTCTCCTCCGCAGTGGCCGAGAGCGCTAACGCGCTACCTCGTGCCTCGCTGGCATCGGGAGAGCGTGGGTTCGAATCCCACCTCCTGAAAATGGTTTTCGTGGTTTCCCATTTTCACTGCCAGGCAAATGCCGGGACGGTTCCTTTCAATAGGTCCACGGCCAATTTCCTTCCAATATCCCTTCCCCGACCCATCCTGAAAAGAAAAGTACATGGCCGTTGGCTGCATTAATAAAAAATAAAAAATATTTCTCCTTGAATCTTCACTCCCACTTTAAATTTTTCTGCAATTTCCTTCATTGCTTGTTCAATGTAAGGATTGAAAAGTACAGGTGATAAATTGAAGCCTTGCCCTACACATTTCTGAAAACCAGCTTCTCATGTCCTTCAGCTCGAATGACTGCTGTCTGGTTTATGTATTGATTGTAGATCACCCTCCTATCCCTGTACTTTATTCCAATCGTTTTCAAAATGTCAAACAATTTAGCCCAATATACGTTATCAAAAGTCTTTTCTAAGTCCACAAATGCCATGAACGTTGTCTTACCTTTCCTTGTTCTACCTTCCAAAATCATCCCAAGACTTAGTACAGCTTCCCTTGATTCTACATTTCTCCTGAAACCAAACTGGTCTTAACTCCGTTTCTATCTGGCTTTCCATCCTCTTGTAAATTATTCTAGACAGGATCTTGAAGCATGAGTAATCAAGCTGATAGTACGGTAATCTTCACATCTGTCAGCTCCTACTTTCTTCGGTATAGGGATGATAACATTCTTCATGAAACCAGAGGGTACCCCACATGTCTCATAAATCCTACACCCTGTACCCATATTGATGAGGGGTACAGGTTGTTTCTGTGAGCGACGAGATTTGAAAAGCGCGCTGGTCAGAGCTTGAGATATTTCGTGCAGGTGACAACAGAGGGAGAGAGAATTGCAATGGCGGAAGAAGGAAGAAAAAGCAAAATGTAAAAAATAAAGAGGTAGGACCACCGAAACATCGTGAGAAAATGCCGAAAATATTTCTAGGAATTATGCCGAAGAGATCAAGGAAATCCCTAAATTGGATCCGAAGATATTTGCAGATGAGCGAATAGTAATGCGCATGGACGAATTTCCACCACGTGGACATGCGAGGTGATGAGCAGCAGTGAGGAGAAGACACAATAATGCCGGATCTCGACCGCGAATGATCTGGTAAGCTTCAATATATCATATCTGAGGGTACCGACCTAAGAGCTGGAAAACCATATCCAACGATTGTGGTTTTGGACTCTATATACAATAACCCATGTTAGACGTCGTAGGAGAGCCCAACCTTTGTGTGTGCAGGTTTGTGGGGAAGAATATTCCAATCTCACAGAATAGAACAGATAATATTTAGCCGTCGAGGTGAGCCCAAACTTTGTGTGCGCAGGTGTGTGGGGAAGAATATTCCAATCTCACGTAGGCAACGTGGAAACGTTTCATAGCATAGTGAATAGCCGTTGTACTGAAGTGCATTGGAAAACCGCTCTAAGCATTGTTAGTATACCGTTCCAGATGTATGAAAGTCTAAAGCAAGTTACGGCAAAATTTGAACCAACGGCCGAGGTATTCAAATTTTATTCTGAAATTACGGAGTGAATGTATTTAGAACACGGACAGTGGATAGTCGAAATAGGTATTTTGCAATAGCAAAAGCTACGAGTGTTAATTGGTCGAACGAGAACATTATGGTTCCAGATCACCATTATAATAATAATAAGAAAATGAATCGAACCGTCATTATGTTGTTAAACGCAACGGAGGTGAGATGTCGGAAGATGATCCAGAATGTTTCTACGATGATGAGGGCCGGGAGCCGACTGCAGTGGCGTCTGGTAACCAGGTTCTGAACTAGAAGTCGCTGACGGTGGCGTTTGGCGGCAAAAGTAGGAACTACTTGAAAAAATTCAATGTATGCAGTCCTTACTTGAATTGAAAACAGATACCCACACTAATACAGTCATCACAATTAACACCGGTTATCAGACAGATTCTACACACACCCAAAGCACACGGGGCTACATGAACCAACCAACTAACCAGGGCCAAGCATGTTCGGTGCAACAAGAACATGTGTTCGCAGGCATGTACACTTGGGGACATGCGATAGCTGGAGTTTTACAGAAGAAGGAGCCTCGCAACAAGATCATCAAAATGTAAGGGTCATCTTTAGTAATAAGTAGCTAGTGTATTGATTCGCAATTTCAGCTATACTGTCAATCACATAGGATACTACGAATTTGAATTTTTTTTAGAAGCCAGAGGCATATTTTTGGATTTTTCTGAGGCATGTTATTTTTGGACCCTTTTGATGAAGAACTTCGTTTCGAATCCAACTGCACAAGCACATTCATGATAGTGGACGGATATGTAGATGGTATATGAGCCTTTCTATGCCAAATAATTTTACGGATGTTGGAGATATTTAAATATTAAATGTAAATGGTTCAGATTAAATGTAGATATCATTATTTCGACATGACAGTTTGTGATTTTCATGTTTAGTTAGGATTGTTTAGGATGAAGTCAGACATTCATTCTATGTTTGATTAGCATAATTTAGGAGAAATAATCACATGGCAGGAACGCGATTTTCTGTGATTCACAATCTTAATGTAAATAGATATGATCGGATAGGAAACAGACATTGTAATATAACATTGTGGTGTTTGAAGCCATATTTTCAGTGTTGCCTTAGTAAACAAGAGTTTAGTGCTTTTCAGTCGGTCAACACGAATGTACCCAAAAGAGATGGGTTATGCCCTAATCCTGAAATAAATTACATGAGATTAATAAAACACTAGGATGACCAGTTTCGATCGTCAAGCGATCATCATCAGATCCATTACACTTAGGCTATAAAATCTATGTTTGAAATACAGGTGAAAATATTTACAATATGCACAATTATTTAGTTGCAGTATTGGTACTGCAACTGTCAGTGTATGCTAAATGCAGTATATATGATGTTAGGTGAAATGCTAAATGGTGATAGCTATCCGGAGTTTGTACTTTAGAGAGATTATATGGTTGTAAACTATGGTTAAACTATAAAATTGTAGGCTAACTACTTATCTGATTGTCTTCCTTATTACAGCTACTCGCAGTTTTCGTGCTCACTGGAACTCACTGTGCGGTCGATTAGGGCATAACCCATCTCTTTTGGGTACATTCGTGTTGACCGACTGAAAAGCACTAAACTCTTGATTGTAATATAACATTGTAAAATGGAGCATAATAATTTGATACGCAAATGCATTACGACTGATAGTCGGATTAATTAAATAATTATTAATGACAATATGGTTGTAAATTGTTCGGACAATAATTCCTGGCGATAATTAATTGAAAACAGTAAATGATTATTAACGGATTTTACTTAAGAACGTAGGAACATTTGAATATGACGAAATGCTGGATGAATGATTGTCATGAATAATAATAAACTTGGGAACGGAAGTTTGTTCATAAAATCGAACTTGTATAACGTAGGGGAACCATTGTGTTGAGGTAATATTGCATGACGCCGGAGTGTAACAGAGAAGACACTTATTTTGAATTACACCTATGTGATGGGCCTGTTTAGATGATATAAAAGTATTTAGATGGGGTTACATGCGTGTAACATAGTCCCATATGGTGGAATTGTGATAAGCCATTAAGTCCAGCCAGTGTAGCTGAGTGGTCATTATTGAAATAAGAATTGATTTATAGGAGGATAAAATGAAATGGTTGAAATATTTAAATACGAGTTTTGAGGGTTGGATTATTACCCCATACTCAGGTAAAGAAAGAGTGAGGGCGGTGAAGTCACTCCTATATAAAACCAGTTATGCCTATCATCAGTAGAATTCTATACTCTGATATTGCAGCACAATTACCGACATTTGAGTAACCAGTTTAGAATGAGTTGGTATTTCATGGCGGAGAATAATTAGCTTTGCTGAAAATCTTGCCGTGTCCTGAATGAAATAATTCGAGTATGTGATGCAATTATATTCCAGAAATCTACATGTTTGAGAAACCTGGAAATACTTTTCCGATGATTAATTAAATAATTTCTGATCCAGTAAACCTTTAAAAATCCGACTTTATTAATAATAATATATTATTTTCGCCTGCAATAATAATAAGTTAAAATAATTATGAGATTACATGATCCGATAATTGATTGGGAAGTCATGGTGACTTTTCAATAGTTTGATTAATTAATGCTCAACAATGTTAACAATTATTTTGGACTGAACAATGAGATAATATTCTAATAATTTGAAATAATATCATGAGCAAGTTCAGACTTGAGAATAGTATTGGATGGATAATTCATCGAGTCTAGATATTAACTGTGCATTTCTTTGGGAATATTGTGATTCCATACAGGTGACTTTGAAATATTTGTCAATATGAACAAGTTTAAATAATCGAAAAATTTCGGAAATATGGTGTTAAACATTGATAAACTTGTAAATAATGATCCTGATGTCAGAACAAACTGAGATTTTTTCTGCACATCCAGGATAACGTGTACACTTGTCAAATATACGTTAGGATGATACTGGGACTGACTAACAAGTTCCCAAGTGTCATAGATGTAAATAAATTTCGAATATTTAAGTGTTGGTTGTAGTCGAATTGTTGATTGATTAATTAATTGTTTTTGGCACTTAAGTTAGAATAAGGTCCCAGGGGAAACGCAGGATGTTTTTATTTTCAGGACTGGTGTTTTAGGTTTTCTTCCTGTGGGAACACATTATATTGTGGTGTAGGGTGTGTTGACAGACAAATTAAATTGCGATATTTTAAGAAACTGGTGTCATTCACACATTTTTGCATTTCCTTCTATCCTTGAAGGAGTGTGGATTTAGATATCCGTGAAGCTAGCTTTTTGTTCTTTCTTTTCTGTTACGCCCAGATAGACCCTGAGACGACTTTGAGTCTTGTGCTTGGCGGATGTTGAAATTCATATTCATGTGGTCGTGGGACATCGGTCAAACTGTCACAATACCAAGTGAAATAATCTGATCAGACCATCACCACCTATGAAGCGTAGCAACTCAATCGGTATATCATCTATGCCTGGTGCTTTGTTCCAGCTTAAGTCTTCCAAGGCTCTGTCAAATTCTGATCTCAATATTAAATCTCTTTCCGCAACATCATCAATTTCCTCTTCCCATTCCAATATATGATTCTCAATCTCCTTTCCCTTTGATAAACACTGTATGTAGACTATTCATGTCTCAACCTTTTCTTTCCTATCTGATAATGGCTTTCCATCTGTGTCCTGAATATTACAGCACTTTGTCTTCTTTTCCCCAAAGGTATTCTTAATCCTTCGATAAGCTGTGTCTACTTTTCCTAATTTCTGACAATTTTCTATATCTGCGCATTTCTCATTCAACCGTTCTTCATTCGCTTCCTTGCACTTCTTGTTAACCTCATTTCTCAGAGGTCTGTATTCTGCTTTCCCCTTTTCATCTCTTACATTCTTGTGTTTCCGCCTTTCATCCATCAATTCCAGTATATCCTGAGTGATCCATGGTTTTCTACCTATTCTTTCTCTCCTACCAATATTTTCTTCTGCGAATTTTGTTATTTCATTCTTCAAAAGTGCCCATTCCTCGGCAATTGAAGTTTGTTTCGGGTTATTCATTTTACCTTACTTTATACTCTTCTTGAATCTTTTGTTTGCATCCTTCTCTTTCAAACTGTCTATTGCGCACCTCTTTGGTTTTTGACTTTTCAACAGTTTCTTCAACTTTAATCTGCATTTCACAACAACCAGTTTGTTTATGTTTATGTCAGCACCGGGATATGTTTTACAATCCAAAATCTGGTTTCGAAATCTCTGCATGACCATAATGAAGTCGATTTGGTAACACCCTGTATGTCCTGGTCTCATCCACGTGTATATTATTCTATTGTTGTTATTGCATAAGGATTTAGCTATGGCCAACTCATGCACGGTGCGGAATTCCATCAGCCTGCTTCTTCGATTATTCCTTTCACCTAATCCGAAATCTCCTACTATCTTCCGTTCTCTTCCTTTCCATACAAGAGCATTCCAATCCCACATTACTATAACATTTTTATCACCCTTGACATACCCCAGAATTTCATCTAAACCTTCGTAGACCATTTGAATATCTTCATCATCAGCTTGCGTGGTAGGTATACAGGCTTGCACCACTGTGGTGCACGTAGGTTTTGTATTGATTTTAGCTACAATAATACGTCCACCATAATGCTCATAATATTCCACCCACTGCCCAAGTTTCATACGTAATATGGGACCTAACCCCGCATAGCCATTGTTTGATTTAGTGTTAGTGACCCTATAACCTGCTAACCAAAAGTCTTGATCTTCCTGCCAGTGCATTTCCCTAATCCCAACCAAATCCAACCTCAACCTATCCTTTTCCCATTCTAAGTTTTTGAACCTTCCTCTGCCTAGCAGACTTCAAACATTCCACGCACCAATCCATAGAATGCCAGATTTCCTCTCTATCACTTCTGTGATGTTAACCCTCTCTCGAGTAGTCCCTACCCGGAGATCCGAATGGGGAGTAATTTACCTATGGATTGGAATTTTTCAAGAGAGGAGGCCATCATCACATGTAATTATGCATAGAGAAGTGCATATCCTCGAGAATAGCATTACGGCTGTATTTTCCCATTGCTTTCAGCCCTGCTTCAGAACGCAGTGTAGCCATTAATTGGCTAATGTTATCAATCTCTTTACAGTCTATAAAACAAGTAAAGAATTGATTTATTCAGATAGGCTGCAACTCCATTTCAGAATAAATTAATAGAGCAATTCTACTAACAAAGATACTAACGTTATGCCAACAACCAAATACTAAAATCCTACTAACGAAACGATACTAAAGTTCTACCAACAAGAAAATGCTACCACTAAAACAGTTTACCACCAGGCACACTCACATGGACCCTCGCACATCACAGTCTAAGAAACAATGAACTATATCAAATAAACAATGTAACTGTCACCCGACACACTCTCATGGAACCTCTCACATCCCAGTTTAGTGAAACAAAGAACTATATCTAATAAACAAAGTAATTGTCACCAGACACATTCACAGGGACCCTCGCACATCCCAGTCTAGTGAAACAATGAACTACAGTATATATAATAATCTGTCACCAGGCACACTCACATGGACCCTCGCACATCATAGTCTAGTGAAACAATGAACTATATCTAATAAACAATGACACTGTCACCAGGCTTCTCACATGGACCCTCCCACATCATAGTGTATAGTGAAACAGTGAACTATATTTAATAAACAATGTAACTGTCAGCAGATACACTCACATGGACCCTTGCACATCCCTGTCTATTGAAACAATGAACTATATCTAATAAACAGTGCAACTGTCACCAGATACACTCACATGGACCCTCGCACATTCTAGTCTAGTGAAACAATGAACTATATCTAATAAACAAAGTAACTGTCACCAGACACATTCACAGGGACCCTCGCACATCCCAGTCTAGTGAAACAATGAACTACAGTATATACAATAATCTGTCACCAGGCACACTCACATGGACCCTCGCACATCATAGTCTAGTGAAACAATGAACTATATCTAATGAACAATGACACTGTCACCAGGCTTCTCACATGGACCCTCCCATATCATAGTATATAGTGAAACAGTGAACTATATTTAATAAACAATGTAACTGTCAGCAGACACACTCACATGGACCCTTTCTCATCCCTGTCTATTGAAACAATGAACTATATCTAATAAACAATGACGCTGTCACCAGGCTTCTCACATGGACCCTCCAACATCATAGTATATAGTGAAACAGTGAACTTTATTTAATAAACAATATAACTGTCAGCAGACACACTCACATGGACCCTTGCACATCCCTGTCTATTGAAACAATGAACTATATCTAATAAAGAGTGCAAATGTCACCAGATACACTCACATGGACCCTCGCACATCCGAGTCTAGTGAAACAATGAACTATATCTAATAAACAATGTAACTGTCACCAGGCCTCTCACATGGATCCTCCCACATCATAGTATATAGTGAAACAGTGAACTATATATAATAAACAATGTAACTGTCAGCAAACACACTCACATGGACCCTTGCACATCCCTGTCTAGTGAAACAATGAACTATATCTAACAAACAATGTAACTGTCACCAGGCACACTCACATGGACCCTCCTACATCATGAATCTAATCAATGGCTACTGATCTGTTCTTCTGGTGCATATATTGGGTTGATGCATAAGTCCATAATTAACACAAAAGAAAAACACACACATAAGAGAAGGAAATCTTATGGTTTTGGGTTAAAAATGCTGTCAATCCATGTTCAAAGTTCATTTTCAAGTAGAATGGAACCTCCTTAAGAAGGTTATTTGATAGAGAGTGGAAAAGGTGAAACTCTAAGCCCAAAAAATTAAACTTTTATAACTAGGTATAAGGACCCATTTAATTACTAATGTATTGAAAGAGCTGCCTTCTCAACCATCAAATTTTACATATTCAGCATGTTTTCTTTAAAATGAACAAAGAAAATATGCTTAGAAATAGATACAGGTTGTACAACGTGATAATATTTTAGACTTCAATTTTTATTGCAAAACTGACATTTCTTACAGAATACCCCCATGATTTGTGTTCCACCAAAACAGATGATTCTTGAGGAGTACCCCGTACTTTCTATTCCACCAAAACAGATGATTCTTGATGAGTACCCCGTACTTTCTTTTCCACCAAAACAGATGATTCTTGATGAGTACCCCATACCATCTGTTCCTCCAAAACAGATGATTCTAGAGTACCCCATACATTGTGTTCCACCAAAACAGATGATTCATAAAGAGTACCTCGTACTTTGTGTTCCACCAACACAGATGATTCTTGAAGACTACCCCATACTATATTTTCCACCAAAACAGATGATTCTTGAAGAGTATGGTACCCAGCGCTTTCTGTTCCACAAAACTTTGCCCAGACGGCCTCACCTGCAAAGTGAACAGGGAGCCTGATGAGGGGATGGGAAGAGTGGGAGGGATAGACAAGGAAGAGGGAAGGAGGCGACCGTGGCCTTATGTTAGGTACTGTACCATTATTCTCATATTAATATGATAAGTATTTGAGCGCGACGTTTGTTTTGAAGTCCAGCACGATTCACGGTCGCAAGGCGAGCTAGGTACAGCTGAGAGGTTACGGTATTTTCCGAGTACCGGCGAGCAAGCCCGAAGCCGCTGTGACGCGAGACCATCATGGCGACTATTGACCCAGTTTATTGATCTACCACCAGGTGTACATTTGATAAGGAATGAGAAGAAAAGAGAATAACATACAAGATATGCAGTATTATAGAAGATGTAAGATCATAACATGATATGTATTTTGATATATATCTGTATGAAACATTTTAAGTTATGGACTACATTCACCAATGCGATGAAAGCACGATCCATGTTGCATCGTGGTGGGGGAAGACGAAGCCTTCCTGTAACCATCCGCGCACGACAGTGGACAGATCGTATTTCAAGTCACATGAAAACACATCTCTTGAGGAGAGTTAAAACGCGTTACGAAAGTATCCAGTTCGACGCGATAGCATTATCAAACACTTTGATATTTCGACAGTCAGTGTCGAAGAACTCTGTTTATTGTCACACTAGATGTGGACTTGTTAAGAAACACACACGAGTGGAATTTGTGTTTTTCACGGATAAAGTCATACGCTCATTCTATCGTGTGGACTTTAAATTATACTGCAACTACGATGAACGTTATAAGGAACTTTAACTATGTTACACTAAGCTGCAATTCACGACAGTAAACTTTGTATTTAAAAGCAGTGCAATACATGCTTGTGTATGATTTCAAATACGCAGCAATGTTGTTGGAACTTTGAACATTATTTCACATCTATAAACGACATATTCTTTGACAAGTTGTCGAGAGGAATAGTTCTAATGCAGTTTACTTTATTAACCATGGCTGGTTAAACACGCTTGCATGAACACTACTGAACCAGCAAAGTATCGAACATTTCATTGAGATATTTCAATGAACCAGGTAATGACTTACGCTTACTGAGGGGCCACTAGTACACAGTTGTTTAGTGCTTTCCAACGCTATTCTTAGTGGCAGTCATGCGTGTACGGTTAATGACATTTCGGTTTGATATGGATATCGCGACAATACGTTGGAACAGACTTTGTTCAGGGTGGAGTTGAAGTCTTGAAGGAGTGGTAGCTGACCGTTCATCCAGGATGGATGATAGCCTGTTAAACCAGGGGGAACATGTGGAGTGGAGAAGGTGTTCCGAGGTTCGATTCCCGAGGACTTGGGGAGCCCAAGCTATTGCTACATTTGAGGGAAGATGTGATATGCAGGGCATATCAATGCTCTCATTTGAACTTCTAGATTCAACATGGTACAGCACATTCAGTCCAGTCTTTCGTAGTAGAGTGTAGACATTTCAATGCTAGTTTCTGCCATTATTTCTGGTGTATTTTGATTTTTGATTTAGGCATGGCGTTCTAATCATGACTTATTTTATACTCGACAGGTTTTAAATTCTAATAAGGAGTGCAACCTTTTTTCACTTTGTATTTCATGATGTTTAATTAAATTTAATAGTAAATTCAGTAATATTCGTATTGAAGCATTCATTGTGTAGTGAAGAGGATTTCGATTGGCACGTATGTGATTTTGCGTATTTAGCAGTGTGGTGAACACATATATGTCAATCTTTGACATTTTCGCAGCTGTAGACTCTGTTATGAGCTACACTTATCACTGAACTTCTGTAATATTATACATTCGAGTGATTTGTTTCGCAATTTAATGCAGATTTTGATAGCAAGTTATAGGCTTTGTGAAGCTTTATTACAGAGAAGTTTGATCCTTCGCTTCTGCTAGGGACCATTTTCTGTGCTTTTGAAGGATAGAGACTTGTATTATTTTCTAACCGGTCAATTGCGCTAATTTCTATGATAACCATGATCGGTGGTGTATGGACTCTACTTGTTTTCTGTAATTCAGTTGTGCAGGGGTGAACCGAACATTGGCTGGATAAACTTTCTCTTCGTTGATTTAAATTGAGATTTTGATTCATGATAGCCTCATGTATGAAGGCATAGTTGAGATCCATATTAGATGGAATTTATTATCGTTATTAATACTAGTCTGTTGACTATTGAAGATTCTGAAACAACATTCCCCTTTTTAACCAGCGTACATCCCAGATTTAATGAATGTGCAAGCACGATTTGATAAAGGAAATATAATTTTAATTCAGCTCTTTTGAAAGCATACAGTAGTTGTTTATTCCATAAGGATATTTTGAGTATTATGAGAAACCAGTCTACATAATTGGAAAGTAATGTAACACTTTGTACAAATTCTAACAACGATGTAATGATAATAATAATAAGTAGCCGAAAATGAAATATAATTATGAAATTCGTCGTTCACCAGTGAGGGTGACCAATATGTGTAATTGTATATGCTTATGACATATAAATCTTGAAATAAGTACTCAGGGGAGTACAAATGTATAAGAATAGAGCCGTGTGGAGGCATTAATAATGAAGTTTACATTCAAGTGAATATTAAGTGGTATTCCATGGAAAGTTGTCCATGACGATTGGTAATTTTAGTCAAGTTTGATTTGACTGGCTTTCAGGTTTAATTCATCGTAACTTTACAGGCGTTTATCCGTTGTTTAGAAGCATGCAAGCTAGAGCATGAGAGATCAATATATTTGTTGGAGGATATTAATTTTCAGTATCCAGGATTTATTCACTGTACTGACAAAGGTTTTTACAGTTATCCTGGTCAGTTATTTTGGTGATTATTGCTGTTATAGAGGTAATGTTAACCTCTACTGAACTTCATTGCTTGGTCGGAGAGGACCAATTTGAGCACATTCACACTTGTGAAAATAATACTACCGAATGATATACTAATGGAAAGATGTTGAGTCCGTTTGCTTGCGGAAAAGAAGAAGACACACTGGGAGTGTGCCTCATACACTGTATATAAATGTATATTTCTGTATATAAGGATTTATTTCAATTTGTTGGCTAGAGATGCCTACTTAAACGTGGAATCTTTTATATAATGCTACAGGAGCATTACAGTTTGTCATATTAGGTTTTTGCATTAATTAGATTTCAATCTAATTTTCGTCTTTAAGTGAAATGCAGATTCTCTAGTGATGACTAGGAACTGTATTCATCTGATTTGGATTTTAGCTTCCATTTGAAGCTACATTTTTCATTCTTGTTGTTTTGCTATAGCCATCATTTGCTATCATTCAACTTTATGAATAAATATTGGACAGTTTCATTTTAATTCTTTCAGTGTGATACTTTATAGACGTGATGAGAGGCCACGTTAAGGAAACCATTGCAGGCATTTCAGTGTTATTCCACGCTTTTGAGATTACGTTTTATACGCAGTTCTTGTGTTCTTCAGAGCTAGTTTTCTTTCTTTGCCATGGTCTTTCTTAACGGTTTCCTAAGTTAGGTAATCCTTGTGCCCCATTATCCTCGTCACTTGTTGAGTAGGATCTGCGGGGTTTTCTAGCCGAGGTTTCCAGGTTCTACGGTCCAGTTACCATCGAGGGATTTCAACAAGCTGACGGTAGGTATTTTCGGGTACACTACCATCCCATCATTGGCCCGATGACGAAGTGGGAAACCAAGGAAAAAGATTTTGAGGATGAATGAGGTGGAAAACGAACCCCCATGACTCATTCGGGTCATCCGAGGCAGATTTGACCCCGTTCCAGTCCTCATACCAATTTTCAAATTTCGTGGTAGAGCCGGGATTCAAACCTCGGACCTCCGGGGTGGCAGCTAAGCATGCTGACCACTACACCACGGAGGCGACGATGATAAAGATTTGAAAGCCAATTCTACAGCATGCCTACACACTTTATTTTGATTCAATAAAAACGATCCGACCTGAAAATTAATTCAGCAGGCACTCAGTTAGTAGCTTTCTTTTCTAATAACGTCAGTTTCTCTCTTAGCATATATTTAGTGAGAAAAGTCATGCTAACAGTCTAATGAACTCAATATTCTACGGTATTTATAATGTGGAACAATTACATATTTATATCTTTATATATGCTCAGGATTAGAGAGGGCTTTGACTTGGCAGGTGGCACAGCGTAAAAATGAGGAATGGTTTACAACCCGGTGTTACCGAGGGTTTTGACGTGACACGTCTGGCGGCTTGAGTGAGTCTGAGTTTTCCTTTAAACTGAGGTGGTCAGCATTTCGAACACTTTCTACCTTGAATATACAGAGTACTTTGCTTTCGTTCTACAGATCATTATGTCGTCGCCCAACCCGGCTACGTACCATCGGATAAAAACGGTCCTTCGCAGGACCGAATAAAAAATCACGCGTTGGAACAGGGAGATACGCACCCATAATACATACACTATAAACATCAGTAAGCGAAAAAATGTACTAGGTAGGGGTTCGAACCTGCTACCTAGCAGCTTGTCTGATGTTACCCGATTTAGCCACCTTAGCTACTGTGAACCATGGTTTGTTGCTGTCACGTATTGAATCTATTTGTAGACACATCCTGTCCAAACGTAAGGTGGAGTTATTCTGAGCTGTGATCGTTGTCATCATGCATTATATTTGAGGTCATTGAAATAACACTGCCGCTAATGATTTCTACTATATTTCCGAGCATGAACTTAACGGCAAAGTTGTACTAAGGCCGTAAAGGAGCAGGTATTAATGTTTTTAGGTTGTCTATGATACACACGTTAGTTGGGTTGCCAGTCTAAAAAAAAGGTGCTAGTGAACCACTATGTATTTAATACCCTAAAATGTAAATGATGTGATGATGATCGCTCAACGATCAAAACTGGTCATCCAAGTGTATTTATTAATCTCATGTAATTTGTTTTCAGGACACGGAACCACACATCACAATTGGGTACAATCGCATTGACCAACTGAAAAACATTAAATTTCGTGTACTAAGTCACTACTAACAAGAAGTTCCGTGACGAACTAAAGAGCCTACTTTTCTTAAAATTTAAGATTCATGCCAATGATTAATCTATATGGATCTATCTAGAATAATGACGAAATTAAGTTGGTAATATCGAAATTTCTAATTAGTTCGAAATACTGTATACCTGGCATAATGTATCCTAATAGAGAACTACAATTGGCAGCCCTAGTGACTGAATATATTCTTAGTTCCATCTCTTAAGGTACAGAATACAAAATTTGGTTGAAGTAAAATGGATAGCATGGACGTTACATGCAGTTAAACATTGGATCTAACAGCGCGCGTAATATTATGTTGGCAGAAATGACATACATGTATTGGTCAGAAATAATCTGAAATAATATGATCTATTGTTGTGTCAATTTTGAATGAAATCCATTAGTTAGTATAGAAGTAACATGCATTTTAAAATTGGACCTATCAGCAGGCTTAGAATCATGTTGGCAGCACTGGCGTAGGCCTATATTAGTTACTCCAAATTAATCTAGAATGCCAGGTGCTATACGTGTGCAAAGTTTAGAGCTATTGGCTTGCATACTTTCTGATATATTGATATTAGGGTAACAAAAATAGAGACAGTATTTATTAACAGTTGGCAGCCCTGGTTACTCTTAAGAATCAGCACAGTCATATCTGTTATGGTACACATAGCACACACGAAATTCGGTTGAAATCCAAATAATAGTATAGATGTTTCATGAATTTAAAGTTGGACCTCTCAGCAAGCTTAGAATCATGTTGGTAGCACTGACGTATATTAGTTACTCCAAATTAATATAGAATGTCAGGTACTATACGTGTCCATAGTTTAAAACTGTCGGCTTTTATACTTTCTGATATATGGGTATTTGGATAAAACAAATTGAGAGCAATTATTAACAGTTGGCAGCCCTGGTGGCACTTAATAATTCGCTCAGTCATATTTGTTTATGTGCACATAGCACATACAAAATTTGGTTGAAATCCAATTGATAGTGTAGAAGTTATATCCATTTAAAATTTGGACCTATCAGGAGGCTTATAATCATTTTGGCAACACTGCCATATATGGCCTCCTGAAAATTAAACTGCAATATTAATATCTATACGTGTGCCAATTTTGAAATAGCTCCCATTCATACTTTCCATGATATCCAACATGGAGTTCAAATTTCAATTGCGATTTTTCAGCAGTTGATAGCACTGACATCATTTTCAAATTTTGTTTCGATTGCTGCAGCCGTTTAGGAGTTGATAGGGGGGGACACACACACAGCCAGCCAGACAGGCAGAAGGACAGACAGACAGACACACATTTGCCCGATCTCATAAGACTACTTTTTCCTCATTTTTGCAAAATGTGAAAAGTAGGCTAAAAATGGCTTCCAACACGATAATGATAGTACACACCATATACACACATGGTCACAATCTAATGCTCTATTACGCAAGAATTTGAAGTACAGCAGTAGGCCTATATTATTTGAGTACAATGAATGCAGTGTCCGGGAAAATAGGGTAGATAACACTTCCAAGTACGCTTTAATGACAGCATACCAAACTTTTGTTGAGGTGTGTACGTTCCGTCCTGATCCACACCCTATTATCGCATTAAGGGAGTGCAGACAGCGTCACGTTACACATGATAAATCAGCTGACCAGCCTGCTCAATTTGTTGTGCGGTATCAACAGCCCAAGTCGGGCTGGAGTCAAGGCTATTGTAGCGATTCACTCATGTGACAAATGATGGGAAATAGAATGGCTGCGGCGCTCCTTGAGTAGCATTGTGCCCAAGAACGGCCAGTAACAAAGGGAGCAGTCTCCGATATGGTTAACATGCGATCCGCCTGTCTTTATGCAGATATAAAACATCTTCAGTTCTTGGTCTTCGCTGTCGTGTGTTCACTTTTTAGCCGTCGGACATTCTCTCCTTATTTTAAAATTTCGTACAAGGGCACCACAAGGAGTAAGTTGGGAAGGAAGATGTGGTTACAAATCTATGAAAATAAAGTAAGAATTCTGTTTGAAATTTGAAGTTTTATTGTGAAACGTTGTATTTATCGTGGATGAGCTGTGTATATGTCGTAGGCAGATAGTGAAATCCGTCATTTCATGAAGATCCTAGGCACTTCATGAAAAGCCGGCATATGATGTAAAATGAGATAGTTACACTATCTGACGCGTGGTTTCATGAAATGACTAAATTTAGCCGTCACATAGTGTAATTCCTTTTTACACTATCTGACGGAAAGTCAAGCCCGTCATTTCATGAAGAAGCGGTAGCGTTGTCCTCGTGGTGAGATAACTGTGCTTTCCAAGAATAAATAGTGGCAATATACGATATGGAAAATACCGTGGAAGTACAGGCAGTTGTTTCTTCAGAAAGTTAATGAGTATTATGAAGAAAAGCCTCATAAAAACATTGGTCTCAAGAAGAAATGGATAAGGTAAGAAAGACTTGTTTGGTATATTTTAGGTTATGTCACTTGTAGCCTGCCTGTTTTAATCATTTACAAGTGTTCTATTCGTCTCATTTGGATGAACATGCTACTGGTGGCTGATTAACAGAGGATTAATGGGTGTTGACGCAAATACCAGTATTATCACAAGTCTGAGAATGAACGGCATATGTCCAGACGAAATATTACACATTCTATTACATGGGGTTAGTTAAAAGGCGGGATGTCAACAGAACAATGCGATGTTTATATTAATGCTATTATTAGAACATTTTAGGACATAGCCTACACAATATAGTCAGCTTATTTCGTGTTTCTGAAGTCTTACCACAATGAAGAAATCAGGGCCGTACCCAGAAAGTAATTTCGGGAGGGTTTCTGTATTTTCATTTTTCAGTCTGCACATTTTAATATAGTTGTAGTTGTTTTATTATTGTAAAAACGGGCTAGGAACATATTGGTCAACAGTATACTAGGTGTATGTTGTATGATAAAGTCATCAGCCCTGTACATTAGGGTGCACAGTATGTTGTCTGATAAGGTCATCAGCCCAGTATATTAGGGTGCACAGTATGTTGTCTGATAAGGTCATCAGACATGTTAAGTTCAAAAATACAAAATACATCAATGGGGAAGAGAGAGAGAGAGAGAGAGAAATAAATAAAAAGAAAGGGTACACATTTTAGGAAATAAAACCAAACCACAAAATAAATTATGAAAATATACATAGGGCCTAAAGAAAAAGTATATTGCACAAATTGGGAAAAATATAAGCTTCTACAAAAAGAAGACAGAGGGAGAAAAGTGTACCTAGTATTCCACGATTAGGGTTTCAGTCTTACGTGGAAATTAATTATGAACATCTTAATAAACGAGCATCAATTTATTTCTCGGAATAATTCGTGTATTACACAGAAAAATTAATGTACGACTCCACTGTGGCAGTCATTTCATTCTGATTAGAAACGGATTAATGCAGGTCTACAAATGGAAAAAATATATAAACTTACACAGAAGAAAAAAAGGGAAAAACTTACCCAGTGTTCCAGGATTAGATTTTAGGTTGTACGTGGAAATTGATTTCGAATTCCATAGTAAATAAGCATTAATTTATTTCTTGGAATAGAACAATTAAAGAAATTAATGTACGACTTCGTCGCGTTAGTCATTTCATGAAGAGCCGAATCCAAAAATGCCGGATCTTCATGAAGTGCCTCGGCAGATAATGAAAAATGATTTCTTACACCATCTGCCTAAAGCAGTCCGTCACTTCATGAAGAAACGCGTCAGATTGTGTAACTATCCCATTTTACATCATATGCCGGCTTTTCATGAAGTGCCTAGGATCTTCATGAAATGACGGATTTCACTATCTGACTACGACATATACACAGTGGTTCACCAGCCCCTTATTTTTTTGGGTGGGAGGCAACCCGACTAACGCGTAATCATAGTCATCCTAAAAACATTACTACTTGCTCCGATTTGGCCTTAGTGCAACGTTCTTACCATCGATTTCATGCTCGCAAATATAGTAGAAATCATTAGCGGTAATGTTATTTCAATGACCCCATTTATAATGCATGTTGAAAACGATTACAGCTTTGAATAACACCACTTACGTTTCGACAGTTGTCGATAGGGGCTACGAATCGATTGAATACGTGGCTGCAGTTCACTATGGTTCTCAGTAACTAAGGTGGCTAAATCATGCATTCGTGCTGTTGCGTCAGGCAAGCTGCCTGGAAACAGGTTCGATCCATGGGCTGGTACATATTGCTTCACTTAATGCCGTTTGCAGTGGATGCACTCTGGCCACTTTTGTACCTGTTCCAACGGGTGTTTTTTTTATTTGGACCTGAAAAGGACAGTTTTTATCCGACGGTACATAGCTAGGTTGGGCGACGACAAAACGATCTGTAGAACGAAAGCAAGGCACCCTGTATATTCAGGGTAGCAAGTGTTCAGCATGTGACCATCTACGTTCAATGGCAAACCAGTCTCACTCAGGCCACCGCACGTGTCGTGACAAAGCCCTCTGTAACACCGGGTTGTGAACCATTCCTCATTCTTACGTTTGACAAACTTGAAACATTATTAATTGATCCACTTATGAGCAAAACCGTGTCGTATTGAGTTCATTCGATTCGGTTGAAATTATCAGTAGTGGGAGCTACTAAAGGAATGAGCAGCTGCTGAATGAATTTTCATGTAGGATTATTTTTATACAAATAAATTAAAGTGTGTTGGCATGCATGTGGAATTGATTTTCTTTATTATCTACCCGAGACCAACCTAAGTCATCCTGGAAGTGGTTTTCCGTGGTATCTTACTTCGAATCCAGATAAAATGCTGGGATGGTTCGAAATGTAAGACCACTGCCACATCCTTCTGTTACAAATACATAAACTACTACCGACACCGTAATAACGTAGGTTATTAGACAAATTTAAACTCACACATGAATGTGAGGATCAAGATGTCCATTCTCCTAAAGTTTAAAAAGTAACCTCCAATATTGACGCCGCTGGGAATAGCAAAATGAAGTCTCATGTGCATTGGCTCATGGCTCATAAACTTTTAGTCATACTGACGCGGTATCTGAATTGAAGAAAACCTTGAACCTTCTTCGGCACGTTGTAACTGATTGTTTTTTTGAGGCAACTATTCTCCTAAACATGGCTGCGATGGTGAAAATACTCTTGCGAAACATTTAACTGGGAAATTTCCTGCCAATGTCAGACACTTAAAACTCTGATTTTTAACTTGAAAGCAATACCAATTTGTGGATGAGGGTATGTTTATCATACCAGTGTAATCACCTCACTGATTAGTCTACAAATGCCAATGTTATGACAGTTTGAGTATTAAGAGTGCACGGCAGTTGGATTGAGAACAGCCCATAACTGCGAGAACATTACAATGTTCCTATTTCTAATAGCTCCATAACGTCATGTTTCCACTACCCACAATGGAGTGAAAACGCACGTGGCTAGGTGATGCGATCGAGGTGGCCGTGGGTGAAGGGAACACCTACACCTTTCTAAGCCATCACAACAGAAGAAAAGAAAATGAATCCTATCCTTGAACGTGAACATTAATATTTCTAATCCCTGACGACTAAAATCGTATTCGAACCGGTAAGAACGTTTTAGATAAAGAAAGTCTACTGTCCAACTCAAAAGTTTTCACTATCTATCTTTGTGAGGTATTCTGCACTACTTGCAATGTGGCTGAAATGGTAACTCGTTGGACTCCCGATTGGAAGATACTGGTTAGGTTGTTCTAGATTATTTTTATTTATGGTTTATCGTCTGTGTCGACCAATTTACCTATGACCTACTACGGGAATGATACGAGAGATCACAGGTGATTATTGGGGAGGGGGCGCTAGTACTATATTATAGAGAGCACATGCATTTTCAGGCTGGATTTAACTTAATGAACGAATTCATAGGGAAGTCGCTTTTTGATCCTTCGATGTCGGCTATTCCTATCATTGCGCACGTAAAAATATTAATATGTACACGTCAAATACAGTTGTGTTCTTTTTGTTGAAATTTAATAACAAAATAATATTGAGAAAAATTCTAAGGAATTCGTATACTTCGATGCGAGCACTGGCGATTATAATCTCCGTGGATATGCTATGTCAGAATTTGGATCATGGTTTACGGTATTCATTTAACTTTCTGTCATTACAGATCACGTGGAAAACCTACAAATTCGATATATTCTCTTCATAAATTTACAAAATTCAACGTACTCTTCAGAGGAATACATCGTAAGTGAGTAAATGTGGCAATGTTACTTTGTAAGTGTAGCTTGATATTACATCCCCACTAAAATGGAGCACTGGGTGTCGTTCAAAACCGTTTGTCTTCTGCTTGATCTCACATACCACTTGAGATCGGACTTAACCGCCTCAGCCACGAAGACCACGTACACATTAAGCGCTACACGGGTACTAGTTAACTATGGCTGTTCCACCTCGAACGTTAGTATGCTTGTCAAATTCTTCAATCATGGTTTATAGTGTTCATTTAACTTTCTACTATTGCAGATCACGTAGCGTAACCTATTAATTCGATTGTATTACATGTACTGTAGGTGTGTTCTTCAAGGAGCAATAACATAATCACATGTTCATATAATGGTCTTTAGTATTTGTCGCGTAAGTGATTACGGTCGTTTTTCCTTTGCTAAGCCCATGGCTCAGTTTACATTGCTGGGCGCAGAGCAATATCGACCATCGTGAGAATTGTTATGTTAGTTGGGTTTCATAAAACTAAATAATAAGGGGTTGGTGAGCCACTCTGTATATACAAGCAGTTTTTTTTTCATTAGTTATTATTATTATTATTATTGATGCCTTTATTGTGTCGAATGCTAGATTCGAAGTGGCAATAGTGTGATATCCACTAATTTATAAAAAATATACATACAGTAATATCAATTTGTGAAGGTTTAATAAAGTTTAACTATTATTCATTCACTCACACATTGTTGTAATTGGCCTACTGAACAGGGAATCTTTACATGCACGTGTCCCTAAAATGAACTTCAAAATTCAAAGACTTGGATAATCTTTCGATATAGAAGAGTTAATAGAACAGGTTGAGAGCGAATATGACTTGTGAGTGACACCAGAAGAATAGCTTCAAATACGCCAATGTTGATGAGACGTAGGTATAATATCAAATATTAATAAGAATTAATTATGTCTCGGTATTGTCCACGTTAAGTGATGTTTGGCAGCTTGGACAGTGTGTAAAATGAGTAGGTATGCTGTATCCAACAGCCCCATATGGCACTTCAGCTGACCTCTGCCACGTTTGAGGTGTTGTTATATGATTGTCAATTCATCCAAATTCTGACTAAGACATGAGACTGGATGTATGTCCTCAGTCAATAGCAGTTGAAACGATACAAATCAAGAGGCTGTCAAACCCAGCGTGAAGTAGAAGACTCTACTAAAATAAAACTAAAGTTTAAGAGGGTTAGGAGGGAGGTTCAAATCTCGGCAGTAGGCTATGTATACAGCCCTTGACACGACGAGACCACATGCTGACTCACTTGCTACCGCTAATCTGATAATATTGTCAGTTGAGATTAATCCTTTCTGCCGTGGATACGTCACAACAAGTTTCTAATTCATGTGTCTCAATCAGCTCCTTAAACATTAGGTTAAACTGCATTTACGCTAACAACCACTTCGCAGTGTCTATCAAGTGAGTCCATACGGACGCTAATTAAACCCTCTCTCCTCCGGCCAGGAGGCGGGATCAATTCCTGTGCAACTCCAATGGTATTATTATCATTATGGTGTTTGAAGCCATTTTTGAGTCTTGCCTCAGTAAAATAAAGTTTAATGCTTTTCAGTTGGTCAACACGATTGTACCCAAATGAGATGGGTTATTCCCTAATCCTGAAAAAGATTACATGATATTAATAAATTCAGGATGAGGGTACAATCGTGTTGACCAACTGAAAAGCATCAAACTTTTGTCCACTGGTATTCCTCGACAGAGGATGTGCTATGTCAGGCAGTAGTTCGTTCTTCGTGGAACTAAGTTACTCGACAATTAAGGATTTAGAGGACAAAGTTGTCCTCCAAAATACTCTTAGTTGACGGGGAGATGACCCACTACTGTAGTTGTCCTCGTCAACTAGTTTCTTTTACTGTATGGACCTGCCAACATAGGCAATATTAGCCAATTATAAGTAATTTACTTCAGGATCTTCTGAACTTAACAACAATAAATACAAATAAGGCCTAAATAATTATGGTGATTAAAGCCATTTTACAGAGTTGCCTTAGTAATATAATTTTTCTTTCAGTCTTATTAATTTCATGTAAATATTTTCCCCATCGGGAACACATCCAATACAATTGGGTGTAATCGTGTTGACCGAATTGAGAAACAGTATATTCGATCTAAATAATTATTTCTAATTATGTGCCTGTACTTTCGTCTAGTGGCAATTAGAGAACTCAGTGTTTATATCGCCATATTCATGTCGGTCTGCAACGTTTGTTCTATTACAAGAGATTTTCCGAGTGCAGAGTGATAGATCTCTTCGCCACAAACTCGTGGCTTTGCAATTGATTAACTCACAGGCAGCCATCATTTGTAGCTAAATTAGTAATGAAACCTCATTACTGGAACAGGTAGATAAAACACAACACCACAATTGGGTCAAGTAAACCACGCGAATTCATGGGCATTTGCCGCCCAACCTGTAGATAACGGGGGTTGTGTGACCAGACCGATGGCATCGTGGGTCACATTACCTAGGTTTCAGGCTTAGGGGTATTATTCATCATGTCAAGCAAGTACTGAATTACCCTCCAGAATCTGAGCGCACTCCGTCCAAATGGAAGTATTTGAAGCCTTTTTTTCAAAGTTGCCTAGTAATCTATTATATAAGAATACTTTTCAGTCCGTCAACACGCCTGTGCCCAATCATATAAGGCGGAGAGTACAAATATGTAAACATACTAGCATCCGTTCAAATGGCGAAGAGTTTATTGTAAACAATCGGAGGACATTGAAACCGAGTAGTTACGGTGCAACAGCAAAGGCATATCTTGGGGCAGTGACGTGAATAGATATGAAAGGGGATATTCTGGTAGAATGACATAGTCACAATGGCTTGGAAAAGTAAAATTAAGGCTTATCATGAATGGCTTCAAACAAGTAATCAGGAGGACAGAAAGCTTTATTTAGTGGGAAATAAAAGTAGAGTCCATAAGGAAATCATTGGAGAAATTTAGAAATAAATTGAAAAGATTAGGTGAGACGACGGGTCTACCTTCTTGCACAGTTAAGAATCATAGAAATGGACGAAAAAGAATAATAAACAATGTTTTTGGAAAATTCTGGGACACTCATTGAAGAGGAACTGGAGCAAGTTGATTCCTTTGTGTACCCAGGTAGCATAGTCTGGAAAGATGGAGGAGAAAAGGAGGATGTTAAGAGTCGGATTCGGAAGGCAAATGGAGCCTTGGGCCAGTTGTATCCTGTCTGGCGCCACCAAAACATCTGAAGGAAAACCATGCTTCAATTATTCAACAGTAATGTGAAGTCACTTCTCCCCTCTATCTGCTAAACATGGAATACAACAAAAATCATTGTACACCGGCTGCAAGTCGTTGTTAATCGGTGCCTACGGCAAATTTTAGATGATAAGTGGCCGGATATAATCTCGAACAGGGACTTGTGGAAGGCAACAAATCAACGACAAATTGAAGAACAAATAAAAGAGAGGAAGTGGAGGTGGATTGGCCTCAAAATACGCAAACAACATGGAGCGGTTGAGAAGACAGCACTGGGCTGGAATCCACAAGCAGCGCGGAGGCGTTATCACCCGAGGAGAACATAGAAAAGAACGGTGGAAGAAGCAGCTCTCGAGGATGATATAACCTGGAGTGAGGTGAAACGATTGGCTGACAACAGAACCAGATGGAAGGTCTTTGCTGGTGCCCTAAGCTCCACCAGGAGTAACAAGAAATAAGTCAAGTGTGTCAATGAAGATGCCTACGAAGCACTCGAAATATGGCAAGATTATTTCAAATGTTAATAGACACATTTCTGGTGATTTGGCAGATTTTGTGATTATACATGAGTAAAAAGATAACGAAAACAGAATCACGATTGAGGAAGTAAAGATAACGGTGAAAGAGACGTAAAGAAAATGCTGGATTTTGTGAAATTCGACCAGATGTAGCTCAATTATGAAATGCTTGCAAACGATAATCAATGTTTATGCAAGGTAACAGGAAAGTTTCCAACAATTACAGAAATTATTTGATACGTGCTTCAGGCAAAGTGTACTGAGGCATTGGGAAAAGGCCAAGAATAGGATGAATAAATACCAGTGTGACATTACACCATAACGGGGATTAGGGACAAGTCTTCAGCTCACGTCAATTTATTGAGAAATGCTACAAGAGGAACAGGCTTTTGTCGTTGTACAGAAAGTGTGCGACAGAGTACAATGAGAAAGGGGGCTGACATCGGGATTAGGGACAAGTCTTCAGCTCACGTCAATTTATTGAGAAATGCTACAAGAGGAACAGGCTTTTGTCGATGTACAGAAAGTGTGCGACAGAGTACAATGAGAAAGGGGGCTGACATCCTGACTAATTATGATATCGAGAGCAGGCTGCTACAGCCAATCAAAAGTGTTCATGTTGATAATCAGGCAGTGAGAGTTGATGGTAGGATGAGTTCTTGGTTGAAAGTTAAGACAGGAATGGGGCAATACGGTAACCCTTCAGTGTTACTGTATATTTTATTTATGGGCACTTGTTGAAAGCCATAAATTGACTAGGTGGGATTCAGTTAGTTTGAAGCAGTCTTGCATACGCTGATGACCTGCTTGTAATGGCATCTACTGTCGAAAGATTAGTAGAAATGTAGGGAAGCTGTAACATGTTGTAATAAGTTCCAATAAATGTCAGTTCAATTTTAGAAAATTCGTGTGCTTACCTTGTTGATGAGTTGCCATTCACAGTTTTAAGAGTCATATCTATGAACTTGTTTTGTAGTCGTCTATTATGGTACACACTCTCAGGCTGATAGGTATAATGTGTTCCTAGATGTTGAATACTGATGAATACATTGCATGGCAGTCATATTTTATGGGTGACGATTAAAAAATGTCAAAGGTATGGATTACATTTCTAGAGATGATACCTTCTTACTACAAAATTGCATTAGCTTCGGTCTTGTCAATCAAGAGTTATTTGGGGGGAATTGAACTTACGGGTGAAAGTAAACCTCACAGACCTGTATTGTATGTCAGAAGTATAGCCTGAAAATCAATAACTATTTAAATAATATTTGATTCATTCATTTCAAATTGATTGAGTGATTCATTCGTTCAGTCATTCATCCATCCATTCACCCAATAATCGTCTTAATCGTGATCACGGGTCTGGTGCATTGGACCCATTATTTGGCAGACAAAAAGTTTGCCAGAAAACGAATGTCATACGACGACTGCCGCTCAGTCTAGTAGAGAGGAAAGTTGATGAATGTGATATGCTGACCGTATTTTAGTTTTATGTGTGCCAGTTCTCAAGCAAGCGTAGGGTCATATCATGTGAATAAACCAGTGTGGTAGTATACCATGATTATCTCATAGTGATAATGCACCTCAGCGTCCAGTTTCTGAAGCTCAAATTTGATGGACTCTGTGCGGGAATTGAGGCTCAACAAATCTCAAGAGATCAGCGTCATGAACATTTTATACGTAGAGTGCAGTTTATGTTCCTCGTAACATGATACACCTTGCCGCATTACACTGGAGAGGAATATGAATGCCCAAACTGTTGAGGTAAAGAACGTGAAGATGTTCAGTCATTGTTGTTTATTGTTGTTGTTTGAGTCTTCAGTCTTTTGACTGGATTGATGCAGCCTTCCATGCTTCCCTGTCCTGAGCTAATCGTTTCATCTCTATATTGCTACCACACCATACATTTGAGGCAACCTGTTTAACCTAATCTAACCTTGGTCTGCCCCTACAGTTCTTATCCTCGACCCTTCCTTCCATTACTAAGTTTGAGATTCCTGGGTGTCTTAGTATGCTTCGTACCAACCTATCTCTTCTCTTCATTAGCAGTCGCCACAAACATCTCTCCTCCCCCACTCGTATTAATATCTCTTCATTTGTAACCCCATCCATCCATCTGATCTTCATCATTCTCCTGTAACACCACATTTCAAACACCTCAATTTGTCTCTTTTCTGCTGCACCAATAGTCGATGTTTCACTTCCAGAGAGCGCCACGCTCTCTGCAAAGGCTTCCAAAGTGACTTCCAATTCCCGAATTATTATTTGATGTCAACAGATTCCTTTTCTAGAGAAATGCTTTCCTTGCCTGTGTTAACCAACTTTTTATATCCTCATTGCTTTGTCCGTCACTGGTTATTTTGCCTCCTAAATAACATAAGTCTTCTACTTCCTTTAGCTTTTCACCTGTCAATTCGACGTCCATGGGGGTTTCTTATTTATTTCGGCTGCATTCCAATATGTTTGCTTTACCAAGTCTTACCATAAATACTGTCACAACGTTTAAGGGTGGCTGTGATTTACCCCTTGTAAGGGCCTCCACATTCATGTGTTGTAATACCATCTATGAGTCATTACGAGAGCAGCTGTAGTAGTGGAATGTTTTGTGTGTTCGTTTTTAAGATGGAAAGGGGTGATCACGAAAATCGTGTTGCACAAGGTAGGAAAATCCCCAGGTGAGATTTTGAAAATTCTCCAGTAACTTAAAAAAAAGCAAACGTTTCGTGTAACCATCTAGTGCTTCCTCGAGACTAGAACTGTGAAAGACCGAGACAGAATAGGAAGGCCACGCACTGTGCGGACTCCAGAATTGGTGAAAACAGAGGCGGCTCGTCTGCGAATAAATCGGGTGTGGGGAGAGTCTGTGATGGCTTATGAGCTGAAAATTTCCAAAATGTCTTTGTCTCGCAAACTGAGCAGTGACCTGGGACTTCGTGCTTACAAAAAACGGAAAGAACACCTTCTCACAAATTCGCTGAAGGAACAGAGGCTCTCAAAATCAAAACACTTACTGTCGCGTTACGCAGTAAATGGTCACCGAAATATCCTTCTTACTGATGAAGAGTTTTTCAGTGTTAAGGAGACTTTTAATGCCCAAAATGACAGGGTATATGCCACATGCTCTGCACGAGCTGCTGAAAAGGCTCCAAGGATCCAGAGGGGCCATCATCCTTCATCTGTATTGGTGTGGTGGGGCGTGAGCTACGAAGGTACCACGGACCTCCATTTCTGTGCGAAGGGGGTTAAAACGTCGTTCAATGTGAATCAGGAGACAGTGTTGGAGCCACTGGTCAAGAAACTCATCAACACCCTCTTCCACGGAGAACGCTAGAGCTTCCAGCAGGATTCGGCCGCAGCAAATAAGGCTTGCACATCTCAGTAGTGACTTGGAGCCATGTTCCGGACTTTATGTCGACCCCGGATTGGTCTTCTGCAAGTTCGGATCTAAACCCCCTGATTACAAATCATAGTCCAAGTTTCAGGAGATAGCTTGCAAGAAGAGACATCCCAATATTGGAAGTTTAAAGTGTTCTCTTTTGAAGACAGCAGCAGATTTTCCGATAGAAGTGGAGCGTAATTCAATTAATGAGTGGCCACAAATATTTAAGAACTTATTGTGTTGGTGCCAAAGGTGGCCATTTTGAATAATTACTTGTGATTTTTGTTTATTACACATCCAATAAACGAATATCATTGGGATATTAAAATATCTCAGACCATTTTATGAAAATTTATTGCAAACTTTGTGACAGTATTTATGGTAAGACTGGGTACATTCATTAAATTTCATCAGGAATTATTTTCTCAAGAGAGAACAAAACCATTTAAAAACTCATTCAAATCCTCTGGTGTGTTGGCTAAGATAACGATGTCATCAGCAAATCTCAGAGTTGAAATGATTTCTCCTTGAATCTTTACTCCCACTTTGAATTTTTCTCCAATTTCCTTCATTGCTTGTTCAATGTAAAGATTAAAAAGTATGGATGATAAGTTGCAGCCTTTCCTTGCAACTATCTGTATACCAGCTTCTCTCTCATGTCATTTGGCTCGATTGACTGCTGTCTTGTTTCTACATAGGTTGTAAATCATCCTCCTATCTACATTTATGTCGTCAGCCCCATCTGTGCAATTTCTCCAATAACCAGTATTACTGTGGCAGTGTGCTAGTACGGTTATATAATAAATTTATGTTTAAAATTGGGTTAGGTTCCCTGCGACTTCAAATAAGGTACAAATCTTATTCGTTAGTAGGAAGTGTGAAAAGCACCGAAGAACAACCACACACAATATGGTCACTGTAAATGCCAAGACTGAAGCCTTCGATCTGTGAGTTTTAACCTTCCATTTGCAGTCGTAGTGTGCGTAGTAATTAACACAAATGGCTAGTTGGAAAGGTGGGAGCGTTTTGTGAATTATTACTTTGGGGGAATATTTGAACCACGCACCTCCAGCACGGATGCCCAGAATTACGATAGCAGAAATTTTGTTGTATGACAAGTCTCAAAGTATGTAACGCTCCTAAATAGAAGGATTATTCTCCATTCAAATAGGTGGAACGTTTGTATTTCCAGAGATTTTGCAAAGCCTATGCATTACCATTGTTATTATTATTATTACACATCTTAATCCAGTTGCTCGTAACGAGAAGGTTCATTTCAAGGTAATTATCATGTTGGAAGCCATGTTTCACTGTTGCCTTAGTAAACGAAATTTAAATGATTTTCAGTCGGTCAACATGATTGTACGCAATTGTAATGGGCGTTATTCCCTAAACATGAAAATACTCGTAATTACATGAGATTAATAAATTCACTTTGATTATGAGTTTCAATCGCCAAGAGATCATCATCATAACCCTTTCACAGAGGCTTTTAAATCTAAGTCTACGAGTTCGCTATGTCTGTGAATATACATGGTACAGTCATTAAGTACTGAGACTGACCGCATGATGGTGTTGTGGGGCACTATAGCGCATAGGTGGCGCCGTGGTATGGTACCATGTCAGTTAGTTTCTCGTCCCTGCAAGAGACAGTTGAGTGCATGCACTGGCATCAGGCGTACGGTCGTTGTTGTGACGGTGATTTGAATGCGCCAGTCGGACCTGACGATGATCCGTCGTTTCTCAACCGGATAATAACGGAACGAAATATGGTGTTTCGTTTACGATCCGCAACTGAAACGACAATCAGCCACCTGGAAAACGCCACCATCACCAAGGCAGAAAACCCACGACAAGACAGGTCATAAGGCAAGGTGATGCTGGAAATGTTTTTAGATCCAATGGAATCGTTCACATGGAATTCCTACCAGACGGTGCAATGGCAAACAAAACCCGCTACAAGGAGATCCTTGGCCGTTTACGCGATGCAATTCGCCGTATGCGACCTCGGCTTGGGCGTACAAAGAATTGGCTGTTGCTACACGACAACGTCCCTGCACATCGCTCTGTCCTTGTCCAAGAGGAACTTGCAGGACAACAGGTGACAGTTTTGCCCAACCTTCCGTACTCACCTGATCTCGCAAAAAGCGATTTTTTCTCTTTCCTCGCATGAAAGCACTCTTGCTTGAGCGCAGCTTTCGGTCGTCCGAATAGGTGATGATGGTCACAAGAGAAGCCATACGGGACCTTCCTGCCAACTGCTCTCAGCGGTGCTTCCAGCAGCTATACCAACGTTTGCAAAAGTGCTTAACGGACAACGGCGACTCTTTTTAGGGTCGATGTGATTCTGTGTAGGTGTACGCCCGGTAATGCTGCAGCGTGACCAACATACAGGGTCCTGTGCTGGCCTATCCTCCAGGCGTCAAGTCTTATACCCTAATGAGTGTACTGCGTATTTACATACTGTAACCGTTCGGGTTGGAGGTTGTTAGGAATAGCCAACAACCGCGATGACTTCCCTAACATCTCACCCGTTGAGCACATAAATAAGAAGAAAAATTACCGAGAGGATCAGGTGACCTTCCATAAAGGCTAAAGCGGCACGAGAGTCCGTAGTCCACAGGGATCGTGGTACATGGTGACGATGGTCATAGACCGCCTAAGGAAAGGTTCACCTTAAAACTAGACTGAGAAATTAAACATCCAGACTTATGTAAAACACCGTGAAAATTTATTTATAAAATTCACAAAGCCTAGTTCGGAGGGTTATAATCGGCTAGTCCGCAAGCTAATAAATAAACAAAAGAAAATAAAGAGCAGGTCCCTACCTGAGAAGTCACGGAAAACCCTCGCGAAAGATCTAACTCACAATAATAAAGCAACAACAGCAACGCTAGGAATATGGTACAACGCAAGTCCCTAGTTCAAGTTACAAGATTAAGCTGATATCTGAATTTACATTTAACAGGGTAGCAAAACAAATCTAAGTTAGGATGGTACCATTTCGACATTTACATTTAACGTTAATTCATCTAGCTAAGTCCTATCAATTAACAAAATTTACGGCGATGACGTCCGTAAAAGAAAACAATTACATCCAAAAGCTAAGTGTACAGCCATGAAAAACAAACAATTTAATTATGCTTAATAACTATGTGCTAACAGCACACAAAAAGTAACATGTAGGATTTATACACTTGACATCATAAATAAATATTGAAATAGACACAGTAGTTTCATTAAAAATTCCTGCCAGCACCTTGGTTTACTCTTTGTAAGCCATAGTCATCTAACGTGTATAATTATGGAGACGAATGCGTAGTTGAGACCACGTCTGACATCGCATGGCCTGAGCTCTACAAGCTACGAACTCTAGGTTCGCGCATGCTTCAGGTCGCTACAAAAATGTCAACTGTCCTAGTCATTTCCCCACAAGGAAATTATCTTCAACTGCACGGCTATGTCAACAGTTCCAAAATGCAAAGAACAAAGTTAGATAGAAAGAATCGTTAGTTAGGCTTGTTTTACAACAATTATGCGTCTTATTATTAAGATGTCGGTTTATAGGTTTATCGTAGGTTTATGGCGAATAACATTGACAATAGCCTGGGCACGGAGTGTCTCCACTGAGATCATTCTCCACCAAAAAGCCTCGACTCAACAGTCGGAATATAATCAACGAGTACAACAACTCGGACACACAATAACACGGGTTACCAGCGGCGCTAAGCTCGCGTTCAATAACTCTGGGATAGGCCTGTACACAACAGTTACCTTCCAATAACATCTAGTCAACGGGATCAGTCCCGGACAAGGCATACTCAAAATAACTTCATACAATAACATCCTGCTATAACAGGGTAGCCTTCCCCATACTATAGAAAACCTGACATAACTGTACCTGTCAGAAGACAGTACTAGCAGCAGAGCGTTTAACTAACAAAAAACGATTCATAAAACAAGTGATCAAATACAAGAGTGGAAACTGATTTCCATAAGCAAGATAGCAATGAAAGGAAATGCGAATACAAATCGTACTCTGTCCTTGTCAATAGTAGTTTTGTCTCACAATGAAGCAGGCGTGCTTTCAGGTCACTGGGTTACATAACCAGTTTATTCAAGGCCGGCGATTTAATCAATATAAACCTGTATACCTGGCCAGTTCATAGAAAACTTTACCATAGGTTACGGACCTCTAAAGAGTCCGTGTATAAAACACACGCTATAAATCTGAATATAACAATACAATTCCGTCTTTCTACCAAAGACGTCTAAATGAAAGTAATCTTACAATAACTGAAGCTCTTTGCTTTAAAAATACAATTCAATAGTTACTAGTACATCAAATAAAAACGTGTCTTACATGACACAAGCAAAAATGATAATTGTGGCGCAGATTCACTACAAGGATCTGCTTAATGATACGTTGGGAACTGAGTTCGATGCTAGGCAACGAAACATTCCTTCTAGTTGTTAGGTTCAAACATGACCAAGAATAGCTTCTGAGCCTATTCAAAATGAAATATAATGCATTTACAAAACTGGTAGTTACAGTCGACTACCTAAATGATACGACCGTTCTAACGACAGTCAGGGGTGTAACAAAGGATGGCTGCAAAAATGCAGTTAATTAATAACCATGGCATCTGATTGCCATCACTAAAGTCAGCAAAGACTTGAAAATTACCCCAAGTAGGGTTGAACAAAATAGCCTCAAAATGACTACAGTCAGGTTCAGCAAAAGGTAGGCATTGACGTTCTACGACGTTCATCAGGCTGCACCAGGGCTGACCAAAATGTCTGACCCAAGTGTGTCTCACTCTAAACTGAAATAAGTGACATCTAACTAATCTAGTTACATCCCTACCTAGAAAAATGGCTGACACTGAGTGCGGTTGGTTCACAAACTACATTAAATCTACTATACCACCAGAAACTTGAACAAGGAAGGGGTGTGACAAAAACTCACGAAATGGAGGGGCTCTCACTCAGCTCTCTACTCCACAACAAGGGTTGTACAAAAATCCTCTCTGGCTCTCTGGGTCGGTATCCTCCTCATCAGGATTCCCATCTGGACTCCTCCAAAGACCAGGGTTCGATCTGTCCCTGTCGACATCTTCGTGGATATGCCTGGAAATGGCATTTTTGGCTCCTTCCTTCTCGTTCGTCGTCCTGGAATTTCCACCATCATGCTGGTTCCCGTAGAAACGTCACCCTCATACCGGGATGGTATTAGCCCATGGTGACTGCTTCAATCATGGTGAAGAAAAGTCCAATCACGTGGGTAGTGAAATAAGTTGCGTAATAATTCATCCTCTCACTTTCAAAATTATAATGTTTGTCGTGAATGTTATAGGCTTCAATTATAAAATACGACACAGCCTTAATTTTGCAGATGAGGATTAGCATGTGAGCTAACACTGTTCTATAATTCTGCACGTGCTAGTGACGCTATTTTTGTATCACGCAGCATCCGTGAATTATACGACGTTTTTAAAATGAAATTTCCACTTTGGCAATTTAAATATCTCATACAATTATAATCACACTTATTCAGGATAATTGTAACACTATTACCTGTATATTTCCACTAGGCATCTGCCCTCCACATACGCGTGGGTAAAATGTGGTGTTACAGCAATGTTGTGCAATACACTATACTTGCCAATAATTATTTCCCAAGCTTCTTCTTTAGTTCACTGGGCTTCAACAACAGTGAATAATAGTATTAGCGTGCTCGATGGCACCTTATAATCAGTTTTAACGCTCAACAGCGGATATTCTTCTACGTCTCGTAGGACAAATGTAATTCCACGCCTACACAGGGCGGATTCTCCAGACGCAGTGGCAGGCACTGGGTGTCTCTAGAAAGTAGGTCGTCAAAACGAATTCGTTGAGCGACTACTTACGTTCCTTTTTGCGTATCTGCAAGGGTATTACCTTACCTAAAGTAAAAATAAACATTCTCCAAAATGTTTTAATAATGCAGCATGACGAAATGGAATATTCTGAGTCTTGTGGAAAGATAAAAATTAATTAATAAGACCTCAGATCAATTATTAGCAGTTTTCACCAAAGTCAAAAGTGCGATTCACCGCTACTTCAAAAAGTATCGCGTGATCTCTCAGCTCCACGTGGCTTCCTGGGTGTGTTCAAAAATACAACATCCCATCATAAATGCTCTGTCATAAAAAAAATCACATGAACCATAGCTCAGCGGGTTCAATACGTACAGTATTTTACAATTTAAGTTACCGTTGTTTAATGAGAATTTGCGCATCTTGTCAGGATTTGTTAATTTATTTGATTTTTGTTATGATATTGATAGTGGCTGTTAATTTGAAGTTTATTTACTTTGTGTGATAATCTGTAAGGGTTACAGGCTGTCCTAGCAAAGCTGCTTGGCCATGAGCACCTGAGTACTCGTCGCTTTTTGTGAGTAAACCTGCAATATTCAATACAGCTCTGCTGTAGGGGCGGCCGTTATTAAGTGGTGGATACATCAAGACTTACAGAAAGCGCATGGACTTGTACTATGACCTTCGCCCAGTGACATATTGTCTATCACCCCCAGTCCCTCTCCAACCGTGCTCTGAGCGTTACTGCTGGGTACTCGCGTGTACGCATACTCAAACTCGTGGATTTGGAGCAGCCTGTTAGTAGATGGTCAGGTTGGTGATTTCAACTTGGAAACGGATTAAAGAACATAGCTGGTTATTTGGGCGTTGAAGTATTCGTTCTGTCACGGTTCGTTGTACGTACTGAACGTCTTGTGCGAGCGGGACCCTCGTTATGTCCTCTCCCATCGATTGTCTAGCCTCGCACCTCTGCCTGGCTATATTCGCCTCGCCTGTAAAATATTTTTGTGCGAGCGGGACCCTCGTTATCTCCTCTCCCATCCATTGTCTAGCCTCGCACCTCTGCCTGGCTATATTCGCCTCGCCTGTAAAATATTCTTGTGCGAGCGGGACCCTCGTTATCTCCTCTCCCATCCATTGTCTAGCCTCGCACCTCTGCCTGGCTATAATCGCCTCGCCTGTAAAATATTCTTGTGCGAGCGGGACCCTCGTTATCTCCTCTCCCATCCATTGTCTAGCCTCGCACCTCTGCCTGACCATATTCGCCTTGCCTGTAAAATATTCTAGTGCGAGGGGGACCCTCGTTATCTCCTCTCCCATCCATTGTCTAGCCTCGCACCTCTGCCTGACCATATTCGGCTCGCCTATAAAATATTCTTGTGCGAGCGGGACCCTCGTTATCTCCTCTCCCATCCATTGACTAACCTCGCACCTCTGCCTGGCTATATTCGCCTCGCCTGTAAAATATTCTTGTGCGAGCGGGACCCTCGTTATTTCCTCTCCCATCCATTGTCTAGCCTCGCACCTCTGCCTGGCTATATTCGCCTCGCCTGTAAAATATTCTTGTGCGAGCGGGACCCTCGTTATCTCATCTCCCATCCATTGTCTAGCCTCGCACCTCTGCCTGACCATATTCGGCTCGCCTATAAAATATTCTTGTGCGAGCGGGACCCTCGTTATCTCCTCTCCCATCCATTGTCTAGCCTCGCACCTCTGCCTGACTATATTCGCCTCGCCTGTAAAATATTCTTGTGCGAGCGGGACCCTCGTTATCTCCTCTCCCATCCTTTGTCTAGCCTCGCATCTCTGCCTGGCTATATTCGCCTCGCCTGTAAAATATGCTTATGCGAGCGGGACCCTCGTTATCTCCTCTCCCATCCATTGTCTAGCCTCGCACCTCTGCCTGACTATATTCGCCTCGCCTGTAAAATATTCTTGTGCGAGCGGGACCCTCGTTATCTCCTCTCCCATCCATTGTCTAGCCTCGCACCTCTACCTGACTATATTCACCTCGCCTGTAAAATATTCTTGTGCGAGCGGGACTCTATCTCCTTTCCCATCCATGGTCTAGCCTCGTACCTCTGCTTGACTATATTCGCCTCACCTGTGAAATATTCTTGTACAAGGGGGACCCTCGTTATCTCCTCTCCCATCCTTTGTCTAGCCTCGCACCTCTGCCTGGCTATATTCGCCTCGCCTGTAAAATAGTCTTGTGCGAGCGGGACCCTCGTTATCTCCTCTCCCATCCATTGTCTAGCCTCGCACCTCTGCCTGACTATATTCGCCTCGCCTGTAAAATATTCTTGTACAAGGGGGACCCTCGTTATCTCCTCTCCCATCCTTTGTCTAGCCTCGCACCTCTGCCTGGCTATATTCGCCTCGCCTGTAAAATATTCTTGTGCGAGCGGGACCTTCGTTATCTCCTCTCCCATCCATTGTCTAGCCTCGTACCTCTGCTTGACTATATTCGCCTCACCTGTGAAATATTCTTGTACAAGGGGGACCCTCGTTATCTCCTCTCCCATCCTTTGTCTAGCCTCGCACCTCTGCCTGGCTATATTCGCCTCGCCTGTAAAATATTCTTGTGCGAGCGGGACCTTCGTTATCTCCTCTCCCATCCATTGTCTAGCCTCGCACTTCTGCTTGACTATATTCGCCTCGCCTGTAAAATATTCTTGTGCGAGGGCGACCCTCATTATCTCCTGTCCCATCCATTGTATAGCCTCGCACTTCTGCCTGACTTCATTCGTCTCGTCTGTAAAATATTCTTGTGCTAGCCAAGTCTAAAAACACCTTTACTTGGTTTATGTATTATGGACATCTCAAATATGAATTACAGATCTCCATTCCCACCAGGCGTAAGCTAAGTGGCCCTTTTAAAGCGCTACCGATCTATTGGGAACGTCCTGAAATCTTTAATAGTGCCGTAATGACGGCCTTAATTTAATTGCAGATATTGTACAAAGCACATCCTATCCCAATAACATGTCTCCCTTACTGTTGCCCCACTCCCACTTATCTAGGCTGGCTTAACCGTTATA
Organism: Meconema thalassinum; assembly: GCA_946902985.2. Taxonomy (NCBI): domain Eukaryota; kingdom Metazoa; phylum Arthropoda; class Insecta; order Orthoptera; family Tettigoniidae; genus Meconema; species Meconema thalassinum. Next base: position 1,459,653,224 of record OX336389.2, read on the forward strand.
TTGTTTCACGTTGCTTACGGGGAATATTTTCTGGTAGCGTTAAGAGGGGGAATTCTCCATGATTGAATGTTCGTTTAGGTAGTAAGGATCATTTATTTTAACTAGGTCTATCAAAAGCCTCCGTGGCTTAAGCGGCAGCACGCTGGCCTCTCACTACTGGGTCGGTGGTTCAAATCCCGGTCACTCCATGTGAGATGTGTGCTGAACAAAACTGAGGCAGACAGGTTTTTCTCCGGATACTCCGGTTTTCCCTGTAAAAATTTCATTCCAGCAACACTCTCCACAATCATTTCATTTCATCTGTCATTCATTTAATCATTGCCCCAGAGGAGTGCGTCAGGCCTCGGCAGCCGGCACAGTTCATATACTCGCCGCTAGATGGGGGCTTCATTCATTCCATTCCTGACCCGGTCGGAGACTGGTAGCAGGCTGTGGATTTTCATTCAACTAGGTGTACCACAATGACTTCCTTTATGTCGAGGGTTGTCGTTTTCATTTCGTGATGTATTATTTGTAAGTTGGTTTCTATGTTGGAGAATCTGTGTCCCGCATCACACATACACATATTTTGCGTTCACGAAATAGAACCGCGTGAATTTTTTCTCAATATTGTCCTCATAGTTAATTGTTTTATTTATACGTCTGGTTACAATTTGGCCTATTTTGCTATGCGAGCAATTAGTTTTGTTATCAATTTGCTTGATTATTATAATTTCTTGTTGTAGTTTTCTTTTGACATTGGTATACTAATAATCATTGTCCTGTGTACAATTGAATACCACTCCATTATGCATGCTAGGATGGTTCCAGTGATTGTCAAATGCATGCGATGTTTGTGCAGGTTTGCGAAACATTGAATATAAGAGTTAACGTTCGATAGTAATGTCAAGATAATTTATTTTTCGCTGAGGATCGTTTACATTTCAAGAAATAATAATTCAACTTTTAAATTTAATTTCTAGTGACTAACCGGTGACTTGCAGTAATCTTTGTTACTATTGTACCATAATCATAACATATCACGCACGGACTTGATCATTTACACTCCTCTCTGCTATGCAAACTGGTGGTCGTCTTATGACGTTTATTCATGCATTATTTCATTAAACCCCAATGAAGAGGAACGAGGGAGACAAAGAAGAGAAAATGTAAGAGAGAGGATGTGAAGCGAAATGTTTAGAGGAGAAGTGCTCCGCAGTTCCTCTTTAAAGTGGGGAAATGTGAACCATCCATCACAGAATGTCAGAACAAGAATTAAATTCTATATGCCCAGCTATACGTTCTTTTAAGCATAATGTTTTAACGGCCAGTGTCGATTTCATAACAATTCTCGTATTTCCTTTGAAGCACCTTTACCTTAGCACATTATCCCATACATGACATTGAAAGCTAAGTTTATGAACGGATGGCATTCACAGACCTAGAAACTGGGATGTACACAAGATGATTATTATCTAGCACTGTGATCTGCGAGCTAAAGCCCTTTGATGATCGTTGGATATGCCGTTACAATGCTACAATAGTCCACACGTAGGTGCTCAAACACAGAACTAGGTCAATCCTCTTAAAAACATTATGGATGTAAGAAGATCTCAATGGCTGGAGGGGAATACAACACGACCTCATCGGACATCAGGATCCAGAGGAATGAAAAAGGAAGGAAGCTTGTAGTTTAACGTGACCGTTAATCTTTAGATCATAAGCCACGGGACCTCCTTTTTACGTGGAATCCGAACCACAGGACATGGCATTTCACTTCGAAAATCTCACATGCATTGACCGGGAATCGAACCCGGACCGCCGTGGTGAGAGGCATACAGCTAGACCGCTGAGCCACCATCCAGAGGAATGAGGGATATATATATATATAAGGGTGCGCACTGTCCTAAGCACTGCAAGTAGCAGGACGATTCCTCCGGCATTCATAACTAGGACAGCTCTATGGTTAAATTTTGAATTAAATGTTTCACGGAAACTATGAAACTCCATCTTGAGGAAATAATTCAAGATGAAAATGAACAAAAGTAAAACAAGAACACTGGAATTCAGCGGAAATAAATCAGAAACCTCTATGGACGTCAAATTGGCAGTGAAAACCTAAGAGAATTAGGAAACTTATGTTCCTTAGAAAGCAAAATAACCAGTGATGGACGAAGCAAAGAGGATATAAAAGTAGGCTGGCTCAGGCAAGGAAACCATTACTACAGAAGAGGAATCTGTTGACATCGAATATATAAGGTGGGTTCAAAATGTAACGAGCCGGAGGCTGAATGCGCAAACCGGTGACGACATCGGCTAATCGTGGCGTGGGTAACGAGGTGTGGTTCCGACCAGAGCGTGGAAGGTCACAGCCCGTCCCTAGAGGGTACGCGTCCACGTCACGTGACGATACAAAGCGAGCAGCAGCATGCATCAATCGTCCAACGCAGCCAGTCGCCTTGCAAACAGTGACATGGAGGCATCAAACGAAGAGCAAAGAGGTGTTGTTCGGTTTCTGACAGCGGAAGGAGTAGGGGGAATGGACATTCTTCGCCGAAGTGTACGGCGAACACTGCATGTCCCTTGCAAGGGTCAAGGCGTGGCACAAGCGCTTCAGGGAAGGACGGGTGTCGTTAGCCAATGATGCCCGGTCTGGGGCACCCCCTGCATTACCGATGACAACGTCCAGCTGGTTGATGCACTCATTACCCAGAACCGCCGAATGACAGTGAACGCCATAGCCGCCGTGGACGGATTGAGCGTCGGAAGTGTGCACACCATCATGAGGGAACGAATGCACTTGTGGAAAGTGTGTGCCCAATGGGTGCCCCACAGTCTTCAACCACCTCAGGAAGCATGTCGAATGGCCTGCTGTCTTGGTTTTGGTTGGAAGAATGATGCATGCTGCTGTTCGCTTTGTATCGTAACGTGACGTGCACGCGTGCCCTCTAGCGATGGGCTGTGACCTTCCAAGCTCTGGTCGAAACCACACCTCGTTACAAACGCCACAATTAGCCGATGTTGTCACCGGTTTGCGCATTCCAGCCTTCGGCTCGTTACTTTTTGAACGCACCTTATATATTTAGGTATTACATAGTCATTTTCGAAAGCCTTCATCTGGATCGTAGAACTCTAAATGAAACTTGGACTGTTGGCAAAGCCGAAAAGAGGAGAATAGAAACATTTCAAATGTGGAACTACAGGATAATCATGAATTTCAGATGGATAGATAGAGTAACAAATGGGAGGTATTAAGACGAGTGGGAGGGGAGAGACGTTTCTGGCGACTGCTAATGAAGAAATGTGATGGGCTAGTAGGACACATGCTAAGACACCCAGGCATAGTGAACTTAGTTACGGAAGGAAGGGTTGAGTACAACAACTGTAGGGGTAGACCTAGGTTAGAATATGAAAAACAGATTGTCTCAGATGTCGGGTGTGGTAGCTATGTAGAGATGAAACGATTAGCTAAGGACAGGGAGCCATGGACAGCTGCAACAAACCAGTGAAATGACTGAAAGCTCAAACACATACTCCGGGGTTAAGTTCCATGACTGTGCACAGCAATTCTGAGTTATCCCAGTTTGGTGCCCATTTTCTGGCTTTAAGTGCTGATGTTTAACTTTGGTTTTGATTGAATCGGTAATCGGCGTGGTCGAACAGGCTTAGAGCTTTATAGGATTGGGGAAGCTAGAAGTTGTAAGTAGCACTAATCGCGGTAAGTGAAACCAGCTTTGGGCATTGCCGTGAGAGTATTCACTCTGTACTGTGGTAGGACGCTGAACTACAGGGATACCAACAGTGTTCGTAAACCTTGGGGCAATATGTATTTCGGCTGTTATGAGCACACTGACAACGACGTGTTAGTTTGTTAAATGTTGTTTTAAAGGGTGGAGCTACGAGGTCATCTGCACTATCAACGACGTAAGAAGCTACGATAGGTTACTAAAGTTTATATTTGTATGGTACAAAAACTGAATATCTGAATAATATTCTGGAATGGTCTGTGGACTTTAATTCAAAAAATACTTCTTAGCGCCCAAAATGTGAATCACTCTTTATTTTGAATCACTTCTGGCAAACATGATTTTACTGTATAGTTCAAGAGCAATGCAGCAATAAACTACTGTTTGTGTCAAATTACTTATGTAGTAAATTACCGACAGCGGTAGCTACGTTCGCTAAAACGCAGCCCTAGGCCATGGGGCCAAGCTCTCTGTGGACTCGGTAGGCGTGGGTTCGGACCCACCGTCGGCCGTCCTTGAAATGGTGTTCCGTGGTTTCCCATTTTCAATTCCAGTCAAATGTTAGGCCAGTACTTTCTGACAGGCCACGGTCGCTTCCTTCCACATCCTCGCCCTGTTTCATTCATCTTCATTCATTTTATCTCTCATTTACTCCTCTTACTGTATGAATTTGGCGTCAGGAAGGGTATATGTCCGTAAAAACACTCCGCCACATAGAATTTCATCACATCTAATCCCCGACTCCATTGGGAGAAGAGTTTAATTGGCATAAGAACGTACATAAAACAAGTAGTTCCGTGAAGAACTAAATAGCCTCTTTTCATATCTCCTACTTATGTTAATTATTTCTACCAATATACAAATTTCAGTTTGATTGCTGTAACATATTCGTAGATATTGAGAACCGTCTAATTATTTCGAATGGTCGCCATGTTGGATTTTTATATATGCAAGCCATAGAGTTATGTACTATCACAAGAATATTATTGTGTAGGTGTATTATTCGAACTTCAATCGCATGATTAAGACACAAGAACTAAAAACAAGATTTTAAAATTTCTCACAGCCGCCATCTTGTGTTCATAAACACAATTGAAATAAATTAGATGTCTGTGCATTGCAATGTGTATAAATATTTGCTGTACGATGTTTCATTGCGCTCCGATGTTTAAATATCGATAAAAGTATATTTATATGTTACAATTTCGCTTGGCCACCATGTTCGATTTGTACTTTACAAAGCTTTTAAAGTCACATAGGTGTACTTCCAGGAGTGACCTTTATTACCGTACAAAATTTCAGGGTCATATTCGTAATAGCTTCGGAGATATAGAATGCTCGTGAAATAATTCGCACAGCCGGCATGTTGGATTGGTGCAACGTAATAGAATTTGAAGGGCACGGCCGAGGTTGGACGAAATAGTACTATGTCCTTACCGAGTTTCATTGAAATCGCTCCTGCCATTTAGATTTTGTTAGGGGACTCACACATATGCATACACACACACACACACACACACCGACTAAAGGTGGTCTCATAAGTCTATTGTTTTTCATAAGAGAAAATAGATTAGTAATGCAGTAATTTTTCATTTTACGCTGGAACGAAACGGATTGTGAAATATTAGAGGATATTTTTCAGTGTTGCTGAAGTAATCTGTTATAAGAAGCTATATAGTTGGTCATCATTAGGGCTCGGATTTTTAAGTAAATAAACATATTTTTATATAAATACATATTTTAAGCAGTTTTCTATAGATACATAAATTCCTGATTTTCAAGTATTTAGCACACAAAAATACATAAATTTACATTTTTTAAAAACAGTATGCTATAGCTTTCAGTTTATTGCATTTTTGTTCTGTGTTACTTCAACGGGGAAGAACCTGTGAGATATCTAATCTTCATGGTGAGCGAATGTCGGCTTGCAACTGTGTTATTCTTAACTTGTCTCCCCGTGCCACTCACTGCGGAAGCCAGGGATTTCCTTGTCCATAGCCATATTGCACCACGTGCTAGACCCCCCTCCAAGCTACCTGGAACCAGTGTCACTCACATGCAGTTCATTTCTGGCACTGTGAAGTGTAAGGCAGTTCTACGATGCCTAAAGTAAAAACAACTACAGTACAAGTTATCGTATGTTGCAGAATTTAAAGATAATTTTACTTCTGATGGGGACGTTCTGTTCTACCAACCATGTGGGAAAGCAATCAAGGCTGAACAGCAATCTCAAGTTACACAACACCTCAAGGGCAAGAAACATATTGCCGCAGTTTCGTGCCTTCAGAAGAAGTGTTTAGCGATAATCGTCGGTCATTCCTGAAGATGTATCTCGTTGTTTATTGTAATTCTTCAGCAGTCAGTGAGACATAGCATAAATTGCATTCGTGAGTACTGCATAATGTTTATACTTACATTAATAAACAAAATTATAATTAAATATTTTTACTTTTTTGTCACATATTTCAGGTATTTAAATACATAAAAAAAATATTTTCCTGATGTTTAGCACCTAAAAATCCGAGCCCTAGTCATCATGAGTGTGCCCAAATTATCTAGGTAGATAGCGCGGTGAAACACAAATAATTCTCTACTGCCTGTAATTAATTACATGAATTATTTATAAACTTACACTTTATACACTTACTAAACAAAATGGGTGGTTAAATTGAATTTATTTAGTGAACTTGGAAATTAAATATTGGTACACACGTGTTGACCGACAGAAGCGATTCTAATAATACGAAATGGATGGCTCAGTAAGAGAATCTATCTGGGTCATTGGTTGCTGTTTCTTACCGTTTTAACTAAATAAGTCTCAAGTTCGTAAAGAAACTGCACTTAGCGGCTCATAATTGAGGTGAACGTGTGAAGCAATTGGTTGACACGGATCGAGGGTGCTGCTCGAATGCAACAACTTCCTATTTTCCATTGTACCTTTGTATAGGGTTCTAAATGTGGCCGGATGTGTTTATCCCCTGCACACTTGGTGCATCGTAGATAGTGCTACATCTTCAAGGGATCAGACCTCTTGTTATTTCCCATGGTACCCCTATAAGGGGTCGTAAATTGAGGCCGGATGTGTTTATCCCCTGTACACTTGGTGCATCGTAGATAGTGCTACATCTTCAAGGGATCAGACCTCTTGTTATTTCCCATGGTACCCCTATAAGGGGTCGTAAATGAGGCCGGGTGTGTTTATCCCCTGTACACTTGGTGCATCGTAGATAGTGCTACATCTTCAAGGGATCAGACCTCTTGTTATTTCCCATGGTACCCCTATAAGGGGTCGTAAATGAGGCCGGGTGTGTTTATCCCCTGCACACTTGGTGCATCATAGATAGTGCTACATCATCAAGGGATCAGACCTCTTGTTATTTCCCATGGTACCCCTATAAGGGGTCGTAAATTGAGGCCGGGTGTGTTTATCCCCTGTACACTTGGTCCATCGTGGGTAGTGTTACATCTTCAAGGGGTCAGACCTCTTCCTATTTCCCATGGTACCCCTATAACGGGTTCTAATATAAGCTGGGAATATTTATCCCCTGCACACTTGATGCATCGAGGATAGTAGAGATTCTTCTCCTTTTACCAACGACTATGGGCGGGTCTTTTCCGTTTCTTCTTACCTATCGTCCTTTCACGGCTCTACTTCCATCCTCGATACTCATTCTTTGAGCGTTGAGAGAACTTCTGCCTTCGTCTTTTATTTCCATTATTCCTATCTTTGTCTATTTCTTCTTCTAATGTGTAAGTTAGATTTGAGTCGTTAGTTTGAATTTCATACCCAAATTTCGATACCACCATATCATTGCGGAGAATGACCTAGATGTATCGTCCCTTTCAAACAACCATCACAACCACCATTGTACTTCGAAACCTAATTTGTCTCCGTCATTATTTTCCTTTTTTTTTTTTTTTTTGGTTACTTTCTATTCACAAAAACACAGCATGTCTGAAATATATCTACGAGCTTGCTGAGGTACAAATTGATCTCGGCCTCTTTTGGTTTCAGACGAACGTTTCCTGACTGCTGGTATTGTCTGTCCAGAGTTAAGAGTGTACTACGGGCTCTTTTGGCACAAGCGTTGCCACGCCTAGCGAGTGTAGAAGAGCAGCTATTGTACAGCACTCCACATGAGTAGTACAGCCCGCTGCCGGACTGCGTATCAGCAAGCTCCTCATCCCGACGGAATTTCGATCCTTCGCGCCATTATAATCTGCAACCTTTTACTATAATTCCCGTAAGAATAACAGAATTTGGATGAGCAGTTTTTAATAAAGATAAAGACTGAGTTATTCCCTTAAGGAGTCGAGGATCCGAGGATAGTAATTGATTTACATAACAATGCTCAGAACGGATTATAAATACTGCGACAATTTACTATTTATTTACATTGGAATTTTAGTTACGTACGGTTTTGGCTATGACAAAACAATTGAAATGACATGGAAGGTAACCTGAGTCATCCGTTAGATACGGATCAAGTTTAATACGTAATATGGCAATATATTCTCCAAGGTCAGCCTAGGTCAGTGACTGGATACAAATCATCTGTCGCAACGAAACCTACACGGATCCCAGTGAGTCACTTTCATCTGCAGAGGCGAAGAGAGTACCCGGAAATAACAAGTAATTTTGTTCTTATCATGATACTTCACATATTATTACACGCCTAGATGAAAGATTTTATTTATAATACAAGTTGCTTTACATCGCACCGACACAGTTAGGTCTTATGGAGACGATGGGACAGGAAAGGGCTAGGGGTGGGAAGGACGTGGCCGTGACCTTAATTAAGGTACAGCCCCAGCATTTGCCTGGTGTGAAATTGGGAAACCACGAAAACCCATCTTCATGGCTGCCGACAGTGGGGTTCGAACCCACTATCTCCCGAATACTGGATACTGGCGACTGCAGCTATCAAGCTCGGTATAGATAGATGAAAGAAAGTAAACAAAAAGTCAGTGGCACAACGTAGGCTACATTGGACAATGAATGGCAAATACTACAGACTGATGTGGGAAATTTGCGACAATATGTTCTTTTTGATATTTCTCAAAACAATCATTTTCCATTTCATAACGAGCCTTAGCGGTTTATTTTACACAATACTACAAGCTTCTCCTTCGGCACAAATCGCGTAATGTACATCTAGGCTATTTACCGAGTGAAGAGTTGCAGTTAGAATGATGGGTAGATGAGGATTGGCTTAGAAAACGGGAAGCTTAGCTTAGCACTGCGATAACGAGCAAGCAGATTGCGTGAGGAAAGACATAATCGCCTTGCGCTCCAGTGTCACGTTCCGAACATATGCAACGTCTGCAACTCGAGAGGAAGTGCTAATCAGGGTGACCAAAGTGCGCGTCTTCAAATCCGGTCATTGCAGTGGGAGCTTCGCAAGTTTGCACTTAATCGCCTTAGTTCCTACTTCCACCAAGACCATCTGGAACATTCAATAACTGTATCATTGTATCAAAATAACTGAAGCCACAAACGATCAGAATTGTGTGATATGATCGCAATATTACGGTATGATTTTTTTTACATTTTATGTATGTTCATTAACTTTCTGTTTAGTGTGATAGTAGACACCATCCTTACAATAATTCGTGGTGTATAACCATAATATATTGTTACGGCTGTGAGTTTGTTTCATCGCTCGCCGCATGAGTCACAACTGCCCAAGGGCTGGGCTGAGCTCTGCCTCAGTGTATTGCGTGCGCCTTATGCAACAGGACTACTAGGACAAAGGGATGGTCCAGAATATTCGTGACTCAGCCAGTGAAGGAAACCTCGAAAAGCCGTGAACCCTGGATGGGTCTAGAAGCATTTATTGAGTCACCGGCCTGCTATATAAGAGCGACCTGTCAAGCAGTTGTTGTTGTGTTTTTCGAGCTAGTGCGAGCATTTATCCTGAGCGACAGAAGTGTGGTGACTTGCGAAACCCCTAGTGAAGCCGATTCTCTTGACAGCGAGGAAGTGAGAAGCATACAGGGGACTGCCTGTGTTTTGAGCGAGTGTGATTTCACTGAGCGACAGACGTATTGTGGCGAAGTGCCGTGCGAGTTACGAAATCCAGTGACATTGTTTCCCAGCTTATGAACAGCGAAGCAGCGTGTAGCAAGTTATCGTAAGTAACTGTAGTTTGTGTACATGAGGAAGAGGTGCAGTTAGTTTCTGTCAAGGCCACCTGACTCATTAAGACGGATTAACTTCTGTGGTTTGTTGACAAGTGAAAGGGGGCAAGAGCTCTCCATAAGGTAGAGACTTGAGGAAACTGGATTAAGGCTCTAATTGCTTGTATTTGCTGTTGAGTGGTGTATCTTTCTGGCCGCAATAAAGTTAATTACGGTATTTCATTTAAAGGAACAATCTGTGTTGTGCTTCAACCCACCGTAATCCAGTTAACAAAAGTGCCACTAGGGGGGTGGCACGTAACTACTGGTGTCAGAAGCCGGATTACGAACTCAAATACAAGCACAACACCTGACAGTCCTGATTTCAAAACCCGAGCAGGTCATTTTTTTTATTTTAATTTTCCTGTGAGTGCATGCCCTTCACAGGACAAACATCTAAAATGGAAGCGCAATTTGCAGCATTGCTAGAAAAGTTAAGTGGCATGGAAGCCAAGATGGAAGACAGCCAGAAGAAGATGGAGGACGGCCAGAAGAAGATGGAGGACGGCCAGAAGAAATTAGCCAAGGACCTGAAGGATGACCTGAAGAAGATGGAAGACGGCCAGAAGAAAATGGAGGACGGCCAGAAGAAGTTAGCCGAGGACCTAACTGCCAAACTAGAAGATGGCCAGAAGAAGATGGAAGACGGTCAAAATAAGCTAGCGGAGGACGTGAATAGGATAGAGGACGGCCAGAAGAAGATGGAAGACGGTCAGAATAAGTTGACACAGGACCTGAAGAAATTAGAACTGGGTCTGCGTGAGGAAGTCACGGCAGTGGAAAAGACGTTCGACGCCTTACAAGTGGAAATTGCCGAGCTGCGCTAACGCCCGCTGATGGGGGTGGAGGAGAAATTCAACGCCTTACAAAAGGAAGTTGCCGAGCTGCGCCAACGCCCACTGACGGGTTGGAAGAGAAATTCAACGCTCTACAAGAGGAAGTTGCCGAGCTGCGCCAACGCCCGCCCACCGTTACACCGGGAATATCAGGAACGGGACAGAGCAGAGTGACGCCCCCAACCTTCGACGGAAAGGTCCCGTGGAGCACCTACTTACGTCAGTTCGAGGCGGCCTGTTCCATAAATAACAAGAACAACACAGAAAAGGCTACAGCTCTCATTGTAGCGCTGAGATGTGACGCCCTTAACGTCCTTCAGGCCATCCCGACTGGATCCCAGGACTACGATTCACTGATCGCCCATATGGAGTCCCGATATGGAGATAGCCATCTTCAGCAGGCCTACGAGATGCAGCTCCGGACCCGGGTACAAAAGAACGCGGAAACCCTGCAGGAGTTCGAGATGGACATCGCACGCCTCGTAAGGCTCGCCTACCCAACAGCGCCGGCCGACTTTCTGGAAGAGATTGCGACGCAGACCTTCACCGACGGGCTACGGGACTCGGACAATCAACAGGCGCTGCGACTCGCGCGCAATAAGACCCTGGCAGATGCGCTGAGCCACATACTTGAGTTCGAGACGGCAAAACAGGCATCTAGAATGCACGCGCGGGTGCGTCAAGTGGACGTCGACGAGCCAGCAAAAACCAACGAGACCAAGCCCCTGGCCGATGAATTGATGGAGGCGCTAAGCCGTTTCTTCGATAGTCGCGCCACTACCAGCAACGACACAGCCGGAAGAAAACCGGAGAGGCGGCCCGGAAGAGGATTACCGACCTGCTGGGCCTGCAGTAAGAAAGGCCACCTGAGCAAGGACTGCGGTGATCGCCGCCGCCGAGGGTATCCGACGGGAAATCAGTCGTCTGAAAACCGCGCGGCCCAGGGAAACGAGTATTAGCCAGCCTGGGGGGGGGGGGGGGGGGCAAAGGTTGGCTTGTGACAGTCGTCAAGCCCCGGCAGTCCAAGTGCGTGTGACGAAGTTACGGAGGGACAATAGCAGCCTGATGGTCGACGGAGTCGTCAATGGAGTGAGCTGGCCCATGCTGATCGACACGGGAGCGTCGAGGACCATCGTCAATCCCACCGTGATCTCGAAGTGGAGAGTGCAACCCACACAAAGGAACCTCCAGCTAATAACCACGACCGAGAGACCGCACCGGTACATGGCGAAGCATCACTGGAGCTCGTCATTGGTCGACGGGCGGTGAAGCATCCAGTGCTTGTGGCTGACGTATCAAACGAAGTGATCATCAGACTGGACTTCCTGGAGCAGAACAACGTCATCTTGGACCTGAGTACCAACACTCTGCACTTCGGAGGTGAGGAACTTGCTTTGCAACCAGCACACGAGGCCGTCACCGCACGACGAGTAAGGCTGAGAGAGGACGTCATCGTTCCCGCCAGGACGGCGGCCAGCGCCGCCGTAATTGTCGACGGAACTGCTGAGGGAGTGGCGGCTGTCATCGACCCAAAATATGTGGACATCCAGACAAAAGGTTTGCTAGTTGCCAAGACCCTCATCAACACGACGTCTCGGCCGTACGTCCGCCTGTCCAACCTGAACGACTACGACATTACGGTTCACCGGGACACCAACCTAGGAGTCTGCGAGCCCTTTATCTGGATTGCCCGCATCACAGATACGACGGACGGACACCTGCAGACGGACAACCGAAGAAGACGCGCCCTGCCAGAAGAACTACAGAAGCTGTTCCAAGAATCCCAGGACCATTTAGACGAGGAACAATCACGCCAACTTCAGGACCTGCTACGCGAATTCCAGGACGTCTTCTCCGTGGGGAGCAAAGACTTCTGCAGGACAAGCTTGGTCCAGCACAGAATCGACGTTGGGGACAGCGCACCGATTAGGGCCCCATTCCGACGTGTCCCGCTCGCCAAGCAAGCCGAAGTCGACCGGATGGTAGAAGAGATGAAGGAGCAAGGGGTGATCGAGCCATCACATAGTCCTTGGAGTTCTCCAGTCGTGCTTGTGAAGAATAAGGACGGTTCCACCAGGTTCTGCGTGGACTACAGGCGGGTGAACGACGTCACGAAGAAGGACAGCTACCCTCTACCCGGATCGACGACACGCTGGACACCATATCTGGATCAAGATGGTTCTCCACCTTGGATTTGAAGAGTGGCTACTGGCAGGTGGAGGTCCACCCTAAGGACCGAGAGAAAACGGCGTTCTCTGTGGGCAGCGGTCTCTGGCAGTTCACCGTCATGCCATTCGGTCTGTGCAACTCCCCTGCGACCTTCGAAAGGCTACTGGAGTCCATTCAGAGGGGACTACACTGGAAGACCTGCCTGACCTACCTAGACGACGTCATCATTCTGGGGAGAAGCTTCGAGGAGCACTACAGCAACCTGAAGGAGATCTTGATGAAGCTACGGGCTTCCCAGCTGAAATTGAGCCCCAAGAAGTGTCAACTCTTCCAGAAGCAGTTCCAGTACCTTGGGAATATTGTCTCCGAGGAAGGGGTGCGCACCGACCCAAAAAAGACCGCAGCTGTGAGGGAGTGGCCAGTTCCGAAGGACAAGTCGCAACTACGAAGCTTCCTTGGACTCTGCACTTATTACCGTCGCTTCGTGAGAGGATTCGCCGACATCGCCAAACCACTGCATCGACTGACTGCGAAGGACCAACTCTTCACATGGACAGCAGAATGCCACAGTGCCTTCGAACAACTCAAGCAGGCTCTGTGCACCGCGCCTATTCTGGACTACCCCAGACCTGGAACAAGGTTCATCGTCGATACCGATGCTAGCGACTTTGGTATAGGGGGAGTCCTGTCGCAAGTAGTAGACGGCGAGGAGAGAGTAGTGGCCTACTTCAGCAAAGCCTTGTCAAAGCCAGAGAGGAACTACTGCGTCACCAGGAAGGAACTGCTCGCCATCGTGAAGACCATTGAACACTTCCACAAGTACCTTTACGGGCAAGAATTTCTCATCAGGGCCGACCATGCATCCCTGCGGTGGCTCCTGAACTTCAAGCAGCCCGAGGGTAAACTCGCGCGGTGGTTAGAGAGGCTTCAGCAGTACAACTTTGAGATCCAGCACAGGAAAGGCCAACTGCATTCTGACGCCGATGCCCTGTCACGAAGACCATGCCCCGAAGACTGCGCCTTCTGTGCCAGAAGGGAGGAGAACACCGGGATACAGTGCCGAAGGACTACCGTGGAACTTCAAGGGAGCTAGAGCCGCGAATCTTTCACGAGGGCACAAGCATAAGATGATGACCTGGGACTGATAGCCGAATGGAAGAGGGCCTGTGTTCCCAGACCCGGGTGGAACATTGTGAGCGACTGCAGTCCAAAGTTGAAGCCATACTGGGCGCAGTGGGACTCGCTGATTGTAAGGGATGGCCTTATCTGCCGTACCTGGGAGAGCACCGACGGGAAGACATCTCGGGAACAAGTCGTCGTTCCAAAGGCTATGACGGAGGAAGTCCTCAAGCAAGTCCATGGAGGATCATCTGGTGGACACCTAGGGATAAAGAAGACCCTGGAGAAGCTGAGAGAGCGGATTTACTGGATCGGATGTCGAGCAGACGTGGATAACCACTGCGCGAGGTGCCACGATTGCGCAGCCAGCAAGGGCCCAGGACGAAGACGACGGGGCCCATTGAAGACCTACAACGTGGGCGGCCCCATGCAGAGAGTGACCATCGATGTTGCTGGGCCATTCCCGTCGAGCGAGGCAGGGAATCGTTACATATTGGTAGTCTGCGACTACTTCACCAAATGGCCAGAGTCGTATGCGCTCCCTAACCAAGAAGCCGCGACGATCACAGAGACCCTGGTGAAGGAATTCGTCAGCCGGTACGGCGTACCTTTGGAGCTGCACTCCGACCAAGGGAGGAACTTCGAGTTGCAGGTGTTCCAGAACCTATGCCAGTTGCTGGGAATCCGGAAGATAAGGACGACACCGCTACACCCGCAGTCCGACAGAATGGTGGAGCGATTCAATCGCACCATCGAGAACCATCTCCGGATAGTCGTCAGCGAGCACCAGAGGGATTGGGACAGACACCTTCTACTATTTCTCCTGGTCTACCGCGCCGCCGTGCATGAAGCCACCGGGTGCACACCAGCCCGGGCCATGTTTGGGAGGGAACTCCGTCTACCCGTCGACCTTGCCTTCGGCCGACCTGGGGACGATCCGGTCCCTGTAAGCCAGTATTGTCAAGAACTGGTCGATCGACTGGAGGACGTGCACGCGTTCGCAAGGAGGAGACTGCGGATCGAGACCGACCAAATGAAGACCCGATACGACCAGCAGACCGATGCCGGCGGATTCCACGAGGACGACCTGGTCTGGCTCTTCAACCCATTACGGAAGAAAGGCCTGTCACCCAAACTGCAGAAGTCCTGGGATGGCCCGTACTGAGTCGTGAAACGGATCAACGATGTCGTCTAAAGGATTCAGCGGAGCCCGAGGGCTAAGATGAAGATCGTACATTGAGATCGCCTGGCAGCCTACGGAGGGACACAGACGGACCAATGATTGATCAGGACGATCAGCCTTTTAGGAAGGGGGTGGTGCTATGGCTGTGAGTTTGTTTCATCGCTCGCTGCATGAGTCACAACTGCCCCAGGGCTGGGCTGATCTGCCTCAGTGTATTGCGTGCGCCTTATGCAACAGGACTATTAGGACAAAGGGATGGTCCAGAATATTCGTGACTGAGCCAGTGAAGGAAACCTCGAGAAGCCGTGAACCCTGGATGGATCTAGAAGCATTTATTGAGTCACCGGCCTGCTATATAAGAGCGACCTTTCAAGCAGATGTTGTTGTGTTTTTCGAGCTAGTGCGAGCGTTTATCCTGAGCGACAGAAGTGTGGTGACTTCCGAAACCCCTAGTGAAGCCGATTCTCTTGACAGCGAGGGAGTGAGAAGCATACAGGGGACTGCCTGTGTTTTGAGCGAGTGTGATTTCACTGAGCGACAGACGTATTGTGGCGAAGTGCCGTGCGAGTTACGAAATCCAGTGACATTGTTTCCCAGCTTGTGAACAGCGAAGCAGCGTGTAGCAAGTTATCGTACGTAACTGTAGTTTGTGTACATGAGGAAGAGGAGCAGGTAGTTTCTGTCAAGGCCACCTGACTCATTAGGACGGATTAACTTCTGTGGTTTGTTGACAAGTGAAAGGGGGCAAGAGCTCTCCATAAGGAAGAGACTTGAGGAAACTGGATTAAGGCTCTAATTGCTTGTATTTGCTGTTGAGTGGTGTATCTTTCTGGCCGCAATAAAGTTAATTACGGTATTTCATTTAAAGGAACAATCTGTGTTGTGCTTCAACCCACCGTAATCCAGTTAACAAAAGTGCCACTAGGGGGGTGGCACGTAACAATATAGTGTGTTGGATATCCGTTTGTGCTTTCTCCAGGACATGCTATATACTGTACGCAAATGATCAAACCTAGCAAGAAATTGACAATTATCTGTCTGTCATGGGTTGGGGCCAAATTACTGCTTAATTGAATGGCACAAATAGAAAAGATATGGGAAAGATTGCGGTGTCAAAAAATATAAGTTTTAAGGATGATGTAATCGTGGGAGAGATTAAGTCAAATCTGGGATGAAACCAGGGCAGTGCTCTTTTCATTATCCATTAATGATACTGTTAGGGCCCAAGTGTGCATACACCCTTAAGGACCCTACCTGACCCATGAAGAAAGCTAGGCCTACGCCACTGGACCCACATCCATCTATTCTACAAATTACCCATCTACAAACACACTGACGAATCTGTCCCTCATCTCCACATCGACTTCAACCTGAAAACCACCCCCGGATGATAACATAGGACATCCATACACATTTCGTACTTAGGCAACAGGCAGCCGGTCACCACAGACCGACCAGCCAATAGTTGCATCATTTCCACAACACATCCATACGAGTGCTAAGTGGAGCATCACCACTTACACAATGCCGACTCAGCAGGTCGAAAACCAATATAAACTGGACCTGGAATAGCCCCATCACTTATCTTAGCCGGAGGCTATCGCCGCCTGTAACTTGACGTCTCTCCAGTGGTAAGTGCGCATCTCTATGATCCTAACACATTTTTACACTTGTGTTCCTCACCAATTCACACCTACCATTTCTTTATTGTAATACAATTGTCAACACGTTCCCAAGTAAGGGAACACCACATTAACACTTGTGGTAGTAATAAACTAATTACTACCATCAGCAACTCATTGTACACGATCGTTATTACACCCGTGGCTTTATTCCTTACTTCCCCACCTGACACCTCAACCAGCCAGTGTTTATTATTATTATTATAGATTTGTTGAGCCAGTCAGGTTCAAGAGCGCTTGCCTTGATTCACCGGGCCCTCGACCGTCTAAAGTAACTGCGTGGTCAGCAGCTACTTGTAGTGCTTAGTCACATCTTTGTTTCAGGAGGCTATTAGCTCCCCATTTCCATAACGCACCCCATAGATTAACGCCCCCATAACGTAGAGCTTGCCCCAATCAGACAACACACACTTACACATTCTGAGTCACCGCACCTCTGAGGAAGCTCCCCCCCCACCCATTCCAACAGCCCCTTCTAAATTCAAACACTTACACTCCCATTTGGACCAACCCCTATTTCAGGTCCAGAACCATACGTATTTCTAATCTAAGAGCGTTTGCATTACGGTTAGACCATTCATAGATTGCTCGATATTGTACTGCCTATTGTCTTTCGTTTCCACTTTAAACAGTGCGGCCTTTGGAACGTAAGCAATTGTCTTATTATCTGAAGTAGCATATTAATATGAATATGTTTGCGTAAACAAATTAAGTCACGTTTACTCGACTACACCACGATGTGTTCTATAAAACTGATCTAAGGGGTGACAGCCAAGTATGCTAGCCCCTAGGGAACCAAGGTTCGAATCCTGGCGTTGATAGCGGACATCCTGACTGTGTTTCCACCCAGGGATTCAGCACAACTTCTAAGGGGACCGAGGTTTGAATTCTGGCGTTGATAGCGGCCATTCTGATTGTGTTTCTTCCCAGGGATTAAGCACGACTTCTAAGGGGACCATAGGTAAAGCCCTGCGTGGATGCGGATATCCGCGGATAAACCCGCGGATATCCGCAGCATTTTTCGCCACGCGGATATATTTTGCATGGCTGTGCGGATAGCGGATACGCTGCGGATAATGTTTGGAGTAAATTTGCGGATAGTTTTTGGAATACGATATGGAACTTTCGATAATATTACATATTTGATATGGCAATCTACAGCTTCAAGCTTAAAAGAGGAATACTCCTACAGCCTATTGCGTACGAAATATTCGGGTACGTTTTGCAGTTATACACGAGAAGATTATTTTACTCATAATGGTTTCAACTACATTTTATTAAGTACCGTACCGTATGTTTGTAGTAGAAGGTCTTGACATCTCATCATCATCATCAATTTCTCACTGCCATTATCCACGAGATATAATGCTGTCAATATGTTTGTTAGTTCATCGTGGTGACATCATTAACACTTTTCTCAAGTCAGCTACTTTGCTGTCTAAGCTATCCTGTAAGATCTGGTTCCAGGTTTATCTGTAGATTTATTTCCATCTTGGCACTGAAACGCGTGGGCTGTGATATTGCAACGGAGACAGTTATGACATCAACGATGCGAAAATTGATGGGTCAAGAGGCAGTAGTATGATGACTGACTTAGTGACTTGGAAGTTCCGGAAAAATATCAATCCCTTTCTCCATGCTT
Organism: Meconema thalassinum; assembly: GCA_946902985.2. NCBI lineage: Eukaryota > Metazoa > Arthropoda > Insecta > Orthoptera > Tettigoniidae > Meconema > Meconema thalassinum. The sequence continues at coordinate 1,459,671,760 of OX336389.2, forward strand.
AAAAGAGAAGTTCACTTAGTAAATGTTACCGCGACCGGGAAGTATGAACATCATTCAACCAACATTGATAAAATATCTATTAAAACAAAACAAGGTGTATATTCAATAGTGCTTGAAACAAAGCTCAAGTCAAGGATAAGGCAGATATTTGGTTACGTTTTCAACGGAACCAAAGAGGTGAACGATATAGCAGGATGTTTTAGCTTTAAAAAGTGTATTCATACTCAGGACACAAATCAGGCACATCAAACCTACTGCGGCACAAGTGCGAATGTAGCCAAAGAAGTATAGCCAGTTTTTTGTCTAAAGCGGAGGTCAGGAAACCAGAATTGAAATATCAGCGGATTTTTATACAAGTCTTGCGGATGCGGGGCGGATGCGGATAACAGTCATGCGGATGCGGGGCGGATGCGGATAACAGTCGTGCGGATGCGGGGCGGATGCGGATAACGTTTTGTTTATCCGCGCAGGGCTCTAACCATAGGTTCGAATCCTGGCGTTGACTGTGTTTACACCCAGGGATTCAGCACACAGGTGGTCTATACACCTGATCTAGGGGGTGACACCCAATTTTGCTAGGCACTACACCACGAGGTGGTCTATAAACCTGATCTAAGGTGTGACAGCCAAGTATGCTAGCCACTACACCACGAGGTGGTCACCACGCGACTCAGGCGTATCACAGTAAAATCTCAGCATTCCAACACTTATAAAAATAACTGTTGCTCACTCGGCTGCACGTTTATGAACTGTCGCCTCTATGCTACGCACACAAGAATTGCCTTCACCGGGCTGTACAAATAAGAAATGCTTCTCTCGGCTGAGCAATTAGGAACTGCTGATCTCGGCTGCACAAATAAGAACTAACTTCACCAGAGCAATGCTGCTTACAATAACATGTCATTTTGGTAAGGGAGGCAACGTTACGGGTGGGGCCATCCCTTCCTCTTCTTCTCCCTCATAACATTTCATGGGCTCATGGGTATTTCAGAGTTTCCTCCATATTGTAATAGATGAATAAAAATATGACGCATCGCTTTACACACATTTGGTTCATAATTCTATTCAATGAGACATTTTCTTCACATAATTTCCCCTCCTGGCATATTACGTCATCAAACCCATCTCTAGTTGGATTTCTTATCAATATGAAGGGCATTACCGACACTTCCCTTACCATATCCTCAGTGAAGTGAGTAAACACTCGCTCTCAGTTCTAGCAATTTAGGGTTCGCGGATCAGATATTGCGCGGTATTAACCATGCTCATGTGACGTAATATCTGAATAAACTATATGCATATCCGAACCACGAGTCTCATAATTGGAATACTTCACATGTCACTTAATAGCTATCATTTAAGTTTTCTATTACACATATTACACCGTACCACGTATCAATACAGGTGTTGACTTAGATTCCAATTGTTGATGACATATCAGTAGCAGTTAAATTATGCGGGTTCCTTGAAATATTTCTAAATTGATGTTGTTATTTATATTTTTTAAACTTCTATTTTAAAACTTACTCAATATGTTTTTATTAGAATATATTGTAATACTGTACGAAATACTGTATGAAGGTGATATAGGTGAACTGTCTATGGCATCCTTTATACAGAATTTTCGGTTAATAGCAGTATAAGTTTCGGAGGTACTGAGAACCAGTTTAATATTTCGCACGGCCACCAGGTTGGATTTGTGTAACTTCTAAAATTTGAAAGGCAAGTTCCAGGACGAGGCAGTAGTAAGTCTTTAACAAATTTCATGAAAGGCTTATGAAAACTTCGAATAGAGTCGATAGTCAATCACACAAACACTCACCGCAAATCCTCATTTGATAGCTGCAGTTATCAGGGATGACCTCAAAGAAATTTCAAAAATAGGCAATTACACTCAATTAAGAGAACCTGCAAATCGACATGAATGAATGAACAGTTTTATGGGAGCAAAATTGTACTTTAAGTATTGAAAAGAGAACGCGAACCATTTCGACCGAATGCTGCCGGAAAATGAGTAATCTTCTTGCTTGTGACCCAATCCCTTTCATCAATCCATTCTAAAGATCCCTCATTTGAGAGGTACATTCCCTATGGTTGTTACCCAACAAGTTCTGCAATTTTCTCTAGACCAGGGCCATCTAGACAGCACTCCCCGAGCGCTAGCACTCCGGCCGTGCTCCAAGCAAGTGCTCTGAGTGCTTTGGTGGGAGGTAGTTTTGGTAGAGGTGGGAGGAGTTTGGCTGCCTGAGCGCGTGGTCAGTCCGCTGCGTTGAAGTGAGCAGCCGTTCCAACAGGCGCTAGTTAGTACAGTACAGCTGCACATAACAAACCCATTTAGTTTCAAAAACCGTGCTATGCTTGGCTTTTAGTAAATCGTTAGAAAAGCACAAGAACAGCTTAACTCTAAATTTCAGAATAATTTGCACGATCATTTTGTCGGAAAACTCAGAAATGTTTTGAAAAGCGTTTTTCTCTGTATCGACGTATTTTAAAGAAATGTTTTTTAACAAAAATGTAGAGGACATTGTCACCTACAATTTGTCTCATTGAGGTCATGTCATACGGTTTGAAATGCAGAAGCTAGGTGGCGCCAAAATTTCCAAAAAACTCTTTTTTTTTTCACTTTTTGTCCTAGAAAAAATGTTTTGTTCACAAAAGAGCGACTCAGAAATTTGTTCCTCTCAAAATTGTATACAACATTTATTGAAACATTTTTTTCCTCCGACTTACCGTTCCAAAGGTATAGTCTGCCGAAGAGTGAAAATTGTCCGACACCGGTCCCGGTCTAAACTATGCCCACCGCTCTCTCCGCAGTAATAATTAATAGTACCCTTGACTACGCAGCGTTGCATTTGCTGCGCTATAACTTTGGAACGGTAAGTCGGAGGAAACAAACGTTTAAATAAATGTTGCACAACACTTTTAGAGGGACAAATTTCTGATTCATTCTTTTGTGAAAAAAACATTTTTTCTAGGACAAAAAGTGAAAAAAACACATTTTTTGGAAACATGGGCGCCACCCAGCTTCTGCATTTCAAAACGTATGACATGACCTCAATGAGACAAATTGTAGGTGACAATGTCCTCTACATTTTTTGTTTAAAAAACTTTTCTTTTTAAAATACGTAGTTTCAGAGAAAAGCGCTTTTCAATTATTCTTTTTTAGTTTTCCGACAACATACTACAAATTATTCCAAAATTTAGAATTAAGCTTTTTTGTGCTTTTCTAACGATTTACAAAAAGCCAACCATAGCACGGTTTTTGGATCAAAACCATTCCAGCTGTACTGGACTAAGTCTAGTCCAATGCGCTTAGTTGACAGCGTGTAAGCAAATCAGTTTCGCAATGGTCATGACTGAACATAATGCAATAAAAAAGGAGTGGTGAGGCAGCAGCCTTTATATCTGAATGGGAAATTTTATTTTTCTGTACAACTTATAAAGGGCATGCCAAATGTTTAGTGTGCTACCGATATTTAATTTGCTTAAAAGAAACACAATTTGTAACGGCACTACAGTGTCAACTACGGGGATGATTACGGTGATTTGACAGACGCAAGTCGCCAATTGAAGTTGGAAGAGTTGAAAGAAAATGACAAGCAGCACTTTTATGTAACTATTATTATTTTAATTTTAAAATGATTGTTTACAAACGGGAATGAACAAATGATTTAATTATCTGAAGACGACTAAAATTGTGACTTGGCCGTATTTTTGTCTGACAGGAGATAGAGGAGAGTGAGGTCGGTGGACCCATTTTACGAGCAAGCTAAAATGTTCGATGCGAATTGCCAAAGCTGGGAAACCCTTCGCGGAAGGGATTTTAATTATGGAGTGCCTAATGGACGTGGTGGCATATATTTGACCTACGGAGCGAGTTAAGAAATTTGAAAAAATCTCTCTACGGCTTGCAGAATCGAAGATATGGCCGCTGATATGGAACAGCAATTAATGGAGAAGGCAGCAAATTTTGTATCATTTACCATTGCCCTTGACGAATCAACCAACATTGCGGACACAGTACGCTCGTTACTTTCATTCGAGGGGTGGATGACGATCATTGGGTCACCGAGGATTTCTTAGACTTGGTAGCTCTCAAGGACACCACTACCGGTTTCAATATTTTCCAAACTGTAGATGGTGTTTTTGAGTCAATGGGATGAAAATGGGAGCGGTTGACGAGTGTAACGACGGAAGGACCTCCTGCTTTACGGGGTTTACGCAAGGGAAGCCTCAGCTATGTAAAGTTAAAAAAGACTGAGAGTGGTAGTACTCTAATAGCGGCGATCCATTGCTTCATATACCAGAAGGCCATATGTGCAAAAGTTGCCAAGCTTAAAGACGTAATTGGAACAGTTGTTCGAATGGTAAATTAGCTTCGGTCCCCTGGACTCAAGCACCTTCAATTCAAAGAGTTCTTGGATGAAATCGAAGCGGAGTATCTGGATATCCCGTAGCATTGCTGAACAAGGCGAAGGTGCTGTATCGTGTGTTTTGCTTGCGGAACGCAATAAATACCTTCTGTAACATGCACGGGTGGCGTGATCCTAAGTGGGTGGCGAACTTGCTATTTTAAGTGACATAATTGCCCATCTGAATACTTTCAACACTTCGCTTCAGGGGGAAAAGCACAATGTCTGTGATTTGATGGAGGAAATTCAAGCGTTCACAAGAAAATTGATACCGTGGGAAAACCAGTTGCGTGCAAGGAGCACAGGACATTTTCCATCTCTTGAAACAGTGAAAGAAGGTGTCAACTTTTATGAGTACTTGCAGGTAATTCGCCTATTACAAGAAGAGTTGGCAAGCGATTTTCAGAATTATCAGAACTCCAAACGGTGTTAGATGTACAGTATTTGTTTGGCCATTTTTTCCTTAGTTCAGGCAGTGTTCCACAGCCATTTGAATTAGAGCTGATTGAACTGCAGTGCAATGTTCGTCTTAAAGTCCGCCTTCTAATGTCACGAAATTTAGAAGAATTTTACAGCGACTTTCCACAAGAAGAATACATAAACATGCATGTATAAATATGCATGCAAAGTTCTGTCAATGTTCGGCTCAACGTACATTTGTGAGCGTTTTCTTTAGGTTCATAAGCTTACCAATAGTAAACATCGTGCAACGATGAGCGATAGAAACTTGCGCAATTGTGTACTGCCCCCGTAATTGAATTATATAGAGACCACGGTGGCTATTTTGGAAAATATAGCGAAAGTTATGGCTGTCATAGTTATGACGTGGGTAGTCATGACGTAAGCACGGATGACGCAGACGTGATGCCAGCAGGCTACTTGAGCTGAGATTCTCAGTGACGTCAGCAATTTATTCGAGAAGGATCCGAGATGTACGACGCAGTCGCGAGAAACGTGGAATTCTGCTGAGGAAGAAATTATGCTATTGGAGGGGAGACTTAAACCAATGAACGATAGTCTTAGGGAAGACGGAGATTGCTAAAACTATGGTATTTTTATTACTTTTTGGAATGCAGAATTGTGGAAATCCATTTGCAGTAGAGGCATTGTTCTGGAATTTTGGTGAAATTTATTTTCAGTTTTTGAATTATGAAAATCCGTCATGTATTGACGAAGTTGGAACTTCTAGCGATGACGTAGTAACACGCGATGGAAGGGATAGATACGCCCCTCAAGAAGTTCATAAAAGGCCTTGCTCAGAAGAGAGGAGTCTCATTCGCTCATTCTCAATTGTGAGATCTCAAATAGTCATTTCAGTGAAACGTCGAGTGAGTTTAGTAGTGAAAAAGTCGTCTTTGTAACGCGTGGCGAAGCCACTAGTCGAACATACAAGCAGTGCAGGTTTACTGTGAAGTAAATCTAGGTGAAGTTGAAACGACACTTATAACGCTTCTACAAGATTAGCTGTGAACAGTTAGCGGTCGCTTATAAGCTAATTCTCTTGTGCATTACTACAGTAAGGACTGTAGAAAAGCTGAACAATTTCGAAGAAGTATTTTGGAAGTTATTGACAAAATTAGACGACTGACAAAAGTGTTTTTCTCGCCACAGAAGAAACACTTTGTATAGCCAGACTCAACGCTACGGCTGACAGGGCTAGTGAAATAGGGAGACTTCAGATTGCTTTTGTGACACAACGCTACAATATAATGGAGCAATTTAATAAGGCAGTTTGTTCTTCTAATACTTCAACCGAAGAGCAAATGGAAGGCTAAAGGACTTAATGCAATTGGGACATATTTCAACGGAGTAAAATAGCAACATGGAACTTCGCTAATTGCTATTCCACACAAGCGAACATGTGGTAAATAACCATCTACACCCATGTTTCGTGATTAAAGGCTGAATACTATCAAACAGCAATAGAAATGATTTCATACTTTCTGAATATGAATATTTCTTCGGAAATTTATACAAAAACTTCATGGCGATTTTCAACTGGAACTTCAGGGATTTTTCAAGAGAGGTCAGGGTTGTCCCGACTCACAAAGAAGATTATTGCCGGAAGGATGTCGTTCGTCTTCGTGAAGCAGTTCGATTCCCCGATGGTGCTGTTTCTGGTTTCGAGGATGGAGCTCAGCTTTAACTTGGTGAAATGGATCCATCAACAGTCTTCTTTGGGGAATTTTCCTCTGGAACGTCAATCGGCAGATAAGGTAGTCGTGAACGTTTATTGTATTTGAGTTTCTTAGCAATGTTTGAGCAACCATTTTTCTCATATTTTTGTCCTCATGTATTTTTGCCCGATATTCTTGTTTGAGATTCCTATTCTCAGTACACCTTGATGAGTTATGCCTTTTTCGACGTTTTTATTAAGACATTGTTATGTCATGGCCATAGTTAAATGATTTTGAATCAGTTGAGACTGATATTTAGATTTTTCAGTAATTTGCTTATTTTTGTAGTCACGATTTGACTGTAAGTTAATGATTTTTATGGCAGATTTAAATTAAGACAGCGTGTCACTTTATTAAAGTAATTCTACCCCAGTTTAATTACTTTGACCAATTTTCTGTCATCATCAAGAAGGAAGAACATTTAAATGATTTTAGAGCGTTAAAATCCAGTACGTTGTCGACGATCTTGGAAATACTAGTCGTTATTTGAATTGATTGCAACACAGACATTTATCGTCGATTATGAACGACCATTGCATCTTAGGAAATTTTGTGAAAGATGAACATTAATTATGAATTATTGAATGCATTAAATTCGTGAAACTTGTGTTAGGTTTTTTCTCATATAGAGATTTATATAATGATGTTTGCATTCCCCAGTCTAATTGGATTCTATTCGACTAGTTTGCACTTAGTCGCACTTTGTTTGATGATAGTATTTTTATACTACAATTCTTTGAAGATGTTAATCTTAAATTTTGATAGACCAGACAGGCGTATATAAGCGTATTCACTATTAAATTTGTTTGTGATTGGCAAATTTTTATTTCATTTCGATTCATGAATGAAATCCACGAAGTTTAAATGACAACAGTTTTGAAACAATTATTGATATATGAATTTTTAAGTGGAACTATGAATGTATAATCGATAGTGCAGCGGACATGTTGAAAGTCGCTGACGTATAATGCCCTTAAATAAATGAAGGTGATTACCACAGTAATTAATGATGATAAAGATTGTATTAGGGGAGTTTTTTGTAAATGCTGTGGATGATTTTAATGCCATATAGATTAATATATGATGAATTTTGGGCTATTTTGAATGCAGTTTGTGCACTATTTTGTAAGCGAAGTATTTTCCGCTAGAGTGTATGGTCATAGTTCGTTGAAAATTAATCAAGTGAATTTACTGTTATAATTAACAAGAGTTTGAAAGAATTTGAGATAAGATTTTGAATGAAGATTGCCGTCACAAATAATTAAATTTATTACAACCTTTATTAAACCAGATTGTGACATTTACATGTATAACTAACCTTCATTGGTCGATTATATTAAACACGATTATGAATTTACCAACCGAATAAAACATGTGGTTCAATGTATTTCTTAAATTATTAATTTAAATAATTTAAATGTTGATATTGTAAATAATAAATGTAAATATCTTTGACAATAATGTGGAACGAAAATAATGTTAAAGGCGTGTTTAAAAATTTTGTAATTATTTTCGACAATATTATAAACAATTTCTAATTGTTATAAATAATTTATGTGATTTTGTTATAAACATTTAAGAGTGTGTTTCATACTCTAAACTATGCTGATTAAACATTTGGATGATAACTTAACAAGTTTAAGTAATGTTAAAATAATCCAGTGGGATGGAAGTTAAACATTTGAAAGATTTGCGTCAATATGTATGAGTTATCTTGTAGACATTTAAAGCTTTAAAAGGAGCTGAATTCTTACGCAAGTGTGGGGAGGAGTGCGCCCCATTTGACAGGTGTGAGCCAGGTTAAAGAGTAGACCAGCCGGCCAGACATCTGGTTACAAGCGGGTGAGGTCGATACTCCGGCCTTGTGCCTATTTATACAAGTGCAATGTTTATTAAAAGAAACCAAATGCTCTATATATGTCGTACCCTGACTTCCTCATCCAATCCAAATGTGTTATAAAATGTTACGTTATTTTGAGCTCATGAGAGCTTACCTATTGTTTGATAAATTTGCAAGTCCTTTAGGAGGACGTAGTCAGATTGACATAGGCTACTGATAGCCACGTTTATTTTGTTGAGTTGTGAAAATCATACTCTTTATTTTGAAAATAAAGCTTTTGTACAGTTCAACGTTCTTGCCGTCGTTCTGGTTCATTTTTAAATGTCATGGTGAAGGTTATTGTGAGAGCATACTTTAAGGATCCTGTTGTCAACCCAATCCCCGAGATATTTATAAGAGGTAAGTAACAGTAAGTATGAAACCCCGTCTATTTTGGTGTGTTCCACAATAATTTTTCTTGGTAACTTCTGTGTTCAAACCTCGGTAGTATCTGTCAGTGCCATTTTCATTGATGTAGCTGAGCTGGTGCGATTGATTCTTGGCAATCCGATTGAGGGGGCGGATATCTGACAGCCTACTATCCGGGTAAACGGGGACAGAAGGATTGGCGACCCAAGAGCGTGGGGCTGAGTCAATAGAAGGATTGGCGCACCTAAAACGTTGGGGCTCGATTCAACATAACTGGATCACCAGGTTGAACGCCAGTAGGATTGGCAAACCTAAAACGTGAGGTTCGATTAGACTCAAATAAAGAGGTTGATTCTTTGTTAGATGTCTTAGCCAATTGTAGAATTTAAGAGTGTGATTATATAGGAATTAAATGTTGCATTGTATTAGGAAAATTACACTCAGAAAAGATCAGATCGTATACAACTTGAGAAAGGTTAAATGGGCTGGAAACTTAGGAAAATCGCCTATGATTTGGAATCTTATTTTATTTGACCAGCTTATGACATTGTAGTCATATTAAAGATAAAATTAAATTATTTGGATTGTAAATGTAAAATTATTTGTGTTAGGATATTTTAAAATGAGCCAGGGAAATTTGAACATGTGCTTGAGTTTGTTTCAACATGAAGTGTCTTCGAAAGTTAATTATAAGGTAGTTATAAGTTAGATTTAAGACAGAAAATTGATCAAAATTATATATGGTGAAAAGTGTTGCTCAAATGTTGTTATTTTGCTCTTTTGATGTATGTCCCTACAGCAGTCTAATTTTGAATAATATTGTAATGGCAGATGAAAGTTTGAAGATGATGTTAGCGGAGATGTCTGCTAACATAAATAGTAGTATGAAGCAGATGCTGAGTGAAAGCATGAAGGAGATGGAAGCTAGGAATACTAGTCGAATGGAGGAGAATGCTAGTAATTTGTCTGCTAATTTGAAAGCAAGAATGGAGCAGAATGCTAGTAATTTGAAAGCTAGCATGGATGAAAGTTTGAAGGGTCTTCAGACTAGTTCTGCTAACTTAGAGGATAATATGTCGCGTTTACAGATTAATACCCAAGGAATTGAGAATACTGTAACTGACATCCGCTCAGACGTGTCCAATGTTAAAATAGATGTTGCTAATGTGCATAAAGATCTTACAATGTTGAATTTAGATGTTGCTAATGTCCGTAGTGATATTTCTTGTGCTAGGGCTGAGGTAGTTGTTGTCAAAAATGATGTTGCGACTGTCCAAGACAAGGTTGAGGAAGTCCAAAGAGGAATCCAAAATGTTAGAACTGATGTGTCCAATGTTCAGGTTGATATTAATAACATTCATTCGGATGTAAACGAAATGCAAAGTGACATAAATAAAATTCAAGTAGAGGTCAACACAGTTTTCGTAGATGTTGCTAAAGTCCAAACTGATGTAAATAAAGTCAGGGAAGAGATAGAAAATTCGAAAACTCTTTGTACACGTAATATAAGTGCATTAACGACTAGGCTAGTTGATGAGTCAGTTAGAACGACAGCGTCTTTAGAAGGTTTAAAGTTTGATGTAGAGGTCATGAGAACCCAAGTATTAGACCATAATAAAGTATTGAAAGAGGATATTGAATTAGACATAGCAGAAATGTTAACGGAAAATGTAGCAATATGGAAAGAAGAGTGGATTAGGTCAAGTGGGGAACATGTAACCCAAATTCAGGATCGTATTGAAAGGAAACTTGCCAGTACTCAAATTGATATTAACAATGAAGTAGTACAGATTAGGAAGGATTTAAGCGTCAGGATGGATTCGCTATCCGAAAGACAAGTTGAAGATAGGACAAAATTAGATCAGGAGGTGCAAACATTAAAATCTGCATTAGAGGAACAGATTCATAAAGTTGTCTCTGATGTGAACGAAACGACGAGTAAACTACAGAATTTGAAGTTAGGAGAGGCTAATTTAATGGAGACCTACAAAGAAGAGTTAATCAAGAAAGTATTAACGGAAATCATTGACAAGGATACAGTAGGCTTGGCTTGCGAAACCAGTAGGAATTATGCCAGAAGATATAACCTAGATCCAGAAGAGAGAGACGTGACTCCTGAAGAACGTATATCCAGATTCAGGGAGGAAGATGACGAGAGGAATATGGAACCTGAGTGGAACTTTCGTGATAGTGGGAAAAACTACCCGGATTCATATCCGAGGAACGTAACGGTCATCAGGAATTTTGAAGATAAACCGCAAAAATTCAGTAACACGGATAGTTTGACACCTATCGAATATGTAAGGAACCTCAAAGATTATTTCATCGAAGCTCACATTCCCAGAGAGAGAGAGATGAAGATAGTGGAGAGATATTTGATTGGAGGACCCCTCGAATGGTTTCGCGCATTTAGATACACATTCAGTAACTTTGACGAGTTTGCAGAGGCATTAATCAAACGATTTTGGTCCATAGAAGCGCAGAATTCGTTAAGAGCGGAGGTGTATTCAAGAAAATACTCCGGTACTCTTCCAACGCGGTACGCTGATTTCTTTACGAGTCAATTATCCCGCTTGAGATTCTTACAACCCCCATTGTCCACGGAGCAACTTATTGATGCGATTTCTCGTATGCTGCCAGTTGAGGTGAGAAGACTAATAATTTCGTCCAACATCAGGGATTTAACCAGCATGGATGAATTACTGAGAAGGTTAGACTACACAAGTCCAATGCCTAACGTGGTGCAGAAAGGTCAAAGGCAGGAGTATAAAGAAATAAACACTGTATATATGGACCAAGTCCAACAAACTGACAAGCCAGATGAGGAGAAAACTGACAATGTAGGTCCTCACAGAAATAATCAGTTCCGAAATAACAGATCGCAAGGTTACCGACCGTATCAAGAGAACAGGCTGGAACTATAACCGAGGAAATTACAATGGAAGAGGCAGATATTATAACAATAATGGTTATAACCGAAATTATAACAGGAATAACCAGAGCCAAAACAGAAATCAGAATCCTCAAGGTCAGGTTATGACACCCGATCAGTATCAGGAAAGAGAGAAGGAAAGCCAGCAATACCTAAAAGAATTACGGGAAAAAGAAGCAGACAACCAAAAGAAAAGGCAGGATGTTGTAATCGATCCTGGGCCTTCTACGAGCCAGCAGAACTTAGAAAATAGAAATACTGGACAGAAGAGAAGTTAGAGAGGAGAGAATACATTAACCACACAACCCAGATTTATGATTATGGAACATAGAGGAAATATCATACTAGAGTAAGCCAGTTATAATTCAATTTCGTGTTCAAGAGAGTTGAGGTACTTGTAACACTGAGTTTAAAAACAATTTGCAACTGTTTTTAAAACGTGGTGGGAGGAGAATGCCCCCGTAATTGAATTATATAGAGACCACGGTGGCTATTTTGGAAAATATAGCGAAAGTTATGGCTGTCATAGTTATGACGTGGGTAGTCATGACGTAAGCACGGATGACGCAGACGTGATGCCAGCAGGCTACTTGAGCTGAGATTCTCAGTGACGTCAGCAATTTATTCGAGAAGGATCCGAGATGTACGACGCAGTCGCGAGAAACGTGGAATTCTGCTGAGGAAGAAATTATGCTATTGGAGGGGAGACTTAAACCAATGAACGATAGTCTTAGGGAAGACGGAGATTGCTAAAACTATGGTATTTTTATTACTTTTTGGAATGCAGAATTGTGGAAATCCATTTGCAGTAGAGGCATTGTTCTGGAATTTTGGTGAAATTTATTTTCAGTTTTTGAATTATGAAAATCCGTCATGTATTGACGAAGTTGGAACTTCTAGCGATGACGTAGTAACACGCGATGGAAGGGATAGATACGCCCCTCAAGAAGTTCATAAAAGGCCTTGCGCAGAAGAGAGGAGTCTCATTCGCTCATTCTCAATTGTGAGATCTCAAATAGTCATTTCAGTGAAACGTCGAGTGAGTTTAGTAGTGAAAAAGTCGTCTTTGTAACGCGTGGCGAAGCCACTAGTCGAACATACAAGCAGTGCAGGTTTACTGTGAAGTAAATCTAGGTGAAGTTGAAACGACACTTATAACGCTTCTACAAGATTAGCTGTGAACAGTTAGCGGTCGCTTATAAGCTAATTCTCTTGTGCATTACTACAGTAAGGACTGTAGAAAAGCTGAACAATTTCGAAGAAGTATTTTGGAAGTTATTGACAAAATTAGACGACTGACAAAAGTGATTTTCTCGCCACAGAAGAAACACTTTGTATAGCCAGACTCAACGCTACGGCTGACAGGGCTAGTGAAATAGGGAGACTTCAGATTGCTTTTGTGACACAACGCTACAATATAATGGAGCAATTTAATAAGGCAGTTTGTTCTTCTAATACTTCAACCGAAGAGCAAATGGAAGGCTAAAGGACTTAATGCAATTGGGACATATTTCAACGGAGTAAAATAGCAACATGGAACTTCGCTAATTGCTATTCCACACAAGCGAACATATGGTAAATAACCATCTACACCCATGTTTCGTGATTAAAGGCTGAATACTATCAAACAGCAATAGAAATGATTTCATACTTTCTGAATATGAATATTTCTTCGGAAATTTATACAAAAACTTCATGGCGATTTTCAACTGGAACTTCAGGGATTTTTCAAGAGAGGTCAGGGTTGTCCCGACTCACAAAGAAGATTATTGCCGGAAGGATGTCGTTCGTCTTCGTGAAGCAGTTCGATTCCCCGATGGTGCTGTTTCTGGTTTCGAGGATGGAGCTCAGCTTTAACTTGGTGAAATGGATCCATCAACAGTCTTCTTTGGGGAATTTTCCTCTGGAACGTCAATCGGCAGATAAGGTAGTCGTGAACGTTTATTGTATTTGAGTTTCTTAGCAATGTTTGAGCAACCATTTTTCTCATATTTTTGTCCTCATGTATTTTTGCCCGATATTCTTGTTTGAGATTCCTATTCTCAGTACACCTTGATGAGTTATGCCTTTTTCGACGTTTTTATTAAGACATTGTTATGTCATGGGCATAGTTAAATGATTTTGAATCAGTTGAGACTGATATTTAGATTTTTCAGTAATTTGCTTATTTTTGTAGTCACGATTTGACTGTAAGTTAATGATTTTTATGGCAGATTTAAATTAAGACAGCGTGTCACTTTATTAAAGTAATTCTACCCCAGTTTAATTACTTTGACCAATTTTCTGTCATCATCAAGAAGGAAGAACATTTAAATGATTTTAGAGCGTTAAAATCCAGTACGTTGTCGACGATCTTGGAAATACTAGTCGTTATTTGAATTGATTGCAACACAGACATTTATCGTCGATTATGAACGACCATTGCATCTTAGGCAATTTTGTGAAAGATGAACATTAATTATGAATTATTGAATGCATTAAATTCGTGAAACTTGTGTTAGGTTTTTTCTCATATAGAGATTTATATAATGATGTTTGCATTCCCCAGTCTAATTGGATTCTATTCGACTAGTTTGCACTTAGTCGCACTTTGTTTGATGATAGTATTTTTATACTACAATTCTTTGAAGATGTTAATCTTAAATTTTGATAGACCAGACAGGCGTATATAAGCGTATTCACTATTAAATTTGTTTGTGATTGGCAAATTTTTATTTCATTTCGATTCATGAATGAAATCCACGAAGTTTAAATGACAACAGTTTTGAAACAATTATTGATATATGAATTTTTAAGTGGAACTATGAATGTATAATCGATAGTGCAGCGGACATGTTGAAAGTCGCTGACGTATAATGCCCTTAAATAAATGAAGGAGATTCCCACAGTAATTAATGATGATAAAGATTGTATTAGGGGAGTTTTTTGTAAATGCTGTGGATGATTTTAATGCCATATAGATTAATATATGATGAATTTTGGGCTATTTTGAATGCAGTTTGTGCACTATTTTGTAAGCGAAGTATTTTCCGCTAGAGTGTATGGTCATAGTTCGTTGAAAATTAATCAAGTGAATTTACTGTTATAATTAACAAGAGTTTGAAAGAATTTGAGATAAGATTTTGAATGAAGATTGCCGTCACAAATAATTAAATTTATTACAACCTTTATTAAACCAGATTGTGACATTTACATGTATAACTAACCTTCATTGGTCGATTATATTAAACACGATTATGAATTTACCAACCGAATAAAACATGTGGTTCAATGTATTTCTTAAATTATTAATTTAAATAATTTAAATGTTGATATTGTAAATAATAAATGTAAATATCTTTGACAATAATGTGGAACGAAAATAATGTTAAAGGCGTGTTTAAAAATTTTGTAATTATTTTCGACAATATTATAAACAATTTCTAATTGTTATAAATAATTTATGTGATTTTGTTATAAACATTTAAGAGTGTGTTTCATACTCTAAACTATGCTGATTAAACATTTGGATGATAACTTAACAAGTTTAAGTAATGTTAAAATAATCCAGTGGGATGGAAGTTAAACATTTGAAAGATTTGCGTCAATATGTATGAGTTATCTTGTAGACATTTAAAGCTTTAAAAGGAGCTGAATTCTTACGCAAGTGTGGGGAGGAGTGCGCCCCATTTGACAGGTGTGAGCCAGGTTAAAGAGTAGACCAGCCGGCCAGACATCTGGTTACAAGCGGGTGAGGTCGATACTCCGGCCTTGTGCCTATTTATACAAGTGCAATGTTTATTAAAAGAAACCAAATGCTCTATATATGTCGTACCCTGACTTCTTCATCCAATCCAAATGTGTTATAAAATGTTACGTTATTTTGAGCTCATGAGAGCTTACCTATTGTTTGATAAATTTGCAAGTCCTTTAGGAGGACGTAGTCAGATTGACATAGGCTACTGATAGCCACGTTTATTTTGTTGAGTTGTGAAAATCATACTCTTTATTTTGAAAATAAAGCTTTTGTACAGTTCAAAGTTCTTGCCGTCGTTCTGGTTCATTTTTAAATGTCATGGTGAAGGTTATTGTGAGAGCATACTTTAAGGATCCTGTTGTCAACCCAATCCCCGAGATATTTATAAGAGGTAAGTAACAGTAAGTATGAAACCCCGTCTATTTTGGTGTGTTCCACAATAATTTTTCTTGGTAACTTCTGTGTTCAAACCTCGGTAGTATCTGTCAGTGCCATTTTCATTGATGTAGCTGAGCTGGTGCGATTGATTCTTGGCAATCCGATTGAGGGGGCGGATATCTGACAGCCTACTATCCGGGTAAACGGGGACAGTACGAACAGCTGTGTCCAGAAATATTGTACCCTATTTGGAGAAAATTGCTTCCTCCAAAACTAAAGGTTATGAAAACGACGGAGCAAAAGTCATTCAAGGTCTGTACTATCTGTTGATATTGGTAAAAGGTTGTTGAATTTTCCTCTCTAATATGTTCACATTTCAGTTTGGAATAAATCACAATATCCTTTACTTAACATTTGCGTTCGTTTCCTGCACACTCCATACATCGGAGTACCGAACCATACGATTTGTATATGAGGTATATTTTTTACGGCAAAACCGCGCTATATATATGATGTCAACAATCCCGCGAAATCCGTCGGCCGCACGACTGTACGTAACTTACGTATCTAGTCAGTGCAGTCCGAACATTGTCCGTCTGTCGCAGGTCTCCTCGCTGCCACAGTTGAGTGGTGTTAGGGGAAACAGCGCTAGTCTGACTGCCCTGTGTAGTGGTGGTAGGGGAAGGAGCGTTATTCTGACTGCCCAGTGTACTGGTGGTAGGGGAAGGAGCTCTATTCTGACTGCCCAGTGCTCTCCTCGCTACCACAGTGTAGTGGTGGTAGGGGAAGGAGCGCTAGTCTGACTGCCCAGTGCTCTCCTCGCTTCCACAGTGTAGTGGTGGTAGGGGAAGGAGCGCTAGTCTGACTGCCCAGTGCTCTCCTCGCTGCCACAGTGTGGTGGTGGTAGGGGAAGGAGCGCTAGTCTGACTGCTCAGTGCTCCCCTCGCTGCCACAGTGTAGTTGTGGTAGGGGATGGAGCGCTAGTCTGACTGCCCAGTGCTCTCCTCGCTACCACAGTGTAGTGGTGGTAGGGGAAGGAGCGCTAGTCTGACTGCCCAGGGCTCTCCTCGCTGCCACAGTGTAGTGGTGGTAGGGGAAGGAGAGCTAGTCTGACTGCTCAGTGCTCCCCTCGCTACCACAGTGTAGTGGTGGTAGGGGAAGGAGCGCTAGTCTGACTGCCCAGTGCTCTCCTCGCTGCCACAGTGTAGTTGTGGTAGGGGATGGAGCGCTAGTCTGACTGCCGAGTGCTCTCCTGGCTGCCACAATGTAGTGGTGGTAGGGGAAGGAGCGTTAGTCTGACTGCCCAGTGCTCTCCTCGCTGCCACAGTGTTGTGGTGGTAGGGGAAGGAGCTCTACTCTGACTGCCCAGTGCTCTCCTCGCTGCCACAGTGTAGTGCTGGTAGGGGAAGGAGCTCTAGTCTGACTGTCCAGTGCTCTCCTCGCTGCCACAGTGTTGTGGTGGTAGGGGAAGGAGCGCTAGTCTGACTGCCCAGTGCTCTCCTGGCTGCCACAGTGTAGTGGTGGTAGGGGAAGGAGCGCTAGTCTGACTGCCCAGTGCTCTCCTCGCTGCAACAGTGTAGTGGTGGTAGGGGAAGGTGCGCTAGTCTGACTGCCCAGTGCTCTCCTCGCTACCACAGTGTAGTGGTGGTAGGGGAAGGAGCGCTAGTCTGACTGCCCAGTGCTCTCCTCGCTACCACAGTGTAGTGGTGGTAGGGGAAGGAGCGCTAGTCTGACTGCCCAGTGCTCTCCTCGCTGCCACAGTGTAGTGGTGGTAGGGGTAGGTGCGCTAGTCTGACTGCCCAGTGCTCTCCTCTCTGCCACAGTGTAGTGGTAGTAGGGGAAGGAGCGCTAGTCTGACTGTCCAGTGCTCTCCTCGCTGCCACAGTGTAGTTGTGGTAGGGGATGGAGCGCTAGTCTGACTGCCCAGTGCTCTCCTCGCTGCCACAGTGTAGTGGTGGTAGGGGTAGGAGCGCTAGTCTGACTGCCCAGTGCTCTCCTCGCTGCCACAGTGTGGTGGTGGTAGGGGAAGGAGCGCTAGTCTGACTGCTCAGTGCTCCCCTCGCTGCCACAGTGTAGTGGTGGTAGGGTTAGGAGCGCTAGTTTGACTGCCCAGTGCTCTCCTCGCTGCCACAGTGTAGTGGTGGTAGGGGTAGGAGCGCTAGTCTGACTGCTCAGTGCTCCCCTCGCTGCCACAGTGTAGTGGTGGTAGGGGAAGGAGCACTAGTCTGACTGCCCAGTGCTCTCCTCGCTGCAACAGTGTAGTGGTGGTAGGGGAAGGTGCGCTAGTCTGACTGCCCAATGCTCTGCTCGCTGCCACAGTGTAGTGGTGGTAGGGGAAGGAGCGCTAGCCTGACTGCCCAGTGCTCTGCTCGCTGCCACAGTGTAGTGGTGGTAGGGGAAGGAGCGCTACTCTGACTGCCAAGTGCTCTCCTCGCTGCCACTGTCTAGTGGTGGTAGGGGAAGGAGCGCTAGTCTGACTGCCCAGTGCTCTCCTCGCTACCACAGTGTAGTGGTGGTAGGGGAAGGTGCGCTAGTCTGACTGCCCAGTGCTCTCCTCGCTGCCACAGTGTAGTGGTGGTAGGGGTAGGAGCGCTAGTCTGACTGCCCAGTGCTCTCCTCGCTGCCACAGTGTAGTGGTGGTAGGGGAAGGAGCGCTAGTCTGACTGCCCAGTGCTCTCCTCGCTGCAACAGTGTAGTGGTGGTAGGGGAAGGTGCGCTAGTCTGACTGCCCAGTGCTCTCCTCGCTGCAACAGTGTAGTGGTGGTAGGGGAAGGAGCGCTAGCCTGACTGCCCAGTGCTCTGCTCGCTGCCACAGTGTAGTGGTGGTAGGGGAAGGAGCGCTACTCTGACTGCCAAGTGCTCTCCTCGCTGCCACTGTCTAGTGGTGGTAGGGGAAGGAGCGCTAGTCTGACTGCCCAGTGCTCTGCTCGCTGCCACAGTGTAGTGGTGGTAGGGTAAGGTGCGCTAACCTGACTGCCCAGTGCTCTCCTTTCTGCCACAGTGTAGTGGGGGTAGGGGAAGGAGCGCTAGTCTGACTGCCACAGTGTAGTGGTGGTGGGGGAAGGAGCACTAGTCTGACTGCCCAGTGCTCCCAGAGCGCAGCCGCGCTCTCCGAGTGCGATGACTGAATGGCCCTGCTCTAGAGGATTTCAATAATCATTTGTATGATGCTGCTTACGAATTATAAGTGGTAGATGTTTTCTGTTGTAATTCGGCCAACATTTTCAGTTCAAGTGTAGCTGCCACAACATGTACTGCGAGTGATTTATTAATAAAGTGAAAGTCCTCACCCCTTCGTTAATAGAATAAATAAGTGAGGCAATGCATGAAGCAAGTCGTTGATTAAATGAGAGGCCCAGGGATGGAGTCATTGATTAAAACAGGTGAATGGGGGCTGGACACGGTGAATTATTGACAAAAATGTTTGACTGACACGATGACACAGTAAATTATTGAGTGGGGCAACTCCAGTGAGTGAGTGAGTGATTTAGTAAGTACCTGCGGGATATCGAGCGGGTGATTGAGTGTACTTGCGATAAATCGTGCGTGATGGGGGCTTGTATTGCTGTAATGAGGGGATTAGTAGCGGCAAGGGAGAGGGAGATCGATGTCCTTACATACGTGACAAGACGATGTAAGATTCTTCTGCAGTCCGCGCCTGCATGATCTATAGAAGGTTGGCCAGAAATTTGCTCACGTGAATAGCACTTGCGCGTGTGCTTTAGTATGCCAGGCTGCCAGGAACTAGAATACGTCCTCTACATTTGTAGCAAATGTATGAATGGAGGAAATAACCAGTCTTGCCAAGTCCACTTGACGAACGCTATTGATCTGCGTTGGTGGTATTCCCGGCACTAACAGTAACTATTCTGTATGTGCTTATTTACTGCATTTATCCACACTGACATTAAAGGGTGCCGATATTGTACGGTCCCGAGGAATCTACAGTAGTCGTTGATCCGATTAAATACAGTTAAAACAATAACAAAATCGTGACGAAGTGCCATTCCTACGGATGTTAATAAGGAGGAGCATATTATATCGTGGAGAGCGTTTTGTCGCTTCTGTGGAAAACAGTGATCGGGATTGGAACAGATTAAACTTGGCAACGTCACACAAATAAACATTGCACTGACCTCAGCACATAGGAAAAAACGGGGGAAAAGGAAAATCCAGTTTCGTCCAGTTAACACCCGGGTTCAGTCGACCAAAACTGGTGCTAGAGGGAACACGAAACTGCTCGAAGTTCAGGGCTAGGAAGACAACCAGATAAGTATCAGCCTGTATTATTACAGTATAACCATAGTTGATTTTTTATAACCATATAATCACCCCAAACAGACAAACTCCGGATTTTTATCACTATTTTAGCATTTCACCTAACATTAGATATACTACATTTAGCATACACCGACAGTTGCAGTACCAATACTGCAACAAAATAATTGTACATATTGTAAATATTTTTCACCTGTATTCTCAAACATAGATGTTATAGCCTAAGTGTAATGGATCTGATGATGATCGCTTGACGATCGATACTGGTCATCCTAGTGTATTTATTAATCTCATGTAATTTATTTCAGGATTAGGGCATAACCCAGCCCTTTTGGGTACATTCGTGTTGACCGACTGAAAAGCACCAAACTTTTGTTTACTTAGGCAACACTGAAAAATGGCTTCAAACCTCACAAAGATTAAACTTTTCTGACAAAAAGAAAAAGAATCCACGTTTGCATTTCGTCCTCCGGTCAACCCATTCCACTACAGAAAAGCCCATATTCATGCCAGCGGTGGTAAAATATATGGGTCGTGTTGGGGGTGAATATCCCGTTGTGGAGTGGGCACAGTCCATCATATGCGTGAAAAATTTAATAAGAAAAAATATGAACGCTATATATGCTTCTCTATGGTAGGTTGTTGTATCCTGATAAAATAACAGAATTTTATCAGGAATATCGCGCAGTCCACACACCTTAATTACTTCAAGGCGGCAGGATATCGAACTGTAGATCAGCCTCGTGACTCTCTGGACTTGAACCGAAATGACAATATGTAGGAAAAAGTAAAAAAAGCCTAGGCTATGTGAAGTAATGTGGAAAATTCAACTCCAAGAGGTCCTGCTGATTCGTCCAGGATGCCTGGGATGTCCTGGATGAAAACTGTCGCCATTTGAGAAGTTTAGGCCAAACCATGCCCGCTTGACTGAAAACTGAAATGGCGGACTCAAAACGGAAGCGATGAACTCGTAACGACATCTGGAGTAATTTCCATGAACTGCACGAAGTTGAGCGCTCAATTTGAAAGCTATTGCCCCAGTTGTATATTTTAGGATCAAAATTCAATCGGGTGACTTATCGTGCGCCACCCTGTATGCTCAAGATGGCAGGAGGATGGCTTTAGTTTAGTTTCTTTACTTTTAACTGAAGCAATCAACCTCCATAATTATAATTATAATAACCTCTGTAACTACAGCCCTTGAAGAGCTTAGGCCTACCATGCGACCACTGCCCAGCCATTTTGCCTACAGATAATGGGGTAACACGTGGTCAAGCGCAACGGGTCCTCTCAGCCGTTTAACTTGGTTTTCGTGTCCTGGGCACTGCCTTACTGACAAACAGCTACTCAATTATCCTCACGAGGCCGACTGCACCCCGTTCCAGCCCTCACGGAGCCGGGAATTGAACCGGGGCCTCCAGGTGAGAGGCAGGAACGCTACCCCAACACCAAGAGGCCGGCCCGCAATCAACATCCAACTTTCTATAACCATAGAAGACTATAGAGGATGTTCACACACTTGACATGCAAAACCATAATGACCATAAAACCAGTATGGTGGTCCAGAAAAATTCAAGTAGGCCTACATACATCAGCTTTTCCAACGACGTAATCTTCCTAACTCAGTGAAACATGGCATAGAAGATCTTTATTTCGAGCTCAATATGCTGACGTACAATGTAATCCAAACATTTTGAAAAGTTCAAGACGGTGGCAGTGCGAATTTTCAAAAATATTTATGTATCTCTTATATCCTAATCAAGCAATCGAAATGAAACTTTGTGCAATGAATTACTACTGCATGTCTTGTCATTGAAATTAGCACATCCATATGTTTGATTATTTCCCGATGCTATCTTTCTTCTGACACGTCCCGAGTAAGAATTCTCCGGTCCCTGATTAAATTCGAAATATGCGTTCAAATCCTTTACGTTTCGCCAGTTCTGGAATGGGATTGATAGCCGGCGCATTATGTTCCCCCACATTCTGGACTAGATGGGCACAAGTAGGATAATATTTGAATAAATGTAACTGAAAACACTGACCCTCTCTTACCGCTCGATCGCCACCACACCGCTGCGATTTAGTTTAAAACCAAATACAGATCCAGCCTAATGATATCTTTAACCTCCGGGAAGCCGATTTTGAGCAGCTGAACACTCGGTTGAGGGATGGTGCCTGGGGTCAAATATACGAGTGCAGTGATGTAAATACTGCAGTAGACCTGTTTTATCAGATTTTTATCACTGTACTCGGCAAAACCGTTCCTATATGTAAACGGCAAACGGGCAAAAAATATCATGTCTGGTTTTCTAGGGAAACAAAGAGTAAATTAAAGGAGAAGGAATACCATAAGAAGAGAAAATATTACTCAGATCATCATAGACTACGTTCTGAAGAATTGAGATCAGAAATTAAAAAGGACATTAAATTATCTTATAATAAATATATCCATAATGTTGAACAAAACATTAGCAGGGAAATTTTGGACGTTTAAAACAAGAAAAGAAATAGGAACAAATGCGACACTCTTAAACATAATAATGAAGTATTGGACAGGGTTAATTCCATTCTTGAAGGTTTTGCGACATATTTCATATCAGTGTATGACCCTCAGTCAGCCCATTACAAAGTCCCAGCCTGCAATTTGAATTCTCCCAACACCCTTCACATAAAACTTGTCTCAAACGAAGAGGTTGAAATAGCATTAAAGAATGTAAAACCTAAGTCGTCAGCTGGTCCTGATAATATTCCACCGTATGTTGTGAAGGAATGTGCTGAAAGTCCAAGGGACCCGTTACACTATATATTTAACCTAGCCATGCTAGCTTGTACATTCCCTGACGCCTGGAAAAACATTCGCGTCTGCCCTATACTAAAATCGGGAGATCCATCACTAATTAATAACTACCGTCCTATATCTATTTTATCTGCAGTAGCCAATGTATTTGAATTCATATTGCACGGAAGAATATCAGTATTTTCAAGACCACTCGCAAGAGATAACCAACCTGGTTTCCTATCTAGGAAATCTGCAGTGACGAAAGCAACTAATTTTACTCAAATGTTATCTAAGGAGTTAGATAAAGGAGGGCAAATTGATTTCATATTTACAGATTTCGAGAAAGCGTTCGACACAATAAATCATGATATCCTTCTTAACAAATTGTGCATTTTGTGATTCTCCCAACCATTACTCCAATTCATCTCCTACCTCTGCGACAGGAAACATTTTTTTGGTTCCAGAAAATTGTCTCAAAGGAATCCAAAGTTTATTCCGGAATTCCCCAAGCCTTGAACCTTGGACCTCTGATTTCTCTAGCAATGATATAATAATTATCACGTAGTATAGTGCACTCCAATAGTCTTTTATAAGCAGATGACTTCAAAATGTAAAAATCAATTTCTTCCACTAATGACTGCACTCTACTACAAAATGATCTAAATAATATACACAAATGGAGTACAGAAAACAATCTGTTATTGGGGCGTCCACTGAGCCCTGTTGTCAACCGTCAACACATAATTAAATGAATTAAATTAAACCGCACGGCGCAGATTATCACTACCTGTTAAAATACTGGAATACATTCAATTAATAATAATCGTCTTCTTTGCATATTCCGTAATATTTGGCTGGATAATTTGTGAAAATGGTATCCGTGAATGACTGAGGTCAATTTATAAACACGAAATTTTGTTGAAGCTTGCTTAAGTCTTCCCTTATTTGCATCTTTTTGGTCATTCTGTGCACTTATCCTGTACAAAAAATTGGATGAAAGCAATGGCATTAAGTGACAGCCACGACATTGTCCTTTTGCTCTTACAATGTGCGGCGGCAAAGATCTATATCTGGAGCAAGCTTTGTGTGACAATTCATCTCGCTGGCGCTTTATAATCCTCAAACGCGTTTGCTCGTGTGTAGCAACTGAGCAGATTCACTGCCATCACCTCAAGTAAATCCGCGAGGATAAATCTGTGCTCATTAACTCGTTAACTTGCAAATAAAGACGTTATGTCGCTCCGTCATCATATTATACCAATATCCAGACTAGATGACTATATTTAGTGTAACGATGTGTACACTGAGTACAGCTATCTACTGTTGCTGTCTGCTTCAGAACTTAGCTGTCCCTTTCAAGCAAGAGAAAAGGGAATCTTCCATTCACTGCGAAGTTCCGACGCTTTCATGCATTCGTCATGCCAGAAACTACTCCAATCAGAACAAAAAGATTGGCCGAAAGTGATTTACGGCCTTTTGACAGTGGCGTCCTTGCTGTACACATGAACAAGGTGAAGGTAGATTCGAATATCTACCCAGACCCATATCCTTGAAATAGGTCATGGTGTGAAAGTTTCTATATGTAATCAAGGTGAATTCTACCATGCTCCAAATCCCGCGTTGTCTGCAGCGATTCCGTATAATAATCTTAAACAACCTGTACCGCTATCACACCAATATACATTTCCCAAATGTCCATGGAACTAATTATCAATATATCGCTAGCCCCTAATAATATCAACAGAAGCACTTAAAGATCATTTTATTTATTGCTTTTACACAATTTGGACAATTTACTATTGATCTGTAGGATGATGGTGCTGCGGTGAAGCAGCTGCCCCTCAACAAGTTGGACTTGGTTCGATTTCTGGATCACACATGTAATATTGTCGAGGTGAAATGTAACGTCACGTCATGTTGTTCAAATTTCCCGTAAAGGGTAGGTCCCGTGATTTATGATGGTGAGATTAATGGTGCCGGTAACTTAAACTACAAATTTCCTTCCTTTCTTCCTTATTAACCTGTATGATTCTCCGATATAACTATAAAGAATTGAGTGTACCAGAGTATTTTTATAAGCTGAGTGATTTTGGTGACATGAAATTACGTAGGTGCGTTAACCATCTACATGCAAAGCGGACGACAACGACAAGATAGCAGAACATCATGCACGATGTTACTTTGGAAAACATAATTGGATATACGACTGTATTGCGTCACAACTTTCATCTGTGTAGTAATGATCATGCATGACCATTAATTTGAAATATAACACCATTTTGCACGGACAAGTCATATTCATTACACACGTACAGCATCTTTACCTTTTACGTTGTATGGTCGTCTCTTCCAGTAAGTTTCCCTGCCTGCAAGTAAGCCTTATTATGCTACTCTGGAAATATTTTCTTCAGAATAAGCAGGTATACCACTGTACTGTAAATTTGGAGTTCACAGAAAGGTCTCAGTACGCTCATGACACAAATACGTTACTAACACGGGATGTTGTTAAATGTTGAATGGGAATGCTAAATTGAGGGCTAGTCATCCAAACATAGAATCACTTGTCGTAAGTTTACGTTTCGTAAGGTAGTACGGACGTGAAGACTTTATAACCAGGGAGGATTACCTACATAGTTACATACTCGTACTTTGCAATTGTATCATAGATTGGAGAAGACGCTCTGTCACACCTGCACTTCTAACATTCTATGAAATAAGGACCTGGAAACTTGCAAATTCTGTTAATTTAAAAATTAAAAAAAACACACTACACCCTCTAGTTTACAGCAAAGAGGACAACCAGTGTACCATTTCAGAGGCTTCTTCTTTTAATATAATATTCTCATGGTGTCAGTCTGTCTGCAGTAACATTTCTACAATACTGAACAGAAGTGATTCAAACTAAAAAAACACCTCAAAACGAAGGTTTGGATCCAAAAGCATATTGATCGTAATGTTGTTTTGCCTATTGGAATTCTCTTGGAAATGATATATTTATAAGTTAAAAACAACACTAAAGAACGTATTGCTTGTTGCGATCATGGGAGCAATTTCTGCTACTTCATGCAGATGGTGCTGATCAATAAACTTAAAATAGTATCTCTATCAAATCAGCAGGTGTTATTTGCACTTCCAAATATTTGGTTTCACCTTAATGCAATTATTCAACATTCAGTTCAGCATAATGAAGCTGGTTGTCAGAATTTTCATATTCCCATTGGTTACATTATAGCTTTATCCAATACGACATCAGATTATGTCTACAGTTTAACGTGCAATAAAATAAAACTGATTGACACCTGCAAAAATAACAACCTAGTTTTGAAATCTACTGCGTTTAAACATCTTCCTCGGAAAGCAAAGACATGGAGACATCCAAATCCACTTATGGGTGAATTTCAACTGGATCATGTGGCAATATCAAAAAAATCAGATCGTGAAATCCAAAATGTGAAGGTCCTGCGTAATGCGAATATAGACTCAGATCATTATCTGTCCCTTATTAAAATGAAAGGTATTCCGTTTAGGAACAAGAGAGCGAATGTTGAAAAGGAAATGAAAACGCAAAAGTACAACATCGATGGTCTGAAGTCAAATAACAACACTTTTGCGGAAACACTCCACAACAAACCAAAAGATGGAACATGGTTTACTTTAAGGAACGCCATTGTTACTGCGGCTTCGGAATCCATTCCTCTTGATAGAACGCGCAAGCATCCTTGGTGGAACGGTCAATGTGATCACGCAATAGAGGAAAGAAGAAAAGCTTGGATCAAGTGGAATAACAAGAAAGACGATATGAACCTTGAGAACTTTCTCTGCATCAGGAAAGAAACTTGTAAAATTTTAAAATTGGCAAAAAGAAATTTCCACAAATCACAAATTATTCAAATTGAAGATGATTTTCAAAGGTACAAAACAAGGGATTTCTATCAAACTTTTAAACACCAACTGTCCAAATATGTCGCCCCTACTCTTCACTTCCGAGGATCTGATGGTAAACTTAACCTCAATAATAAAGACTGTGCTAAAGCTTTTGGAGAATATTTTGAAACCCTTTTGAACACGGACATACCTACTGAACAACTTGCTTTCTATCCTAGCGTTGCATACCACGACAGTTCACCAACCTCCGTCGAAGAAATAACACAAATCATCAAGGCGCTAAAAAATAATAAGGCCTCTGGGGAAGATAGTATTGTGGCTAAATTATGGAAATATGCAGATAATGACTCCATCATTTGTCTCCAGAAAACCATTGAAGAAATATGGTATAGTGAAAAGTTGCCGGAGGATTGGACTTCTGCCATCATTCATCCTATACATAAGAAAGGGGATAAATCCGACCCAAATAATTATAGAGGTATTTCACTGGTATCGGTAACGTACAAAATATTTGCAAGGGCTCTTCTGAACAGAGCAGAACCGATGTTTGACCGTCAGTTAGGGGAATATCAAGCTGGGTTCAGGAAATCAAGATCCTGTCCTGAACAAATTCATAACATTAAGACCATAATTTCCTACTGTACGGTACGATCAAAACCTTATGTTGCGATTTTTGTGGACTTTCAAAAGGCTTATGATTGCATTCATAGAGACACAATAATTAACACCTTACGTGAGTTTGGCCTAGACAATAAATCAATTAATTTGTTCAAAGCAAGCTTAGAAAACACAATTTCTAAGGTCAAATTTCGTGGTGAATTGTCCGAAGCCTTTGCAATCAAGACTGGCTGTAGACAAGGTGATCTGGGATCACCGATGCTGTTCAACTGTGTCTTGGAAAAAATAATAAGAGAATGGTTAACAATCTTACCAAATAATTATGGTATTCGAATTGGTTATAAAAAAGAAGACCTGAATATAAACTGTCTCGCTTTTGCAGATGACATTGCTTTGTTCGCTAATTCAATGGAAGAGGCCACTGACCAACTTAATAAACTACAAATCATAGCTGCTAAAACTGGACTTAAAGTGGCCTTCCATAAAACTAATTTTATCACAAATGACAAAGATGCCTCAAAATTCATCACGATTGGTCTGCAAAAAATCAAACAAGTCCGAAAATTTAAATACCTAGGCGAATGGATTACCCCTAATAATTCAGAAATAGCTGCCATTGAGAACAGATGTAACAAATTGGAAGGTGCCTTTCAAACCTGCAAAAACATTTACAAAAGTAAAAGCTTGTCCCGGAATGTCAAACTTTGTCATTATAACACAGTAATTAGGCCGTCAGCACTGTATGCTGCAGAATGCTTACAGATGACAAACAAAGGCCCATTGAGAAAATTAGAACTTAAGGATCGGAAAATTCTAAGGAAAATATTAGGACCTGTTAATGATAATGGTACTTACAGAAGAAGACATAACAATGAATTATTTGAACATATAGAAGATTTGGTGAGTGTGATGAGAAAAAGGAGAATGTCTTTCTTTGGACATTTGGAACGGATGGAGCATCATCGACTTTCATATCGAATACACTCATCAATCTCTAAAAAAAAATCCTATTGTAAATGGTCGATGCAAGTTAAAAAGGACCTAACAGAAGCTCGAATCAATCAAGATCTGGTTTGGGATAGGAACCTGTTCAGAAAGGCGGTTAAATCAACCAGTAATCTGCACCCTTTAACATCTGTGATGCCTCGCCCTCACTGCAAGTGGACGGAAGAAAGGAGAGCTGAACATTCGTCAAGAATGAAGATCTACTGGCAGACAAGAAAACAAGATTTACAGTGATCATATGAGTGAAGAACATCGTGGTCCATTGATGGCCGAAACGACTCAAAAAAAAAACGAACTTATATCAAACATTAAATTCAAATAATGAATAGCCATGTAGAGTATACATATGTTTCTTCAAAATAGCATGTACCTGCACATATTCAAGATAAAGCATAACCGACGAGTGACTTTGAGGCATTCATCAATCTTCCATTACGGCCATTTTCAAGAAAAGTTTATAAATAACTACCCTATACAAAAGTGTTTTCTCTAATTTCCATAAATGCGCAGATTATTTTTGTCCTTTAGCAATCACATACACATATTAATGATCGGTACGCAAACGTTTCACCAGCCTGCCGTTCCTTGTTCTGCATTTCAACATTTTTTCATTGAAAACATGGGATATTTTTAAGGGCTTAATTCTCACAATTCGTTTCCTTAGTGGGGAGCAGATGACACTGTGACCAAAAGAAGAATGTCCATTTTCTTTATCATGTGGCGTTGTGTTCTTAAATTTGATGTAACATTTCCTCAAATTTCATTTTCTGATATTTGCCATTATTTGGGAAAATGAAATGTCCACTGAAAATTAAGGTATTTGCTTGAATTAAAAACTAAAATATAGATAATTAATGCAGCTACTCTTTATTGTATAGAAGATTTATATAACATAGTGGTGTTTGAAGCCATATTTTCAGTGTTGCCTTAGTAAACAAGAGTTTAGTGCTTTTCAGTCGGTCAACACGAATGTACCCAAAAGAGATGGGTTATGCCCTAATCCTGAAATAAATTACATGAGATTAATAAAACACTAGGATGACCAGTTTCGATCGTCAAGCGATCATCATCAGATCCAATACACTTAGGCTATAAAATCTATGTTTGAAATACAGGTGAAAATATTTACAATATGTACAATTATTTAGTTGCAGTATTGGTACTGCAACTGTCAGTGTATGCTAAATGCAGTATATATGTTAGGTGAAATGCTAAATGGTGATGGCTATCCGGAGATTGTACTTTAGAGAGATTATATGGTTGTAAACTATGGTTAAACTATAAAATTTTTAGGCTAACTACTTATCTGATTGTCTTCCGTACTACAGCTATTCGCAGTTTCCGTGCTCACTTGAACTCGCTGTGCGGTCGACTGCGGTGGTTATCTTAACGACAGGTTTTTCCCTGCCTTCCCCCCCCCCCTGTCCCTACGTGCTGTGGGGAGTGATCGCGATGTGTTTATGTGAGGTGTTGCCAACCTAGATAAGATGTATGTTATTGAATGAGGTGGATCTACAATTATTAAAGACCGTGGATTAGTCCTCGCCACGCGTGGAGCATAACCCATTCGAACTAAGCGTTGACGGTCTTATGAGGACGTCCCGGCACCTTTAATACTGCCTCTAATATGGGCCTTGGTTTATTGCAGAAGAAAAGTACATCGTACACCTGATCCAGCTAACATTTACCTATTAAAAACCCCCTAATTTCCCCCCGTTTTTATCTAGCTTGGCTGTGTCGCTAAATTGTGTTTTGTTTCCGACAGGGTGTGTTTTTTAGTAGCGTGAAGAGGGGTGAGCTCTCCACGAACGTGTGTTCATTTAGATTGTTGGGATTGTTTCGTTTGGCTAGGTGTATCTCGATTGCTTCCTTTATGTCAAGAGCTCTGCCTTTCGATTCGTGATGGATTATTTTAAGGTCCGACTCTATGTTGGTAAAGCTATGCCCTGCGTCACACATATGTTCGCACACGGCTGAATGTGTTCCGTATCTTATCGCATTTCTATGTTCATTATAACGTGTGTCTACTCGCCTTCCACTCTGCCCGATGTAATTAGCTTGACAATCGGTGTCTTGGCACGTTATAGAATATACCCCTGACCTTGAATACGGGTCACGTTTATTTAGATTACTATTTAGGAGGTGCCTAGCGGTTGTGTTTTTCGTCGTGAAAGCTATCTTTATGCCTTGCTTTTTGAATAGGTTAGTGATTTTATATGTATTCGCATTCACATAGTTGAAACGCGCAATTTTTTTCTCATTACTGTCCGGTTTGGGAATCGTTTTATCTTTATTTTTATGTTTGGCTATAATTTGATTTATTTTGCTTGGCGAGAAGTTGTTTTCCTTTGCTATTAGCATAATAGTTCTTATTTCCTTATTATAGTTGTCTTTTGACATGGGTATGTTTAAAGCCCTGTGCACCATTGAATTGAAACCCGCTAGTTTGTGCGTACTGGGGTGATTAGACTGATTGTCGATTGCATGCGAGGTTTGTGTTGCTTTCCGGAATATGGAATATGAAAGGTCGTTGTCTTTACGTTCAATAGTTATATCGAGATAATTTATTTTCCGGTCTATTTCGGATTCCTTAGTGAATTTGATAGAATGGTGAAGGCTATTAATGGATTGGAGAATTGTTTCTTCGCTTGTTAGTTCAGTATCGTAGATGCAAATTACATCATCTACGTATCTTTTCCATATTACTATTCCCTTTGTTGAAGTCTTTTCTAAGAACGCATTTTCTAGTGCATTGATGAAGATGTCAGCGATTAACCCACTTAGTGGCGATCCCATTGCTAGGCCTTCTCTCTGTGTGTATATTTTATTGTCGAATTGAAACACGTTTTGGGTGAGAACGACCCTCAGTAATCTCACAATCTCTTCAATTTCTTTTACCGAATTGTTGGATTTTAAGTTGTTTTCGATAGTGTTGATTGCTTCAATAATCGGAATATTGGTGTACATGTTAGTTACGTCGAAGGATACTAGCCTGAAGCTAGGTTTCATTTGTAGGGTGTTCAATGCTGTTACTAGTTCTGTTGTGTTCTTTACAGAGTTGTTTTTGTCGTTGGAAAGACGGCATTTTAAGATTTTTAGTAACTCTTTGCTGATTTTGTAATTAGGGGCATTCCTACAATTGACTATTGGTCTCATTGGGCATTCCTTTTTGTGTATTTTTGGTTGTCCCCTCAATGACGGTATTTTCGGGTTCATGTTTATTAGTTTT